>OX439486.1:33790323-34353996 GCA_949320155.1 Melangyna quadrimaculata
CTTCTTGGTATCCTTATATTCTTTGGTTATAACGGGTCATTTTTTAGCTGGTTTGTTTTGGCAACACTGGTTTTGACATCGTAAATCTCTCTGATTACACTAACGCCACCTGTGGGTGAGTAGGTCATTCACGTCACCATCAGAAACAAGAGTGAACGTACAGGGTGATGCAAATGACAAACTAGAAAACAAAAAAAAAAAACAAAAAACATTATTATACTGATTAATCAAGGGGGATCCCACCGTTAAGTAGAACTACCTAGGAAATTAAAGAAAAGTAGTCACTGCAGTAAAAAAATAACTCTGAAGAACAAACATCGATTAGACGGAGAGTCCAAACCCCTATTGGCGACTACACTGCGAAAGCATAGATCTGATTCCACTATAAGCCTTATAGTGACTAAGAGTACCAGTCTACTGCCTAGATTCAAATACTGAACGGGGGTGTTATTTTCTCAAGCAAACTGGATCAGTTGGGTAAACGGTCAAGAACACAGCTTTCACCGGATTTGGTCGGGATACCGAGCAAAAAACCACATCCACAAAAAATGCCTCAAAGCTCGGACGAAGAACCAGCCAAATTAGACCAAACAATAGTAGAAGTGACCACCTGGGACACTATGATGGAACAATTTCGAAGGATTATTCAAGAAGAGATGAAGGGCACAAAGGATACAGTAGATTTACATTCTAAAGAAATAGAAGAACTGAAAAAAGAAAACTCCAATCTCAAAAACAAAATACAACAACTTGAAGAACACAAAGAAGAGAACTTAAGAAAAAACGAAACTTTTGATAAATTTACACGAAAAAACAATCTAATTTTTAAAGGATTTGAAAAGGATTCTCTGGATAAAAATGATATTTGGATGCTATGTAAGAGTATCCTTAAAATAAATGAAAATTTAGAGATCGTAAGAATTTTAAGAATAGGAAGAGGCGATAAGAAGAATTTTCTCGTTGAGTTTGAAACACATTCAGCAGTTGTAACAATCTTACAAAACACCTGTAAGCTAGCCGGAACAAAATATGGAATTCAAAGAGACATGACACAGAAAGAAAGAGAACATCATAATTATCTGCTGCGAATAAGAAATGAAATCCGAAAAATTGATAAGTCAAAACCAATCAAGTTCAAGGGCAGAAGCTTGGAAATAGAAGGAAAGGTACTTACGGTGGTAGCGAATGAGTTACAAAGTGAGGGGAAACCAGCTAATGTGGTTCTTGGAGAACTTTATAATAAGGATTTCTCAAAAATAGACTTCCATCTGGAATCTAATAAAGCTGATACTTCTTCAGATTAGCAGTTAGGTGTTTGTTGCGATGTAAATTTAAATATTATAGATTGTAAGAAAACTGAATTAAAAATCATGTCCTGCAATGTGTCAGGACTAGCAAATAAATTAATAGTTCCAAATTTTTTTAATTATGTATGTAAATTTAACATATTTTTGCTGTATGAAACATTTCTTGCGGATCATTTTGAGAGATATGAAAAATTTTTCCCAGGTTTTGAATTGATATGGACATCAGCAGTGCGGTCTGCGCAATTTGGAAGAGCGAGTGGGGGACTACTAGTTGGCATTAGCCGAGATATCAACAAAGAGCTAAGAATTGATTGCACAAAAACGTTGGATAGAGACGTTGTCCACATCGTGTCATCCAACTTTGAACTACATGTGCTGCCTACTTATCTTAATTGCATCAAATGGGAAGAAGAATATCTTGTATACAATCGAATCCTACAGGAATCAAACTTTCAAAACGTGATTGTCATAGGAGATTTTAATGTACGAATAGGAGAAAGCCAAACACTAATGGAGGACCAAACTGCAAATCTGAATGTACTGCTTAAACCAGAACGAAATTCTAAGGACAAGGTAATCAACAGTAAAGGAAAACGGTTCATTGAACCGTGCAACGATGCGGGCATTGCAATACTAAACGGCCGTACACCGGGTGACTTTGAAGGAAATTTCACTTTCATAAGCTCAGTTGGTTGCTCGGTTAACGACTTATGTGGAGCCTCGTATAATGTTCTTAATCAAGTGAAAGAATTAAAGGTAGAGGACATGGTATACTCGGATCATATGCCGCTTGTGTTAACTCTACAATTAATGGGATTTCAGCAATTACATGAAAGCAATTACAAAATTGGAATTCAACAGAGTATCTTGGCAAAAGAAGGGGGTGATTTTGGAGTGGACAGCTGGACGGTTGAAGGGATAATATCAACCATCAAGGAAGTAGTGGGCGAGCAGAGTAATTTCTCAAACAAAAATAATTTTAAACAATGTTGGTTTGATGCAGCGTGTATGGCCGCAAGGAAAAATGCTTTCAAATGGCTCAACAGGTGGAGAAGGGACCCCTGAGAAATTCTGAAAAAAACATACCCGGAAGCAAATCGAAAATACAAAAAGACATGCAAGATGAAAAGAAAGCTGTACTATCAATCGTTATGTATCAGTCTTAGAAACGTTCGAAATACAAAGGAATGGTGGGATATTGCAAACAAATTATGTAATAAAAGCCACAGAGTAGGACCAAACATAAAAAGTAGCCATTTTAAAGATCATTTTCAACGTCTTCTGAACCCTCCACTCCAGAACAACGGCGTATACAGGAGGGGGGGGGGTCACGGGGTCATGTCCCCCCCCCCCGAGAACTCAAGATTATTTTGTTGATCTGAAATAATTATTTAGTAACCACATAGAAAAAAAAATGAAAGTTTGTTACTTAGAAAGCTAGTAGGATTTTTGATTGTTAATTTAGAATTCAATAGAGAATTTGAATGTTGGTAACTTCAATTCAATAAGAAATTTAACACAACAACAAACTTCGCATATGATAATACATTCAAATCTTAAAATATATGCATAGGCTAGTTTCCGTTTTGAGATGACAGCCGAAACCTGTTAAACCAAACAGAAATCAAAGTGCGGAGTTGTTACCAAATTTTCACTCAGTAAAGTAAAAACTAATAGGATTTTCAAAAAAAGAACATTTTTTTTTCTGAAAATAAAATCTTTAAACACATTATAGATCACATACAGAAATTGTTTTGTTTGATTTCTGTATGACAAATTATTTTTAAAAACAAAAAAGTGATAACTTTCGATTTATAGTTATTCTAACCAAAAAATATTAATGTTAACGATAAAAGACATAAATATATAAAACTATGATGAAAACCTATTACGAAAGGATTTTGTTTGCTCTTATTCAATATTTACGATCAAAAAATATTGTTATTGATTTGGATGTGGATTACTTTTACAAAGTAACCTATGAATCCCATAATGCAAAAGCCAATAGCTATGGTAAAGGAGATTTCTTGGAACTCTTTGCGGTGAACCGTTTGACCAGTCGGATGGAATTATTGACGAAAAGCGACTAGGCTCGTAGAATTTAACAATTTTGTCCATTATTTTTATCAGAAAGGCTTACTGGTAAGAAAGATTAGGTATATTTGATGTACATATTTATTTTGGAAGGTGCCTTTCACTTTTCCATCGGTGGCAGTCTTAGTGACATACATTTTTTCCAAATCAGAGGCATATCGAAATCACTCGTGAACTTTGTTCACACTATTCTTGAAACGCAACGAAAAAGAATCTTTGTATTCAATTATAATACGAATATGTAATGTATTTTCATCAGCGGGAGATAAATTGGCTAGGAGCATACACCAGCTCATCTGCAAAATTTGGTCGCAGGAAAGTATGCCCGATGAATGGAACCTCGGTATAGTGTGCCCCATCCATAAAAAGGGAGATGTTCTGAAATGTACTAACTACAGAGGAACTAGTCTCCTAAACGTCGCTTATAAAATCTTGTCGGCCATCCTGTGTGACCGCTTAAAACCTTTTTTCAACGATCTGATCGGCCCTTATCAGTGCGGTTTTAGGCCAGGCAAGTCAACCGTCGATCAAATGTTCACACTCCGACAGATTTTAGAAAAATCCCGGGAATTCCAGATCGATACACACCACCTGTATCAAGGGACGAATTATACAAAACCATGTCGAGTCTCGGCATCCCTGCCAAACTCGTCCGCCTGTGGAGGATGACGATGGAGAAATCTCGCTGCTCCCTCAAAATTGGTAAGAAGACTACCGATTCCTTTGATGTTCAGAAAGGATTGAGGCAATGCGACGCGTTATCATGCAACCTATTCAACATCGTTCTTGAAGCCATTGTACGCAACGCACATATCAACACCAGCGGTACAATCTATCAAAAGTTCGTTCAATTGCTTGCATATGCGAATGACATAGATATTGTCGGCAGAACGAAGCGAGCTGTGGCAGGGGCATTTGCGAGCATTGAATCGGAGGCGGCTAGAATGGGATTGGCGGTTAATGAGGACAAGACGAAGTATATGCTGTCATCGAGAGAGGAATCTCAACATCGTCAACTCGGGCAAAATATCACGATGGACAGATATAACTTCGAAGTTGTCAAGGTCTTTGTCTACCTGGGCTCCACTATTACATCGCAGAATGACATCAGTGCAGAGATCAAGCGAAGAATTACTCTTGCCAACCGCTGTTTCTTCGGTCTAAGAAGGCATTCAAGTAGTAAAGCCGTCTCTCAGACAACCAAGGAGACTTTATACAAAACCCTAATCATCCCGGTCCTGCTTTATAGGTCAGAAGCATGGACACTGAAAGATTCGGATAAAAATCTGCTAGGGTGCTTTGAGAGGAAGATTCTTCGTGTGATTTTCGGTCCGGTGTGTACCGAAGGAGTATGGGGGAGAAGATTCAACGACGAGCTATACGGGCTATACAGCGACGTTGACCTGGTCAAAAAGCTGAAAATACAGCGGCTGAGATGGCTGGGGCACGTGGAGCGTATGGACAGCAACGCACCTGCCCGACGAGTCTTCGAATCCAACCCCGATAGGGTACGCAGCAGAGGAAGAACCCGTAACAGGTGGTGCAATCAAGTGAATGACGACATCAAAGCACTCGGTGTGCGCAACTGGAAGCGGCTAGCTAGGGACAGAGCTGGCTGGAGGGGCTTGTTAGTTGAGGCCGAAGCCCATACTGGGCTGTGAGTGCCATCAAAAGTAAAGTAAGTAAGTAATGTATTTTAGTTTTTCCACTATTGTAAAAAGAGCAATTTGCACAAGTGGTCATTTTTGAAAATCAGAGCTATTGTTTTCATTTTCAGTAGTGAATATTTATATCTATTTACTAAAATTAAGAAACAGAAAACAGTGCACAGTACCTATGATATTTAACTAATTTTTCCTGCAACTTCAATTCGCTGAAATAAAAACTTTGATAGAATTAAAATAAATTCTGAATAAAATTCAAAAAAAATGATCAAGCGAATCCAAAAAATTTTTTTCCTCAGTATTTTCACAGCTAGCTTAACTGATTGTCTTTGGTCAGGCAACTGGAGATTGCTGTATGCTGTTGCTGAGGCCCTCCGTAATAAAAAATGTAACAGTCAGGAATAAAAACGAATAGCGTGTTCACTGGTCCAGCTAATGAAGGTTCTTTCGACTCAGTTGTTTATTTTAATTTTCTTTGGAACCGAAAATGAGGTAATTTTGCAAATACCAACAAAGTGTTTTCGTCTTAAATTTGTTAATTTTTTTGTAAAGGTAGGTAGCTCATTTAATTTTGAATAGGCTTTGGCAGTTCGAAATATATATTTTCAACGAAATTGCCTAAATTGGCTTAGTGAAAATGTAGTTTTCGATGACTTTGACGCATAAATCAGGCTGAATTTGACCGATGGCATCGATTATGTTGTCTTTGAGGGTCGAGGTGGTTTGCAACTTATTCGCATAGACTGCGACTTAAAAAAGCCCCACAAGAAAAAGTCCAAAGGGGTCAAATCACACGATCTTGGTGGCCAATTCACGTTGCCTCGGCGCGAGATAACCACACCATGAAACCGCTCGTGCAGAATATCGATTGTGTATTAAGCTGTGTGGTACGTAGCGTCATCCTGTTGAAACCATATATCTTCAGTGTCCTTATCATCCAATTTAGGCCACAAGAAGTTGGTGATCATCGACCTTTAGCGATCGCCGTTGACGGTGATGGCCTGGCCAGCATCATTTTCGAAGAAATACGGACCGATGACGCCTCCAGGCATCCAACCCAAAATCCACACAAAACAGTTACTTTATTTGGATCTCGCGTTGATTAGTGTCGTCCCAAGTCCGGCAATTTTGCTTACTCACGTACCCATTCATCCAAAGACGGGCCTCATCGCTAAAGATGATTTTTCGACCAAAATTGGGATAAACTTCTAACTGCTCTAAAACATCATTTGCACGTGTTGCTCGACGCTGTAACTCACCATGATGATTTGTCTGTAGTGAATGATTAAAGGACGATATTTTGACCGAAAGTAAAAGAAACAATATGGCCGCCACGAGCTGCCAAAATCAATCCGTCCCTATTGGAAAACCCTTTAGTATAGTTAGTTATGATTTTTTCGCTTTAAATATATAAATATAAAAAAAAAAAATATAAAAAAAAAAAAAATATAAGGCACTTGACTTTTAACAAATATTAGTTTGTGTTATTTTTTTTTGCATGACCCCCCCCCAAGAACTAAAGCTGTATACGCCTCTGACCATGACGATCCAATTCGGGGAGGCCACCCAGGAATCGTTCGTACTACTAACAAAATAAGGCAACATTTCTACTGGAAAAATATGAAAAAAGATATAAGGAATTCTGTTAACGATTGTACACAATGCAAAAAGAACAAAATAAATAGACACATTAAAGAACCAATGGTTATCACAGAAACACCAAGAAAAGCATTCGAAACTGTTCAAATAGATACAATAGGTCCTCTTCCCAAGTCTTTTAATGGGAATGAGTATGCAGTCAACATCATATGCGATCTGACAAAGTATTTAATTGCAGTACCAATACCGACCAAGCACGCCAAAACAATAGCAAGAGCAATATTTGAAAACTATATCATCGTCTATGGCTGTATGAAAACTATATTAACAGACATGGGAACAGAATATAAAAACAGCATTTTTGAAGAATTATGTAAATTACTTAAAGTTGAACACAAAACATCTACAACATATCATCATCAAACACTTGTTACAGTTGAACGTGGCCATCGTACATTCAATGAATAAGTACGCTCTTACATATCTGTTGATAAAAGCGATTGGGACGTATATCTTAAATATTTTTGCTACTGTTACAACACGACACCATCAACCTTGCATGGTTACTGTCCTTTTGAACTGGTTTTCGGAAAAACACCACCCACATTTGATTTCCTCAAACAGAATGAGATTACTCCACTCTATAACTACGATGCATATGACAAAGAATTAAAATACCGACTACAAGTAACAACAAACAAAGAGCCAAAGAGTTCATAATGAAAAAGAAGGATAACCAGAAAACAATTTACGACAGGAAAATACAATCTAAGGAAATATGCATAGGAGATTTAGTATTAATAAAAGATGGCACAAGTCATAAGTTAGACAGTAGATACAAAGGACCCTTTAGAGTAGAAAGCATAGATAAAAACAATAACTATAGTTTAACACCTAACAACACAGACAATGACAAATTAAGAAAACAAAAAATAAGTAAAAATATTATAATACACAAAAACAGACTAAAATCTTATGTTCAATACACATAATAAATTTAGTTTAAATTTGGGTAGATATTAAGACAAAAAAAAAAAAAAAAATACTACATATAATTTAATATTGAAATGCATATCATTTTACATATTATGTACCTATAAAAATTATTCAAATTTAATGAACACAAAATATAAACAAAACAAATGTATATCAAAATAATGTGAAAGAATTGTCACTTATAAGCATTCTAAAAAAAGGGGAGGTGTAGTATGGCAAGAATCCAGAACTCAATGCATGCATAATTATTATTGCGAGTGTCAGCATGACTCAGTGACCAACTTAAATAGTGACGATTCATATCGCACCACTTGAAGCTTTTCAAGTTCATTGCCCGAGTAATGTTTGACACAATTGAGTTCAGGTCTTCTTGCTAAGCTTGCTCTTTCCATTAAATTGATTTGTGTATAGATAAGTATAAATAACGTGAAATCCAGTGGCGATTCCTCTCAGTTAGCAGGTTTATCGCCGCTAAACCAAGAATTTAAATGAATAAATTATATGATGTACTTTTTATTTTCAAAAAGCAACAAATGGCAATGTTAAAATAATCATAATGATTTCTTACAATAATCAATATGATAAATACTAAAAACTTCACACCTACCTACCTATTTTCAAATCATATTTTCCTTCACACAACACAAAACTCCAATCTTTCTATCTGCCTCACCCTTACAATATGCGATACCTAAACCAAATTCTCTACATAGAGCGTTGATATGATATACTCGTAATAATAAAAAAAAAATAGATACCTACCTAACCTACCCCCATATTGTTCTCAATTATATTTTCCTGCAGACACACAACATAAAACTCTCATACAACAAGTTTCCCTTGAAACATTTTAGCTTGCAACATCTGCGCTGCACAATTTCATACAATTTTTAATAATATCTATACAAATTCAAATCCAAACACAAATACAATACAATCTAGAATACAAGAGCGTTTTACTAGACAACGTCCTAAACAAAGCCCAGCTAAATAAATGAAAGCGTAAGCGTAAGTATGATGCGATAAAGCACGATACATTATGCAAGCAGCTCCAGGTACCTACATTTTAGGTACGTTTTTTTGTCATTCTCTTTTTTGCTTTCGTATATGTTTCTAGCAAAATGCGGTAGAAAAGATGAATGCATTGTTTGTTATTAGTGTTCTTTGATTGATATGAGTAAACATTGAGATTGAGTTCTTTTAGCACAGTCAATAATTACACAAAAAAAAGTGCTAAATTCGCAAAGCGCGATGTAGTTCTGCATTTTTGATATGTTGTTGGGGCATGTTAGAGTAGTATATAGCCAAGTTTTAAACTTCGAAAAACCTGTGCTCGCTGCAGGAAAAATGCAAAAGTGAAAAAAACGCTAAAATCACCCCTTTTTCCGAAATTTTCCTCTATAACTTTGGAAATATGCATTTAGGGTCCGGTTTTAGCGATCAGGAAAACGCAAAAAATAACGTAAAAAAATTACTTTTTGATAATTATATTTGGTATTTGGAATATAAAAAGGGTACACATCAATAAACAATTACCTAAAATAATTTATTCATACAAAAAAACCATTTGAAACAAATTCTGTACGGAATTTACATCAGGAAAGTTAAAAAATGCTTTTTTTAGATACAAATATTTGTTTCAAATAGTTGTTTTTTATGAATAAATTATTTCAGGTAATTATTTATTGATTTGTGTCCTTTTTATATTCGAAATCGTATCTTAACAAATAAAATTAAAAAAAAGAAATTTTTTTTACTGATGTGTTTTCCTGATCGCTATAACCGGCCCCTTAGGAAAAAACCGTCCACGATAAACTT
The DNA here is from genome assembly GCA_949320155.1 of Melangyna quadrimaculata. Lineage (NCBI taxonomy): Eukaryota > Metazoa > Arthropoda > Insecta > Diptera > Syrphidae > Melangyna > Melangyna quadrimaculata. The sequence goes on from OX439486.1 coordinate 33,799,802, forward strand.
GTTTGTTATAAAATTTTCTACAAAACAACATCAATTTTAAATGCATGTTATATTTGTGTTGCTATCTAACCATGAATTAAAAAAAAATCTAAAAAACTAAGTAAATTTGAAGCACTCAAAAAAAAGGTCAAAAATTGTCCAATTCTTTTAAAAATTTGGAATCAAATAGTCTAGACTATAGAGTATTACAAGACGAAATTCGATCCAAATCGGTGAAATAGTTTTGGCTAGAAATATGGTGTTAACTAAGTGCAACACAATTATGATGCAAACATTGCGGTGGTCAAAGTAGGACACTTAATTTGGCACTGACTTTTGTACACGTACTTAGAACCATAAAATCATAAAATATAGTTATGATATTTAAATCTTTTTTTTAAGCCAAGTGAACAGTTTTCGGAACTATTAAATTCAGTACCAAAGTTGGTTAAAAAAAGATATAAATATTATAACTATATTTTATGATAATAATTATTCCCTCTTCATGACTTAGCAGCATATATGGTCAACTCATTGAAAGGCAATAAACTAAAACTAAGAATTTATATTTAACTTGTTTTGAAGGTTAGAATTATTTAAAATATTTTGAATTATTATTCAAAATATAATAAATTTAGTTTGAAATATTTATTATTATTCAACTTTTGATTTAAAAAAAAACGTCTTTTTCAAGACATTTCTTAATATTAAAAAGAATAATAGTTGCATTCAAAAACCAAAATACAACCGAAAGAGAATTAAACCTTGATATTATTTTTATAAGGAAAAAATTGGAAGTACATATTTTATAATTTTTAAAAATTGAAGCTATAAAATATGAATAACTATGTTTTTGAGACCTGAAGAAAAACATAACCACGTTTGTAACGTCGTCTAATTAAGATAATTAGATACAAGTATAGACCTAAAGCATAAACATTATATTTAATGATAGTTAAGGGTTCAAAGTACGTGTACAAAAATCAGTGCCAACTTAAGTGTCCTACTTTGACCACAACAAAGTCGGCGAAATTTTTTTTTTCGTCGAACGACTTGACGAAGCGAATTTATGTATCGATACATTTTTAAACTATTATTTCATACCTATAATTTATTAACGTTTTTTATTAATTCAATTTTTTATTAATAAAATAAAAAAAAAGTATTATTTTTTTTTTATTTTAACCTTCCCCAGACCACGTACCTAAACTAATACAAAGGACCAGGAATCGCCACCGGTGAAATCATATTAAATAAATTAGTTCTTTTTCATCAACTCCTACAAGTCGTTTTATTCCGCCAAACCTATTACAATGGAGCACGCCCGTATTTATTTGAGGTTGTCGTTGTATTTGTTTGCTGATGAGGTTTTGAAGAACGGTTTATAGCGGCAATGACGTTACTCAGCGGGAAAAATTCAAAAATTCATTGACGAAAAATGAGCTTTTTCCTCGAGGAATTGCAGCTGCACCGTCCACTTTTCAGCTGATTCCTTTGATGGAATTAACATGGGCATGTCCTAGGCGCGAAGCACATGCTGAAAATCTGATAAGAATAAATTCACCAACGAAATCACTACTTTGTTGGAATTTGTTTATTCAGCAACCCAAGTGATGAAACACATGGTGGTTGCATAATCTGTGAATTCACCACATAAATGTATGTGGTTTATTCATCGGTTCAATATCTTCGATGAAAAAGGTAATGACAGTAAATATTATAAGATGACTTGTGAATTTCCATAAGAATGAGGCAATCTCAGATTTTCTCCAAGTATTTCGGGTTGTTGGTTATTGGTTAATCACCACTTCGCATAAGTAAAGTGGTGATTAACCAACAACCTCCGGCCTAGTGATTTCACTTTAATTTAATGTTTCTATATTTTAACCAATCACAAATTCACAACACAACAGAATTAATGAATTCACTTTTTATTTAATTTTCTTCACATTTTTCAATATTGCATTAACTAATTGTTGAATAAACTACTACCACTTATCTTGTGAATTGACAATTGAATTTTCATTACCTTTTTCATCGAAGATATTGAACCGATGAATAAACCACATACATTAATGTGGTGAATTCACAGATTATGCAACCACCATGTGAACACAGAAAACCCAAAACAAATCAACTTCTATCAAAACACACAAAGGCGGTGCATACTTTACAAAGCAGATGAGTGGACATAGACGATAAACTGATGAACTTCTACAGTTCTACATGATTTTTGAACAGTTTTTTCATCACATAATTTTCCATATCAAAAGCAATTAATAATTCAGAAAGAAAGTGGGTTAAAATCTATGAACTGAGGAAACCTTGCATGACTCTTCACTTACTAAATCATTACATGTCGTTTCGTTTTATTATCTGGCTAGTGAATTGATTGCTGCTGTTTTGTTGTTTTCTACACACAAAGTAAAAAGTGGGTTCAAATCTATGAACTGACGAAATCTCGCATGACTCTTCACTCACTAAATCATTGCATGACGTTTCCTTTTATTATTTGGCTAGTGAATTGATTGCAGAATTAAGCTATAAAATTCATTGGGGACGATATTTCCCGCTGGGTACTGTTGCTCGATAGATGTAGTTGTTGAGGTTGTTCTTTTGTTGCTCCCATTGTTTTGGCGATATTTATAGCTTTGTCGAACTTTATACCACCTTCATTAAGTAATCGTTCTTTGATGTTGGAAAAATTATTATTGAGGCCACATACGAATATGTCACGGACTTATTCTTCTCTTAGATCTCTTAAATCACACGACAGGCTAAGGTTTTGTAGAACTGTTATATATTCGTCTATTGACTCAGCGTCGCGCTGTGACCTTGTAAAGAATTTATGGCGTTCCATGGCGGTGTTGACTTTGTGAAGAAAATAGGCCTCGAATATGTCCACTAATGTATCATACCCAACGGAGTCGAGTTGTTGATTGAAAGAGTTGAAGATTTCCAAAGAATCTGGACTCATATAATGAAGTAGAAGTGCGACTTTTCATTTATCACTTTGCTCTTCTAAATTCGATGCTTTTAGAAAAATTTTAAATTGGTTCAGCCAATTCTTCCACGACGCTGGAAGGTTCGTTGATTTGAGGTTAAGGGGCGAAATGGATGCCGAAATGTTGTTCACTATGGCATATGCGCTTGCCGTGGGTTTCGTTTCTTTTTTTTTTTTTAATTAACTTTATAGTTTGTTAAAAAACGTAAGGAAAAAAAATATAATATAATTACTTTTATCAATTGACCACATCTGACACCATATTGAATAAATGATTGACAAAGACAAGTATTATAATATAGAAAATAGGTCTTTATTCAACGACTTTCTAATTAATAATGAATCTTGTATTGACTATTCTAACTATAGGTATACATACCTAACTAAGTTATATACTAGTTTATATAGCTTCTTAGTATAGGTATAAATATACAAAAATGACGAAATCATAAACAAAAAATTTCGTTGTGCTTTTCGTTCTATGGTACGCTGTTCGACCAGCGAAATTGATAATTATACCAGATTGTTTTGACAAGTCTCCACTCTCTTTTCAAACAGAAATAATTGCCCGTGTTTTTATTTGTTGTTTCTTTCATTCTTTGATTTTTTCGTTAAATCTTATTTTATTTACTTGCTTCTTGTGAATCTCTTCATGAATATATTTCCGCTGTGTTTTCGTAAGTATTTAGTTGTCTTTTTGGAGATCACAGGAGAATTTAATTTCGCATCAGCAGCGTACTAGGCTTTAGATTAAAATGCAACGATTGCAACAAATACAATAAACATAGGTCAAACAGGGAGAACATTCGTAAGTCTTCTGAACACGAAGCATCTCATACAAATGCACAAGCGGGTATACCCAGGACAACTCATGATTTGATGGTTCCGTGCTAGCAGTCATTTGGCAGTGAATAAAGCACATGTTATTGAGGTATTTAGATTCAGGTGAATCTGTGCCAATGATAGCTAACTGGAGCTGAGTTCCATTCTTAAAGAAAAATTAAATTGAAAAAAAAAAAATAAAAAAAAAAACACTCATACCTCGCTGTATAAAAGCTAACCTCTTCTCTAGTCACTGCTCCGTTTGGCTGAATATTTTACAACTTTGCATTCGATTCAAATATGGTACTGAATGTTAATGGAGACTCTTCGGTGCCAATGGCAACAGGAAGTCCTTTAATGATTCGTCTGTATGTCATTGGGATGCCTGATTCATTCGCTATAGCAAAAGGAGTGAAATTCTTAGTTAAACAACAATTTAAATAAATTTAAGTTAAATAACTAAACCGTGTTAAAATATCTCTATAAGGACCAACGATGTTAGCAACATTTGGGAATCGGGCCGACTCAAAATTGCATTGCATTGACGTTGAGCGAATGCGGCTATATTAACCGGGAAATAAAAACAACAAACTTTTAATTAATGATACAGTTTAAGAAAAGTTAATTAACTTTTATTGAAGTTAAAATGAAAACTTACAGGATTGCATGTTAATTTATTTTAGAACTGTCAGACTGGACTATCACTTTTTGATAAAACAACAAAAAACAACTTACCTGTCAGTTTGAGCAAATTTCGCCATTTTGTTTTTTAATCCACCAGTCAAACGGATTCACGGATAAGTAAAAAAGAGTAGATTAATAGAGTTTTCTCTTATTCACCTCAAGGTAGTATACTTACTCTATGATATTGTTTGCTCGTCATTATAGATAGTGAATATCATTATAAAAGTGGTGAATTTTACAGTAATAACCAAAAAATGTTTGTAAAAAGGCGGAAAGTATTTGTTATGAAATTTATTTAAAAGCATAGTGAAATTCAGCACAAAAATGGTGAATTTCATTGTTTGCGTGATAGAAAAAGGCGGGAAGTATTTGTAATGAAATTTATTAAAAGTATAGTGAAATTCATCACACAGATTGTGAATTTCATTGTTTGCGTAATGAAAAAAGTAGGGAAGTATTTGTAATGAAATTTATTAAAAGCATAGTGAAATTCAGCACAAAAATGGTTAATTTCATTGTTTGTGTGATGAAAAAAGGCGGGAAGTATTTGTAATGAATTTTACAAAAAGCATAGTTAAATGCACCACACAGATGGTGAATTTCATTATTTGCGTGATGAATTTCACTTCAATGGAAACAATAACAAAAATAACATTTGCAAGTAAAGAAATTTTTGAAAAAAAGGCGGGAAGTATTTGTAATGAAATTTATTAAAAGTATAGTGAAATTCATCACACAGATGGTGAATTTCATTGTTTGCGTAATGCAAAAAGGCGGGAAGTATTTGTAATGAAATTTATTAAGAGCATAGTGAAATTCACCACCGATATGGTGAATTTCATTGTTTGCGTGATGACAAAAAGGCGGGAAGTATTTGTAATGAATTTTACAAAAAGTATAGTTAAATGCACCACAAATATGGTGAATTTGATTGTTTGCGTGATGAATTTCACTTCAATGGAAATAATAACAAAAAGAATTTTTGCAAGTAAATAAATGTTTGAAAAAAGGCGGGTAGTATTTGTAATGAAATTTATTAAAAGCATAGTGAAATTCACCACATATATGGTGAATTTCATTGTTTTCGTAATAAAAAAAGGCGGGAAGTATTTGTAATGAAATTTATTAAAAGCATAGTGAAATTCAGCACAAAAATGGTGAATTTCATTGTTTGCGTAATGAAAAAAGGCGGGAAGTATTTGTAATGAATTTTACAAAAAGCATAGTTAAATGCAGCACATAGATGGGGAATTTCATTGTTTGCGTGATGAATTTCACTTCAATGGAAATAATAACCAAAAGAATTTTTGCAAGTAAAGAAATGTTTGAAAAAAAGGCGGGAAGTATTTGTAATGAAATTTATTAAAAGCATAGTGAAATTCATCACACAGTTGGTGAATTTCATTGTTTGCTGTTAGAACTGTTATATATTCGTCAATTGAATCAGCATCGCGCTGTGACCTTGTAAAGAATTTATGGCGTTCCATGACGATGTTGACTTTGGGAAGAAAATAGGCCTCGAACATGTCCACTAATGTATCATACCCAACGGAGTCGAGTTGTTGATTGAAAGAGTTGAAGATTTCCAAAGAATCTGGACTCATATAATGAAGTAGTAGTGCGACTTTTCATTTATCACTTTGCTCTTCTAAATTCGATGCTTTTAGAAAAATTTTAAATTGGTTCAGCCAATTCTTTCACGATGCTGGAAGGTTCGTTGATTTGAGGTTAAGGGGCGAAATGGATGCCGCAATGTTGTTCACTATGGCATATGCGCTTGCCGTGAGTTTCGTTTCTTTTTTTTTTTTTTTTTTAATTAACTTTATAGTTTGTTAAAAAACGTCAGGAAAAAAAATATAATATAATTACTTATATCAATTGACCACATCTGACACCATATTGAATAAATGATTGACAAAGACAAGTATTATAATATAGAAAATAGGTCTTTATTCAACGACTTTCTAATTAATAATGAATCTTGTATTGACTATTCTAACTATAGGTATACATACCTAACAAAGTTATATACTAGTTTATATAGCTTCTTAGTATAGGTATAAATATACAAAAATGACGAAATCATAAACAAAAAATTTCGTTGTGCTTTTCGTTCTATGGTATGCTGTTCGACCAGCGAAATTGATAATTATACCAGATTGTTTTGACAAGTCTCCACTCTCTCAAACAGAAATAATTGCCCGTGTTTTTATTTGTTGTTTCTTTCATTCTTTGATTTTTTCGTTAAATCTTATTTTATTTACTTGCTTCTTGTGAATCTCTCCATGAGTATATTTCCGCTGTGTTTTCGTAAGTATTTAGTTGTCTTTTTGGAAATCACAGGAGAATTTCGTTTCGCATCAGCAGCGTACTAGGCTTTAGATTAAAATGCAACGATTGCAACAAATACAATATACATAGGTCAAACAAGGAGAACATTCGTAGGTCTTCTGAACACGAAGCATCTCATACAAATGCACAATTTTTTGCAATACATTTGACACTTAACCAAAAAGATTCAATAACTTCATAAGTCTGTACGAATAGGTGAAGCTTACGGCTCGTGTCTCGTGTGCGTTTAAAACAATTAAAACAATTAACGTAAGCGTAAGTTCACATAAGCGTCGTATGTACGCGTCTAAGACGAGACGCTTCGTCGGCAGAAGGCCTTAGAGAGATTCGTTGAAAGCAAACCAAAAGTCAACACAAGATTCAATTTCGCCACGCATTTAATAGCAAGTAATCACACATGTACTGATTTTGAGAATAATCTCACCCTAACCCCCTTACACAATATAAGCTCCATATTCTGTGCGGAAACAAGTAGTCACTCCAGGAACAAGTGGGTATACCCAGGACAACTTATGATTTGATGGTTCCGTGCTAGCAGTCATTTGGCAGTGAATAAAGCACATGTTATTGAGGTATTTAGGTTCAGGTGAATCTGTGCCAATGATAGCTAACGACTTTCTAATTAATAATGAATCTTGTATTGACTATTCTAACTATAGGTATACATACTTAACAAAGTTATATACTAGTTTATATAGCTTCTTAGTTTAGGTATAAATATACAAAAATGACGAAATCATAAACAAAAAATTTCGTTGTGCTTTTCGTTCTATGGGACGCTGTTCGACCAGCGAAATTGATAATTATACCAGATTGTTTTGACAAGTCTCCACTCTCTTTTCAAACAGAAATAATTGCCCGTGTTTTTATTTATTGTTTCTTTCATTCTTTGATTTTTTCGTTAAATCTTATTTTATTTACTTGCTTCTTGTGAATCTCTCCATGAATATATTTCCGCTGTGTTTTCGTAAGTATTTAGTTGTCATTTTGGAGATCACAGGAGAATTTCATTTCGCATCAGCAGCGTACTAGGCTTTAGATTAAAATCCAACGATTGCAACAAATACAATATACATAGGTCAAACAGGGAGAACATTCGTAAGTCTTCTGAACACGAAGCATCTCATACAAATGCACAAGCGGGTATACCCAGGACAACTCATGATTTGATGGTTCCGTGCTAGCAGTCATTTGGCAGTGAATAAAGCACATGTTATTGAGGTATTTAGATTCAGGTGAATCTGTGCCAATGATAGCTAACTGGAGCTGAGTTCCATTCTTAAAGAAAAATTAAATTGAAAAAAAAAAATAAAAAAAAAACACTCATACCTCGCTGTATAAAAGCTAATATCTTCTCTAGTCACTGCTCCGTTTGGCTGAATATTTTACAACTTTGCATTCGATTCAAATATGGTACTGAATGTTTAATGGAGACTCTTCGGTGCCAATGGCAACAGGAAGTCCTTTAATGATTCGTCTGTATGTCATTGGGATGCCTGATTCATTCGCTATAGCAAAAGGAGTGAAATACTAAGTTAAACAACAATTTAAATAAATTTAAGTTAAATATCTAAACCGTGTTAAAATATCTCTATAAGGACCAACGATGTTAGCAACATTTGGGAATCCGGCCGACTCAAAATTGCATTGCATTGAAGTTGAGCAAATGCGGCTATATTAACCGGGAAATAAAAACAACAAACTTTTAATTAATGATACAGTTTAATAAAAGTTAATTAACTTTTATTGAAGTTAAAATTAAAACTTACAGGATTGCATGTTAATTTATTTTAGAACTGTCAGACTAGACTATATCTTTTTGATAAAACAACAAAAAAAAACTTACCTGTCAGTTTGAGCAAATTTCGCCATTTTGTTTTTTAATCCACCAGTCAAACGTATTCACGGATAAGTAAAAAAGAGTAGATTAATAGAGTTTTCTCTTATTCACCTCAAGGTAGTATACTTACTCTATGATTTTGTTTGCTCGTCATTATAGATAGTGAATATCATTACAAAAGTGGTGAATTTTACAGTAATAACCAAAAAATGTTTGTAAAAAGGCGGAAAGTATTTGTTATGAAATTTATTTAAAAGAATAGTGAAATTCAGCACAAAAATTGTGAATTTCATTGTTTGCGTGATAGAAAAAGGCGGGAAGTATTTGTAATGAATTTTACAAAAAGCATAGTTAAATGCACCACACAGATGGTGAATTTCATTATTTGCGTGATGAATTTCACTTCAATGGAAAAAATAACAAAAATAACATTTGCAAGTAAAGAAATTTTTGAAAAAAAGGCGGGAAGTATTTGTAATGAAATTTATTAAAAGTATAGTGAAATTCATCACACAGATGGTGAATTTCATTGTTTGCGTAATGCAAAAAGGCGGGAAGTATTTGTAATGAAATTTATTAAGAGCATAGTGAAATTCACCACAGATATGGTGAATTTCATTGTTTGCGTGATGACAAAAAGGCGGGAAGTATTTGTAATGAATTTTACAAAAAGTATAGTTAAATGCACCACAAATATGGTGAATTTGATTGTTTGCGTGATGAATTTCACTTCAATGGAAATAATAACAAAAAGAATTTTTGCAAGTAAATAAATGTTTGGAAAAAGGCGGGTAGTATTTGTAATGAAATTTATTAAAAGCATAGTGAAATTCACCACATAGATGGTGAGTTTAATTGTTTTCGTAATAAAAAAGGCGGGAAGTATTTGTAATGAAATTTATTAAAAGCATAGTGAAATTCAGCACAAAAATGGTGAATTTCATTGTTTGCGTAATGAAAAAAGGCGGGAAGTATTTGTAATGAATTTTACAAAAAGCATAGTTGAATGCAGCACATAGATGGGGAATTTCAATGTTTGCGTGATGAATTTCACTTCAATGGAAATAATAACCAAAAGAATTTTTGCAAGTAAAGAAATGTTTGAAAAAAGGCGGGAAGTATTTGTAATGAAATTTATTAAAAGCATAGTGAAATTCATCACACAGTTGGTGAATTTCATTGTTTGCTGTTAGAACTGTTATATATTCGTCAATTGAATCAGCATCGCGCTGTGACCTTGTAAAGAATTTATGGCGTTCCATGACGATGTTGACTTTGGGAAGAAAACGGAGTCGAGTTGTTGATTGAAAGAGTTGAAGATTTCCCAAGAATCTGGACTCATATAATGAAGTAGTAGTGCGACTTTTCATTTATCACTTTGCTCTTCTAAATTCGATGCTTTTAGAAAAATTTTAAATTGGTTCAGCCAATTCTTCCACGATGCTGGAAGGTTCGTTGATTTGAGGTTAAGGGGCGAAATGGATGCCGAAATGTTGTTCACTATGGCATATGCGCTTGCCGTGGGTTTCGTTTCTTTTTTTTTTTTTAATTAACTTAAATAGTTTGTTAAAAAACGTCAGGAAAAAAAATATAATATAATTACTTATATCAATTGACCACATCTGACACCATATTGAATAAATGATTGACAAAGACAAGTATTATAATATAGAAAATAGGTCTTTATTCAACGACTTTCTAATTAATAATGAATCTTGTATTGACTATTCTAACTATAGGTATACATACCTAACAAAGTTATATACTAGTTTATATAGCTTCTTAGTATAGGTATAAATATACAAAAATGACGAAATCATAAACAAAAAATTTCGTTGTGCTTTTCGTTCTATGGTATGCTGTTCGACCAGCGAAATTGATAATTATACCAGATTGTTTTGACAAGTCTCCACTCTCTCAAACAGAAATAATTGCCCGTGTTTTTATTTGTTGTTTCTTTCATTCTTTGATTTTTTCGTTAAATCTTATTTTATTTACTTGCTTCTTGTGAATCTCTCCATGAGTATATTTCCGCTGTGTTTTCGTAAGTATTTAGTTGTCTTTTTGGAAATCACAGGAGAATTTCGTTTCGCATCAGCAGCGTACTAGGCTTTAGATTAAAATGCAACGATTGCAACAAATACAATATACATAGGTCAAACAAGGAGAACATTCGTAGGTCTTCTGAACACGAAGCATCTCATACAAATGCACAATTTTTTGCAATACATTTGACACTTAACCAAAAAGATTCAATAACTTCATAAGTCTGTACGAATAGGTGAAGCTTACGGCTCGTGTCTCGTGTGCGTTTAAAACAATTAAAACAATTAACGTAAGCGTAAGTTCACATAAGCGTCGTATGTACGCGTCTAAGACGAGACGCTTCGTCGGCAGAAGGCCTTAGAGAGATTCGTTGAAAGCAAACCAAAAGTCAACACAAGATTCAATTTCGCCACGCATTTAATAGCAAGTAATCACACATGTACTGATTTTGAGAATAATCTCACCCTAACCCCCTTACACAATATAAGCTCCATATTCTGTGCGGAAACAAGTAGTCACTCCAGGAACAAGTGGGTATACCCAGGACAACTTATGATTTGATGGTTCCGTGCTAGCAGTCATTTGGCAGTGAATAAAGCACATGTTATTGAGGTATTTAGGTTCAGGTGAATCTGTGCCAATGATAGCTAACGACTTTCTAATTAATAATGAATCTTGTATTGACTATTCTAACTATAGGTATACATACTTAACAAAGTTATATACTAGTTTATATAGCTTCTTAGTATAGGTATAAATATACAAAAATGACGAAATCATAAACAAAAAATTTCGTTGTGCTTTTCGTTCTATGGGACGCTGTTCGACCAGCGAAATTGATAATTATACCAGATTGTTTTGACAAGTCTCCACTCTCTTTTCAAACAGAAATAATTGCCCGTGTTTTTATTTATTGTTTCTTTCATTCTTTGATTTTTTCGTTAAATCTTATTTTATTTACTTGCTTCTTGTGAATCTCTCCATGAATATATTTCCGCTGTGTTTTCGTAAGTATTTAGTTGTCATTTTGGAGATCACAGGAGAATTTCATTTCGCATCAGCAGCGTACTAGGCTTTAGATTAAAATCCAACGATTGCAACAAATACAATATACATAGGTCAAACAGGGAGAACATTCGTAAGTCTTCTGAACACGAAGCATCTCATACAAATGCACAAGCGGGTATACCCAGGACAACTCATGATTTGATGGTTCCGTGCTAGCAGTCATTTGGCAGTGAATAAAGCACATGTTATTGAGGTATTTAGATTCAGGTGAATCTGTGCCAATGATAGCTAACTGGAGCTGAGTTCCATTCTTAAAGAAAAATTAAATTGAAAAAAAAAACAAAAAAAAAACACTCATACCTCGCTGTATAAAAGCTAATCTCTTCTCTAGTCACTGCTCCGTTTGGCTGAATATTTTACAACTTTGCATTCGATTCAAATATGGTACTGAATGTTAATGGAGACTCTTCGGTGCCAATGGCAACAGGAAGTCCTTTAATGATTCGTCTGTATGTCATTGGGATGCCTGATTCATTCGCTATAGCAAAAGGAGTGAAATACTAAGTTAAACAACAATTTAAATAAATTTAAGTTAAATATCTAAACCGTGTTAAAATATCTCTATAAGGACCAACGATGTTAGCAACATTTGGGAATCCGGCCGACTCAAAATTGCATTGCATTGAAGTTGAGCAAATGCGGCTATATTAACCGGGAAATAAAAACAACAAACTTTTAATTAATGATACAGTTTAATAAAAGTTAATTAACTTTTATTGAAGTTAAAATTAAAACTTACAGGATTGCATGTTAATTTATTTTAGAACTGTCAGACTAGACTATATCTTTTTGATAAAACAACAAAAAAAAACTTACCTGTCAGTTTGAGCAAATTTCGCCATTTTGTTTTTTAATCCACCAGTCAAACGTATTCACGGATAAGTAAAAAAGAGTAGATTAATAGAGTTTTCTCTTATTCACCTCAAGGTAGTATACTTACTCTATGATCTTGTTTGCTCGTCATTATAGATAGTGAATATCATTACAAAAGTGGTGAATTTTACAGTAATAACCAAAAAATGTTTGTAAAAAGGCGGAAAGTATTTGTTATGAAATTTATTTAAAAGAATAGTGAAATTCAGCACAAAAATTGTGAATTTCATTGTTTGCGTGATAGAAAAAGGCGGGAAGTATTTGTAATGAATTTTACAAAAAGCATAGTTAAATGCACCACACAGATGGTGAATTTCATTATTTGCGTGATGAATTTCACTTCAATGGAAAAAATAACAAAAATAACATTTGCAAGTAAAGAAATTTTTGAAAAAAAGGCGGGAAGTATTTGTAATGAAATTTATTAAAAGTATAGTGAAATTCATCACACAGATGGTGAATTTCATTGTTTGCGTAATGCAAAAAGGCGGGAAGTATTTGTAATGAAATTTATTAAGAGCATAGTGAAATTCACCACAGATATGGTGAATTTCATTGTTTGCGTGATGACAAAAAGGCGGGAAGTATTTGTAATGAATTTTACAAAAAGTATAGTTAAATGCACCACAAATATGGTGAATTTGATTGTTTGCGTGATGAATTTCACTTCAATGGAAATAATAACAAAAAGAATTTTTGCAAGTAAATAAATGTTTGGAAAAAGGCGGGTAGTATTTGTAATGAAATTTATTAAAAGCATAGTGAAATTCACCACATAGATGGTGAGTTTAATTGTTTTCGTAATAAAAAAGGCGGGAAGTATTTGTAATGAAATTTATTAAAAGCATAGTGAAATTCAGCACAAAAATGGTGAATTTCATTGTTTGCGTAATGAAAAAAGGCGGGAAGTATTTGTAATGAATTGTAGAAAAAGCATAGTTGAATGCAGCACATAGATGGGGAATTTCAATGTTTGCGTGATGAATTTCACTTCAATGGAAATAATAACCAAAAGAATTTTTGCAAGTAAAGAAATGTTTGAAAAAAGGCGGGAAGTATTTGTAATGAAATTTATTAAAAGCATAGTGAAATTCATCACACAGTTGGTGAATTTCATTGTTTGCTGTTAGAACTGTTATATATTCGTCAATTGAATCAGCATCGCGCTGTGACCTTGTAAAGAATTTATGGCGTTCCATGACGATGTTGACTTTGGGAAGAAAACGGAGTCGAGTTGTTGATTGAAAGAGTTGAAGATTTCCAAAGAATCTGGACTCATATAATGAAGTAGTAGTGCGACTTTTCATTTATCACTTTGCTCTTCTAAATTCGATGCTTTTAGAAAAATTTTAAATTGGTTCAGCCAATTCTTCCACGATGCTGGAAGGTTCGTTGATTTGAGGTTAAGGGGCGAAATGGATGCCGAAATGTTGTTCACTATGGCATATGCGCTTGCCGTGGGTTTCGTTTCTTTTTTTTTTTTTTAATTAACTTAAATAGTTTGTTAAAAAACGTCAGGAAAAAAAATATAATATAATTACTTATATCAATTGACCACATCTGACACCATATTGAATAAATGATTGACAAAGACAAGTATTATAATATAGAAAATAGGTCTTTATTCAACGACTTTCTAATTAATAATGAATCTTGTATTGACTATTCTAACTATAGGTATACATACCTAACAAAGTTATATACTAGTTTATATAGCTTCTTAGTATAGGTATAAATATACAAAAATGACGAAATCATAAACAAAAAATTTCGTTGTGCTTTTCGTTCTATGGTATGCTGTTCGACCAGCGAAATTGATAATTATACCAGATTGTTTTGACAAGTCTCCACTCTCTCAAACAAAAATAATTGCCCGTGTTTTTATTTGTTGTTTCTTTCATTCTTTGATTTTTTCGTTAAATCTTATTTTATTTACTTGCTTCTTGTGAATCTCTCCATGAGTATATTTCCGCTGTGTTTTCGTAAGTATTTAGTTGTCTTTTTGGAAATCACAGGAGAATTTCGTTTCGCATCAGCAGCGTACTAGGCTTAAGATTAAAATGCAACGATTGCAACAAATACAATATACATAGGTCAAACAGGGAGAACATTCGTAGGTCTTCTGAACACGAAGCATCTCATACAAATGCACAATTTTTTGCAATACATTTGACACTTAACCAAAAAGATTCAATAACTTCATAAGTCTGTACGAATAGGTGAAGCTTACGGCTCGTGTCTCGTGTGCAGTTGCCAATTAAAACCATCAACGTAAGCCTAAGTTCACATAAGCGTCGTATGTACGCGTCTAAGACGAGACGCTTCGTCTGCAGAAGGCCTTAGAGAGATTCGTTGAAAGCAAACCAAAAGTCAACACAAGATTAAATTTCGCCACGCATTTAATAGAAAATATTCACACATGTACTGATTTTGAGAATAATCTCACCCTAACCCCCTTACACAATATAAGCGCCATATTCTGTGCGGAAACAAGTAGTCACTCCAGGAACAAGTGGGTATACCCAGGACAACTCATGATTTGATGGTTCCGTGCTAGCAGTCATTTGGCAGTGAATAAAGCACATATTACTGAGGTATTTAGGTTCACGTGAATCTGTGCCAATGATAGCTAACTGGAGCTGAGTTCCATTCTTAAAGAAAAATTTAATTGAAAAAAAAATTAAAAAAAAACACTCATACCTCGCTGTATCAAAGCTAACCTCTTCTCTAGTCACTGCTCCGTTTGGCTGAATATTTTACAACTTTGCATTCGATTCAAATATGGTACCGAATATTAATGGAGACTCTTCGGTGCCAATGGCAACAGGAAGTCCTTTAATGATTCGTCTGTATGTCATTGGGATGCCTGATTCATTCGCTATCGCAAAAGGAGTGAAATACTTAGTTAAACAACAATTTAAATAAATTTTAGTTAAATAACTAAACCGTGTTAACATATCTCTATAAGGACCAACGATGTTATCAACATTTGGGAATCGGGCCGACTCAAAATTGCATTGCATTGAAGTTGAGCGAATGCGGCTATATAAGCCGAGAAATAAACACAACAAACTTTTAATTAATGATACAGTTTAAGAAAAGTTAATTAACTTTTATTGAAGTTAAAATGAAAACTTACAGGATTGCATGTTAATTTATTTTAGAACTGTCAGACTGGACTATCACTTTTTGATAAAACAACAAAAAAAAAACTTACCTGTCAGTTTGAGCAAATTTCGCCATTTTGTTTTTTAATCCACCACTCACACGGATTCACGGATAAGTAAAAAAGAGTAGATTAATAGAAATTTCTCTTATTCACCTCAAGGTAGTATACTTACTCTATGATCTTGTTTGCTCGTCATTATAGATAGTGAATATCATTACAAAAGTGGTGAATTTTACTGTAATAACCAAAAAATGTTTGTAAAAAAGGCGGAATGTATTTGTTATGAAATTTATTTAAAAGCATAGTGAAATTCAGCACAAGAATGGTGAATTTCATTGTTTGCGTGATGAAAAAAGGCGGGAAGTATTTGTAATGAATTTTACAAAAAGCATAGTTAAATGCACCACACAGATGGTGAATTTCATTGTTTGCGTGATGAATTTCACTTCAATGGAAATAATAACAAAAAGAACATTTGCAAGTAAAGAAATGTTTGAAAAAAAGGCGGGAAGTATTTGTAATGAAATTTATTAAAAGTATAGTGAAATTCATCACACAGATGGTGAATTTCATTGTTTGCGTGATGAAAAAAGGCGGGAAGTATTTGTAATGAAATTTATTAAAAGCATAGTGAAATTCACCACAGATATGGTGAATTTCATTGTTTGCGTGAGGACAAAAAGGCGGGAAGTATTTGTAATGAATTTTACAAAAAGTATAGTTAAATGCACCACAAATATGGTGAATTTGATTGTTTGCGTGATGAATTTCACTTCAATGGAAATAATAACAAAAAGAATTTTTGCAAGTAAATAAATGTTTGAAAAAAAGGCGGGAAGTATTTGTAATTAAATTTATTAAAAGCATAGTGAAATTAACCACAGATATGGTGGATTTCATTGTTTGCGTGATGAAAAAAGCGGGAAGTATTTGGAATGAATTTTACAAAAAGCATAGTTAAATGCAGCACATAGATGGGGAATTTCATTGTTTGCGTGAAGAATTTCACTTCAATGGAAATAATAACCAAAAGAATTTTTGCAAGTAAAGAAATGTTTGAAAAAAAGGCGGGAAGTATTTGTAATGAAATTTATTAAAAGCATAGTGAAATTCATCACACAGTTGATGAATTTCATTGTTTGCGTAATGAAAAAAAGCGGGAAGTATTTGTAATGAAATTTATTAAAAGCATAGTGAAATTCACCAGAGATATGGCGAATTTCATTGTTTGCGTGATGAAAAAAGGCGGGAAGTATTTGTAATGAATTTTACAAAAAGCAAAGTTAAATGCACCACACAGATGCTGAATTTCAATGTTTGCGTGATGAATTTCACTTCAATCGAAATAATAACCAAAAGAATTTTTGCAATTAATGGCGAGCAAACAAGATACTGCAATCGTTATGAATTTAACGATTCAATGTAGTGAATTTTACCACTTCTGTAATGATATTCGCTATCTATGTAGTGAAATTCACTACATGTAATCGTCAAATTCATTACGATTGCAGTATCTTGTTTGCTCGTCATTATAGATAGTGAATATCATTACAGAAGTGGTGAATTTTACTTCAATTGTTTTAATAACCAAACAATGTTCGAAAAAATCGGGTATTGGTAATGAATTTTACAAAAATAATATTAACCACACAATGGTGGATTTCATTGTTGGTGTGACAAAAAAAAACGTGAAGTATTTTTCTATGAATTTTACAAAATGCGTAGAAATTGGCTAAAATATTTTGGTTATTACAACAATAGAAGTAGAATTCACCACGTAGATAATAATATTCACTACCTGTGCAATGAAATTCACTATATTAGATCGTCAAATTAATTACAACTGCAGTTTTTTGTTTGCATTTTTCGCCGATTCAAGTAAAATTCATCACGCAAACAATGAAATTCACCATCAGTGTGGTGAATTTTACTATGCCTTTTTGTAAAATTAATTGCAAATGCAGTGTTATACTGCCCGCCTTAATTTGCTAAAATTGTTTGGTTTATTACAGTACTTTAAGTAGAATTCACTACTTAAATAATAATATTCTCTACCTGTGTAATGAATTTAACTATACTTTTTTGTAAAATAAATTATAAATGCAGTGTTAAACTTCCCGCCTTAATTTGCTAAAATTGTTTGGTTTATTACATTTATTGAAGTAGAATTAACTACTTAAATAATAATATTCACTACCTGTGTAATGAATTTTACTATACTTTTTTGTAAAATTAATTACAAATGCAGTGTTATACTTCCCGCCTGAATTTGCTAAAATTGTTTGGTTATTACAACAATAGAAGTAGAATTCACCACTTAAATAATAATATTCACTATTTGTGTTGAAATTCACTACATTATATCGTCAAATTCATTACGATTGCAGTATCTTGTTTGCTTGTTACAATAGTTTCTGCGAATAATGGCGGGAAAATGACAAACAGCCTTCGTAGTTAAATTGTTCAACTACCGTAGTGAATTTCACTACGCTGTTAATAAATTTTATTGCACTGATAATAAATATTACATTTGTGTGTAATAAATTACACTTCATCTGTAGTAACTTTAAATTCACCAAGAGTGTAGTAAATATTATTACATATGCAATGCATTTAATGACAGCTTGTTTTTGTTTTGTGGTAAATTCTACTATGACGACAACAAATTGATGCATTTTGTAATGAATTTCATTACAACATGATTTTGTGTAATTCATTTCACGCTTTTGTGAATTTTATTGCGGAAATTTCTCTGTGTGTCCAAGACCAACTTATAAACCGTGGGCTTCCGATTTCACCAGAATTGCAAGTACTAGTTACATTACACTTTTTTTGTCGAAATATGCATCAGGCTGATGTTGGTAACTAAAACTACATAATGGAACACAAAGGATATATGTGCCTATGTTCAACAATAAATCTTATAGGAGCATTACATGGAATGGTCCAGTCCACAGTGGGAAAAATTATAAAAAACATTTCGAAACAAATCGCTTCGTTGCTTCCACACTTTATTAAATTTCCGTCATCCCCTGCGGAGTTAAATGAAATAAAATCGGGATTTTATAGCATCGCCAGGTTCCCGAAAATGATAGGTGCGATCGATTGAACACATGTACAAATTAAGTGACCTGCGGGGGTTGTGGGACCTATTATGGCTGGCCACTACATAAACAGAAAAGGTAGCTATACTATTTCTTTTTTTTAAAGTAGATGATATGTCCAATATAAAACATTTTAATTTCTTAAAGGTTATTATTCGCTGAATGTTCAAATTGTAACGGATCATAGATGTAGGATTATGGATATAGTTGCAAGGTCTCGTGGTTCTCTTCACGATTCTAACATCTGAAACAATTGTCTTCTCAAGAATAAACTCGAAGAAAGTGTAATGTACATCAGGGTGTTTTGCTAGGCGATGCAGGATACCCATGTTCAAAAATTTTACTGACGCTTTTAAGAAATCCAATCCACAAAAGAACGGAGATATAATAACAGCCACACTTCTACAAGAAGTAAAATAGAATGCCTAAACGGACAGCTTAAATAAAAATTTAGGACATTGCTGGACAGACTGCGTGTGGATTTAGATACAGCGAAAAATGTTGTTGTTGCTGTGGCTGTGCTCCATAATGTGGCCAAAGAGCGTTATTTTCCTCATTTCTATGAAGAGACTCAAATACCGATTCAACGGACGGACTCGAACTCAAACGAGGATGCTGTTGAAGTAACACGAACAGGTACAGCATTCAGAAACACTTTAATCAACACTTTCTAAAATAAAATAAGTAAAACGTAGAAGTCATTTCTTTTCATCTTACTATTAAATATTTTATTGAAAAAAGGATAATGTAAAAAGTAAACATAACGAAAACATGAAAACTTCATTTTACTTTAAAAAAAAAAAACTTTTAAAAATTAAAAAAAGATTAAAATTCTGCCATTCTCTTCTTATGAAGTTCAAAAGCTGGTCGTCCAATATCAAATATACATATTTCCAGTGTGATTTTTCTTTATAAGCTTTATATGTAAAAACCTTTGATGCTGGCTTTGAAAGGATCAAGAGCAGATTCCAAAAAAGTATCAACCTCGTTTTTTGGATAACCCGTTTACAAGTTACACTCCAATATATTTTCCAATTTTACTTTTCAACGTGGACAACGAAAAGCTTTTGAAGTATATCTTTGGAACGGCTTCTACAATAAAGGCTGTTAAAAATATTAGAAAAAATGATTTTTACTGTGCATTACAAAATAGAAATAGATACCTAGCTTAAAGCTGGCTTTAGACTTTCGTTCTTCATTCGGTGAACGTTGTTCGTTATACGTTCTTCTCTCAACAACGAACAACGAAGAAAGCATTTACATTAGAAAGCTAAAACCTATTTACAAAATTGTTTATTTATATACCTAGGCTTCTTGTGCCATTCAGTGATAAAAAAAACTTCGAAAATATCCCTACATGTTGCACAACACCCCAACACAATGTTCATTTAAGCAGTTTTCGCACTTAAACACACGTTGTAACAACGGGGTAACAACGAACAACGAACACCAAAATGTCTGACCTGATTTGAATTTGCACGTTCTTCATTCGTTAAAAGCAAAACATAAGGCGTATTCACAATAATAACAACTTGTCAGCCACTACAGCTGTTTATGTCACTTCGAATACCAGAACAGAATTTTCAGTAGCGACATCTAGGAATTTTTCTACTGGCTTCTACCCAATACTCACACCTCTTTGAACTACTACAGAGGTAGTTGATGGTAAAAAATAGAGTTCGGACCTTGTATATGAAATCCATAGTACTATCATGGTGAATGTCGAATGGACTGACATCTTCCTTCAGTGGGCAAAAGAATTTCATTAAATTCCACAACCCTATCTCACGGAGACATTTGAATTTTGTGGAGAATTATTTACAAGAATAGGAAAGGAATAGCCTAATTTATAACAGTTAGAGTGAAATAGGTACAAGGAATGTTTTTTGTTGGTTTACATTTTTTTGTCGGTTACTTTTCTATGCAAAGGTGCAGAGAATTAAAAAGTGTGAAATAAAAAATAGGGTATTCTCCTTGGTTTGATAGGTTTTGTGCGGTTAAAGAGGAAGGGTTTTTTTTTACAGCTTTGGGAGTCTTGTGTGCAAGAAGATAATGGTAACGCAATGGTAAGGCATAATAGGTAGGTAGATTGTTTTTTTTTTGCTTTCTAGATATTTAGGTCTGTTGGTAAGAATATGAGTGATGCAACAATTTATGAGTTTGATGGCGATGATGTTTTTTGATGAGTATGGCTCGTGGTAGGTAGTTAGCTATGTATGTCGCTTTTTTATTTTAACCTAGAAAAGTAGGTATGAATGTATATAATTTCTATTAATATCTAGGTAGAAACTTGTAGGTAGGTAGGTACCTAGACCTACCCAAATTTTAATTGAATGGTTATGATTATTTTTCGCTGAGTTTTGTCTTTTTAAGGTGTTGGTTTCGAAATTTAAAATTAATAGGAATGATGGCTACCATTATTCAGGATTTTGAGTTAGAAATTTGAACTTATAACTTACCACTATGTGACCATGTTGTTGAGTGTTAAGGGCATCTAGGTATTACCTAAATCATTACTCTTGGTAATTAAAAATTGGGGAAATTCACCCCAGATATTTGTAGGTACGCTTTTGATCCTAATTTTCAATGATAAATTGAAATATTAACGTCATGTTTCATTGGTCGACGATTTTTGTTTGATCAAAATCAGCGAAATACCATGCTTCGTGACCTTTTCCCCCTCTTTTTAATAGACGCGGAGCAAGGATCGATGGTGACTTTTATTCAAAAATTCATAACACCATAAAAAAGCTAATTCAAAAACAAAAACCCTGTATATAATTTTTACGAACGTTGTAGGAATTTATGTCTAATTTTTCTGGATTATTATGTTAAAATGGTCTTCTAGTTTTAAGTGTTTGACTAAAAATTAATTGAAGCAGTTTATAAAGAAAAAAATAGTATTTAGTCAAGTAAAATTTTGAAAAAAAAAAAATTAATACAATTTTTTCCAATTTTGTTCTCTAGTTTAAGGTAATTGTCTAAACAAAAGTATTTTTAAAATTGATTCAATAAAGCTTTTAACGGCCGTTAGTCCATAAAAATTGGCGTTTCATCCCGGCGTTCTCACTTTTTAAAATTGTTTTTCAGAAAAATTGTTTTAAGATTTTTAGTTATAAAAAGTATAGATATACCTAAGGTCCTGTACCAAAACGACCGGTACAGTACCGAAAATTAACGCTTTGTACCGCGTACCAAAGAAAAGCCTCGGTAAACACAAGTATACCGAAATCAAATTCGTGTACCAAAATTTAAAAATAAATTGAGATGAAGTCTTATCTGTATATGTACCTACCTAGGTACATATACAGGGTGTCCCATTAACAATGGTCCAAACCAAGAACTGGTGATAGGCCAGGGCATACCCTATGAGAAATTTGGTAACTTTTCCATACCGAATAATAGCAGTTCTCGAGTAAGGGCTATTTTTTAAAATTTGAAAAAAAAATCTTACTTTGAACCAGTTTTTTGCTCACCCTGTCCACAATTGATTTTTGTTTTTTTTTTTACAAATTTTGCATTAAAACATTGACTTATAGTTCCACTAACTTTACTGAGTAAAATATTTTTCATTGGCATCACCATTTGCCTAAAATTCATTAGTTAATATTGAACTTTGCCAAAATAAATTTTGACCTCAATTTTCTGAAGAGCTCCCTGAACAAAATTCATATGGCTCAATACAGGTTTTATATTTCAAAAATTGCCTTTTTTTCTGTAGTTCTTAAAAAAAAAAAAGTATAAAACTTGCCAAAGCGAAAATGTATGGGTTTTTGGGTGCACTTATTAATGAGTTTTTTTTATTTTTATTCTGTTCATCAGGCAAAAATAATAAAACTTTATGTTATTAGGCATTTTTTGAATACAAAATTGACCTAAAAGTCAAAATTTTGCTCGGGCAAGAAAAATTGAACACCATTTAAAATTAAATATCTAGCAACCCTAAACACATATTGGCTTAACTTAAACGTAGTTTTAAAGGCTAGTTCTAGTGTCAAACAAAATTAAAATGTATGGGTTTTTGGGTGCACTTATTAATGAGTTCTTTTTATTGTTATTTTGTTCATCAGGTAAAAATAATAAGACTTTATGTTATTAGGCATTTTTTGAATACAAAACTGACCTAAAAGTCAAAATTTTGCTCGGGCAAGAAAAATTGAACACCATTTAAAATTAAATATCTAGCAACCCTAAACACATATCGGCTTAACTTAAACGTAGTTTTAAAGGCTAGTTATTTCTTACTAAAATGAGTTCCCTACCATTAGCACTGACAGAGAAGTTAACCTTAACAGGGCTCAGGGTACACCAAAGTTTGACTTTTTTTTAAATCTTCAAAAAATGATGTCGAAGTTGAAAATCAGACTTTACTATACAACAATTTTTTTCTTAGAATATGACCAAAAATCACATGCCAAAGTATGGGTAATGAATTACCGGACACCCTGTATACATATAAGTATGTGCATACCTACCTATAGCTGTGTATAATTCAATTTTCAGTGCACTATCCAGCTTGCAATTTACATTCATTTTCGCTTTCTGATTGATTTGAAAAATAAAAAGCTAAAAGCTATATACCTATGTAGTATACATACCTATAGGTAGTTTTAATTAAACGAACAATGTTGTAGGTACATGGCGAAGCTAGGTATATAGGGTAAATGCACTAGTATCCGGACAGTGCTAGTGTCCGGACACTTGGTCATTTATTTGAGCAAAATAGGTATATTATACAAAAAAGGTATGAATAAGTATCAAAATACAATCTTTTATATATTTAACAAATATATGCAAAGTTTTATGTTAACGCAGCACTGTAAGAGTTATGCTTCTTTTCAGTTTTGCAGGTATAACAGAAACATTAAAATGTCATTTTGAGTCTAAAAAAAAATAGTGGAAGTGTTTAAAAGATTTAAGTATTTTATGTAGTCTTAATTAATTTATTCCAATAGAAAGTAACTGATTTGCTTTAAAATATAATAGATTTTATTATTTAAAGCATTAAAGGTAATAAAACTTAAGTTTTTGTCAAAATATTTGGTGTCCGGGTACTGAAGCAAATTTTGTTCTTCATTTTCAGTTTCCGGACAGAGTGTCCGGATACTGAAAATAAGTGAAAAACATTAAATGTATGTTTTATTGACCTTAAATGAAAGGTACGTATATTCTACATGATTTAATACAAGAGAATTGTATTTTTCTCACGAATTTTCAGTATTCGGACAGGGTTTTCTGAGTGAGAAATCGGCTGTCCGGATACTAAAAAATAAAGTCCAGTATCCGGACAAGTGTATTTTGTATGAAATTTAAGGATTCTGTACATTGTAACTTTAATAACATTTCGAGGAAATGATCCTTTAGGTCGTTACGAAATTTAAGGCCCTTGAGGATATAAGAAGACACAAATTAAGCACGATGAAAACAGGTGCTAAATATGACCCTTGAGTCGGCCAACTTGCTATGATTGTTTAAAAGAACATTAATTGGAAAAAACCTAACGAAAATTGTATTTCATAACAAGGAATGTAGTGTCAAATTTAGAGGAGGCTATAAGCGCTTAAGCTGCCCACCCCCACAGCTTATTCCTAAAGTGTTTTAATGATAGAATGCAAAACATTACAATGTGTAGAGTTCAAACCAGAGCTCTTGGATTCAAATTTGTATGGTGTATTTGCTTAAAAATATGGTGGTTTTGAAAACTCCAGCGATTTAATTAGGTTCAGTTTATACGTGGAGAAGTGGGTCTAGTTTAAACTACAAGTATTTTTAAACATAAGACGAAACAGAAAGAATAATTATAATTCCTACTTTCTATAATCTGATCCGACAAGAATTAGACTAAAAAATAGGTTTTAAAAAAATATAATTTAAGTGCAAAAATAACTGATTCAACAAAACCTAAGCTAGGCTCTGAAAATTGTTGGAGCTTAACTCTAAAACTGTCAAGCATCAAAATGCAGGGTAGATATAGGTAACATTTAAAGCTTTATATTGCACGGGTATATATGATATATGTTCCAACGTATGTACCTAATCGAATTGTTCGTGTAATAACACGTGTATGGTCTTAGTTGTACATATGTTTTTAGAAATACAGGTGTTTTAGTATAACGTTATCGCCCGCAAGCAGCAAAAAATTATATAAACAAAACTAGCCTTATTTGCCACCAAGGTTCTAAAATCCGATGGGAGGTTCAAATAGGAACAAAATACACACTGGTTTTTTAATTACACGTGTACTCTGATTATACATGTTTTCTGATTACACGTGTATTTTGATTACAGGTGTATATTTAAAAGATGTACATGTAAATAATTTTGTATTACTCGTGACACGAAAAAAAGAGTAATCAAACAGACGTTTGAACCGAGATATTCATTACAACTATACCTTCATTATATACGCACCTATGAACATACATAATGTATCAATGAGCGAAAAGGTTAAATAAAATTAAGTTAAAACTATATTTTAAAAAAATTTACGATTTTGCATTAATTCTATTCAATAATGCACTAAAATTTCATACAAAACAATTGCGTCCGGATACTAAAACAAAAGCGTCCGGATATTAAATTTTGCTGTCCGGATACTAGTGAAAATCGAACTTTTTTGAATGTTTATCATTTTAATTTTTACAATGTTATATTTGCAAATTATGTGGACACTTTATTATTAAGAAATATCTACACTCTTTGAAACAATATAACTATCCACGGTAGCATTTATAGTAAGGAAATGAGACGAAGTCAAAGTTAAGAAATACGTTAAGTGTCCGGATACTAGTGCGTTTACCCTATTTCAAAAACTGCTAGGTAGGTAGTTACCTACCTAACCTACACTCAAATAAAAAAAATTATCTGACAACTAAAACTTATAAAACCTACCTACCCACTATGATATCGTCCACTGGCTGAAATTCAACCACCACATTGACAGACTCTAGTGTCAAACAATTAAAAGTCACCTAGGCAGGTACCTTCATACCTACCTACATTCCTACTCGTATGATAAATTGTGAATGCAAAGTCAAACCAAATAAACCTACCTACCTCCTACCTACCCTCAAAATCAAACAAACAAATTTGAATCCAAAAACATGAAATTTGTTTTTGTTTTCTGTACCTAGGTAAACAATCTACCTACCACCAAGAACCTACCTACCTCAACTTGCATACAAATTCTCAATTTTGTCATTAACTTCTATATTGTAATTGTAAATTGTAAATTTCTTGTAAAAAATTTCAGGTCAAACTCAAAATCATCCAACAATTTAGATATTAATAAAACCTTTATTATTATTATTTAAAGCTTTTTATTGCCATAAAATTAAAACACATCATTATTTTAATATAAATAAAATAAAATAAAATACACGTTTAAGAAATTATATAAATTAACGTTTAAAGTTAAAGTTAAAAGTACTATTTCAAAAATATTTCCGTTATAATCGGGCATAAGCCTCCCCCAATGATGACCATAAATGTCTATCTTTCGCGTCGTTGTACCAATTAGAGTTAAGTTGGCTTAGATCATCGTCCCATCTTTTCCTTGGTCGGCCAACAGGTCTTTTATCATTTGGAATCCATTTGGTCGTTGTTTCAGTCCATCGTTGATCTTGAATCCTCGAAATGTGACCTGCCCAACTCCACTTTAACTGTTTAGCACGTTGTACTACATCTATAATATTTGTTTGTCTTCTTATTTACTCGTTTGGTATCCTTTGTATCAACCTTATATTGAGTAGCTTCCGCAACCCTAAACACATATCGGCTTAAATTAAACGTAGTTTTAAAGGCTAGTTATTTCTTACTAAAATGAGGTCCCTACCATTAGCACTGACAGAGAAATTAACCTTAACAGGGGTCAGGGTACACCAAAGTTTGCCTTTTTTTAAATCTTCAAAAAATGAT
The DNA here is from genome assembly GCA_949320155.1 of Melangyna quadrimaculata. NCBI lineage: Eukaryota > Metazoa > Arthropoda > Insecta > Diptera > Syrphidae > Melangyna > Melangyna quadrimaculata. Next base: position 33,826,660 of record OX439486.1, read on the forward strand.
GTCAAAGTTGAAAATCAGACTTTACTATACAACAATTTTTTTCTTAGAATATGACCAAAAATCACATGCCAAAGTATGGGTAATGAATTACCGGACACCCTGTATACATATAAGTATGTGCATACCTACCTATAGCTGTGTATAATTCAATTTTCAGTGCACTATCCAGCTTGCAATTTACATTCATTTTCGCCTTCTGATTGATTTGAAAAATAAAAAGCTAAAAGCTATATACCTATGTAGTATAAATACCTATAGGTAGTTTTAATTAAACGAACAATGTTGTAGGTACATGGCGTAGCTAGGTATATAGGGTAAATGCACTAGTATCCGGACAGTGCTAGTGTCCGGACACTTGGTCATTTATTTGAGAAAAATAGGCATATTACGCAAAAAAGGTATGAAATAAGTATCAAAATACAATCTTTTATATATTTAACAAATATATGCAAAGTTTTATGTACATTAACGCAGCACTGTAAGAGTTATGCTTCTTTTCAGTTTTGCAGGTATAACAGAAACATTAAAATGTCATTTTGAGTCTAAAAAAAAATAGTGGAAGTGTTTAAAAGATTTAAGTATTTTATGTAGTCTTAATTAATTTATTCCAATAAAAAGTAACTAATTTGCTTTAAAATTAAATAGATTTTATTATTTAAAGCATTAAAGGTAATAAAACTTAAGTTTTTGTCAAAATATTTGGTGTCCGGGTACTGAAACAAATTTTGTTCTTCATTTTCAGTTTCCGGACAGAGAATTGTATTTTTCTCACGAATTTTCAGTATTCGGACAGGGTTTTCTAAGTGAGAAATCGGCTGTCCGGATACTAAAAAATAAAGTCCAGTATCCGGACAAGTGTATTTTGTATGAAATTTAAGGATTCTGTACATTGTAACTTTAATAACATTGCGAGAAAATGATCCTTTAGGTCGTTACGAAATTTAAGGCCCTTGAGGATATTAGAAGATACAAATTAAGCACGATATTAGAAGATACAAATTAAGCACGATGCTAAATATGACCCTTGAGTCGGCCAACTTGCTATGATTGTTTAAAAGAACATTAATTGGAAAAAACCTAACGAAAATTGTATTTCATAACAAGGAATGTAGTGTCAAATTTAGAGGAGGCTATAAGCGCTTAAGCTGCCCACCCCCACAGCTTATTCCTAAAATGTTTTAATGATAGAATGCAAAACATTACAATGTGTAGAGTTCAAACCAGAGCTCTTGGATTCAAATTTGTATGGTGTATTTGTTTAAAAATATGGTGGTTTTGAAAACTCCAGTGATTTAATTAGGTTCAGTTTATACGTGCAGAAGTGGGTCTAGTTCAAACTACAAGTATTTTTAAACATAAGACGAAACAGAAAGAATAATTATAGTTCCTACTTTCTATAATCAGATCCGACAAGAATTAGACTAAAAAATAGGTTTTAAAAAAATAAAATTTAAGTGCAAAAATAACTGATTCAACAAAACCTAAGCTAGGCTCTGAAAATTGTTGGAGCTTAACTCTAAAACTGTCAAGCATCAAAATGAAGGGTAGATATAGGTAACATTTAAAGCTTTATATTGCACGGGTATATATGATATATGTTCCAACGTATGTACCTAATCGAATTGTTCGTGTATTAACACGTGTATGGTCTTAGTTGTACATGTGTTCTTAGTAATACAGGTGTTTTAGTATTACGTTATCGCCCGCAAGCAGCAAAGAATTATATAAACAAAACTAGCCTTATTTGCCACCAAGGTTCTAATATCCGATGGGAGGTTCAAATAGGAACAAAATACTCACTGGTTTTTTAATTACACGTGTACTCTGATTATACATGTATTCTGATTACACGTGTATTTTGATTACAGATGTATATTTAAAAGATGTACATGTAAATAATTTTGTATTACTAGTGACACGAAAAAAAGAGTAATCAAACAGACGTTTGAACCGAGATATTCATTACAACTGTACCTTCATTATATACGCACCTATGAACATACATAATGTATCAATGAGCGAAAAGGTTAAATAAAATTAAGTTAAAACTATATTTCATAAAAATTTACGATTTTTCATTAATTCTATTCAATAATGCACTAAAATTTCATACAAAACAATTGCGTCCGGATACTAAAACAAAAGCGTCCGGAAATTAAATTTTGCTGTCCGGATACTAGTGAAATCGAACTTTTTTGAATGTTTATCATTTTAATTTTTACAATGTTATATTTGCAAATTATGTGGACACTTTATTATTAAGAAATATCTACACTCTTTGAAACAATATAACTATCCACGGTAGCATTTATAGTAAGGAAATGAGACGAAGTCAAAGTTAAGAAATACGTTAAGTGTCCGGATACTAGTGCGTTTACCCTATTTCAAAAACTGCTAGGTAGGTAGTTACCTACCTAACCTACACTCAAATAAAAAAAATTATCTGACAACTAAAACTTATAAAACCTACCCACCCACTATGATATGGTCCACTGGCTGAAATTCAACCACCACATTGACAGACTCTAGTGTCAAACAATTAAAAGTCACCTAGGCAGGTACCTTCATACCTACCTACATTCCTACTCGTATGATAAATTGTGAATGCAAAGTCAAACCAAATAAACCTACCTACCTCCTACCTACCCTGAAAATCAAACAAACAAATTTCAATCCAAAAACATGAAATTTGTTTTTGTTTTCTGTACCTAGGTAAACAATCTACCTACCACCAAGAACCTACCTACCTCAACTTGCATACAAATTCTGAATTTTGTCATTAACTTATATATGTAGGTATTCCGCGGCATAATAAATTGTAAATTTCTTGTAAAAAATTTCAGGTCAAACTCAAAATCATCCAACAATTTAGATATTAATAAAACCTTTATTATTATTATTTAAAGCTTTTTATTGCCATAAAATTAAAAGACATCATTATTTTAATATAAATAAAATAAAATAAAATAAAATAAAATAAAATACACGTTTAAGAAATTATATAAATTAACGTTTAAAGTTAAAGTTGAAAGTACTATTTCAATAATATTTCCGTTATAATCGGGCATAAGCCTCCCCCAATGATGACCGTAAATGTCTATCTTTCGCGTCGTTGTACCAATTAGAGTTAAGTTGGTTTAGATCATCGTTCCAATCTTTTACTTGGTCGGCCAACAGGTCTTTTATCATTTGGAATCCATTTGGTCGTTGTTTTAGTCCATCATTGATCTTGAATCCTCGAAATGTGACCTGCCCAACTCCACTTTAACTGTTTAGCACGTTGAACTACATCTATAATATTTGTTTTTCTTCTTATTTCCTCGTTTGGTATCCTTTGTATCAACCTTATATTGAGTAGCTTCCGTTCCATTTTCGTCTGGCAAATCCTCAATTTATCAAGTAAGTTTGATTTAAGTCCAAGGGTTTGTAATCCATATGTCATTACTGGTAATATGGTCGAGTCAAATATATACTTTCTTGTGTTTTGGCTCAAATTGTTGTCTAGTATTTGTTTGACATTCCAGTATTTTTGCCAACTATTTGTTATTCGTCTATTTAACTCTTTTTCTTCTTGATTCTCAAATGATTTCAGTTGGCCAAGGTAGATATACTCATCGATATAATCTATTTTGTTGTTTTCTAGAATTATACTTAATTTCGTGTGATTTGTCATAGCTTTTGATTTTGTTAGGTTTATTTTAAGTCCATATTCCTTTCCTGCGGATGCAAGTTGATTAATCATTGTCTGAATATTGTCTGATGTGTTCGATATCAAAACAATATCATCTGCGAATCGTAGGTTGTTAAGGTTTTGTCCATAAATGTTTATTCCATTATTTTTCCAATCAAGTTTTCGGAAAATGTCTTCTAGGATGGCTGAGAAAAGAGGTGGTGACAACGGATCTTCTTGTCGTACTCCCCTGTTGATATGGAACTCTCTTCCTAATGTGTCAGTTCTTATTTTTGCGGTGTTGTTTTTATAGATATTTTTAAGTGTGTTAATGTAAGTTCGATTAATGTTTTGGTTTTTCAAAGCTTTCCATATACTCGCATGCTCAATTGTGTCGAAAGCCTTACTGAAGTCAATGAAAAGAAGGTATAATGGCTTTTTGTATTCATTGAATTTTTGAATTAATTGATTAATTGTTTGAAGATCCCTCTCTGAATCCGGCTTGTTCTATTGGTTGATTGTCATTAAATGTTTGTTTGGTTTTTCCGTATATTACTTTTGAAAAAAGTTTATAATGGGTCTGTAGATATTCACGTCGTCCTTAGAACCTTTCTTGTGAATTAGGATTATGGTACTTTGTTTCCATTGTGTTGGAATAGCTTGCGTCTTTAATATAGAATTAAAAAGTATTGTAAGGATTGGAGTTAAAGCTTTCTTTCCGTATTTAAGCATTTCCGCTTCGATACCATCGTTTCCTGCGCATTTATCACTTTTAAGATTTTCTATTGATTGTTCGATTTCATGTGGATCTAGTTCTGAAATATTTGTTGTCACATTGTTATTTCCATCTGCATCTTGCAACCCATCAGTGTTACTGAAAGTATTTGATGATCTAAATAATGTTTCAAAAAATCTTGTTGCTGTTTCGTTAATATTATTCCTTTGGTGTTTTTGCTTTTTGTTGTCGTTAATGGATATAATCCATTCTTTTTCGTCTCTTAAGTAAGTCTTTGCCTTTTTTATAGATTTTGTGTTCTGCAGTATATTCTTAACCATGTTTTCATTATAAAGTTGTATATCTTTTTTGGAGTTGGTTTTGATTAATGTATTCAAATTTTTTATTTCGTGTTTTTGCGTGTCTGATAGATTTGATGTGGCTTTTAATTGTTGTCTCTTTGTAATGAACGTTTTTGTAATGTTGGATAGTTTGTTGTTTTTGGTAGTTTTTGTTTTCATAAGCGTAGTTTTTGATGTATTCTTGATTATGCTCTCGAGTGTATTATAGATGCATTGTGTATTTTCTTCTATTTGATTTGTGTCGATGTCTTCTTGTATCCTTGTTGTAAGTAATCTTTTATATTCTTCTATTTTTTCATCTGAAACAGTTTTAGGGAATATAAGTTCTTGTTTGTTTCTGTTGAGGGTTTTATGATTTATTAATAATTTGGTTCTTACAATTCTGTGGTCACTCTCAAACTTAAAGCTTTTAAGAACAGATACGTCTGTTATTAATTTGAGTTTATTTGTCAGTACAAGATCAATTTCGTTTTTAAATTTTCTATCTGGTGAAATCCATGTCCATTTATTTGTATCCTTTTTCTTAAAGAAAGAGTTCGCGAAACTAAGGTTCATTTCCTGCATCCATTTCAATAGTTTGTCTCCACGTTTATTTCTTTTACCGTATCCGAAATTTCCGATTTCCTTTTCTTCTTTGTTTGACTTTTGACCCATTTTCGCATTGAAATCTCCAATATTGTACATAGGTTCTGTTTTTGTTGTTTCATATACTTGTTCCAGTTTTTCGTAAAATGTTTCAATTTCTTCTTCGGTAGCATTTTTAGTGGGTGCGTATATCTGTATTATTGTTAATTTCGTGTTTTGTATCTTTAAGGTTAAACTGCATATTCTTTCGCTGATCAGCTTGATTTCTGTAATAAATCTTTTTAAATATGTTTTTATTAAGAAGCCTACTCCGTACAGCCCTTTTGTTTCTCCAATATGGCAAACAATCTTGTCATCCCTTTCTACGATGCTTTGACCCAGAATTCGTGTTTCCGACAGTCCAATAATGTCCCAGTTGATGTTTTTGAGTGCTAGTCTAAGTTCTTGTTGTTTGGATTCAGATGAAAGAGTTCTTACATTTAATGTACATATATAAAAAATTTTATTCAAATTTTTAGAATCATGGCTTGTGTTTTCTCGTAATCCTATTGTTGTGCTATTTGGGGGGTTTGAGCCTGAGTTCCTCACGATGGCTAATCGACTTGAGGAAGGTATATATGTTCTATTGATTGGTCGTTCGTTTCTGATTTGCTTGACTGGTTGCTAGTTTTCATCTTTTTTCGCTTGCTGAAGATTTTCTGTTTGTCGATTTATTTTAAAGAAATCGTAAATGTTGGTATTTTGAAATTTGTTTCCAGTCAGGTTAATAAAACCTACCATTCATTATTTATACGAATATAATTATACCTATTTAGTTATATTTTCCTTTCCCGCAAAAAAATATGCTCAAAATCTTGCACTTGCAACAAATTTCACGGCAAATAAGAAATCTTTGCCAGACAATTTAATATAAAAACTACCCTCAATAATACCTATATGATGGCATGACAACAAATATATAAATATACTTACACGACATGACCATATTTTTCTTTCCCGCATTAAAATCAACCTACCCTTGATATTATACTAATGAAGGTTTACCTATACGCATTATTCTTTCCCACAAAAAAACAAAAAACACTATATTCCTTGCTTCAAGGTTGATGACGACGACGCAAACGACTAACATAATGTATGTCTACTCTCTACTTCTCTTGTTCTTTTCGCATATATCATATCGGTAAATTAAGAAAAAAAAAAATACTTTGCACAATCAATCAAAGAGGATACGATCATTTTTTTGTCATTCTCTTCACCTTTTTCTCAGCATAGACGTTTAAAAAATTCTTCAATTGGTAATCTCGCTTACTCCATTTGATTCTTATTAGAATCGAAAAAAATACACTCCTCTTGCTCTAACTACCTAGTTTCGATTCTTGATAAATGCAAGTCTTCCAAAAATGGAAGTCTCCGCCGAAAATTGTCTCCCAAAAATGGATTTCTCCGCGAGCTAAAGTGGCGCCACCACAGGCAGTGGGTCGCCTAAAAAATGTTGTACATGATAGTACTATGGATTTTATATACAAGGCTAACACCCTTGTATATGAAATCCATAGTACTATCATGGTGAATGTCGAAGGGACTGACAACTTCATTCAGTGGGCAAAAGAATTTCATTAAATTCCACAACCCTATCTCACGGAGACATTTGAATTTTGTGGAAAATTATTTGCAAGAATAGGAAAAGAAAAGCCTAATTTATAACAGCTAAAGTGAAATAGGTAGAAGCGATGTTTTTTGTTGGTTTACTTTTTTTTGTCGGTTACTTTTCTACGCAAAGGTGCAGAGAATTAAAAAGTGTGAAATAAAATTTTGGGTATTCTCCTTGGTTTGTTGGGTTTTGTGCGGTTAAAGAGGAAGGGTGGTTTTTTTTTACAGCTTTGGGTGTCTTGTGTGCAAGAAGAACGGCGGCGCGGCGCGGCGCGCGGTGCGTGAAGGTCAAGGCATAATAGGTAGGTGATTGTTTTTTTTTTGCTTTCTAGATATTTAGGTCTGTTGGTAAGAATATGAGTGATGCAATAATTTATGATTTTGATGACGATGATGTTTTTTGGTGAGTATGGCTCATGGTAGGTAGTTAGCTATGTATGTCGCTTTTTTATTTTAACCTAGAAAAATAGGTAGGTTGTATATAATTTGTATTAATATTTTGGTAGAAACTTGTAGGTAGGTAGGTACCTAGACCTTCCCAAATTTTAATTGAATGTTTATGATTATTTTTCGCTGATTTTTGTCTTTTTAAGGATTTAGTTTAGAAATTTGAAATTAATAGGAATGATGGCTACCATTATTTAGGATTTTCAGTGAGAAATTTGAACTTATAACTTACCACTATGTGACCATGTTGTTGAGTCTTAAGGGCATCTAGGTATTACCTAAATCGTTACTCTTGGTAATTAAACATTGGGGAAATTTCTTTGAAATTCTCTGTTTGGTTCATGGTCGACAATCGCCTACCAATTTTCAAATTGGAGTTTTAAAAAATCCTAACTTCATTTCTGCTGGAAAGAATTTTCAAACTAAGATACCTATTAAAATAAGCCTTTAAATGTGTCTAAATTTTTGTTTAAAATTTGTTGAGAAAAAAATTAACTTTTGTACAAAAAAAAAAAATAACCTTCTTACAACAAAAAATTAACTTTTTTACAAACAAAAATTAACTTTTTTACAAAAAATATCAACTTTTTGCAAACTTTTTTACAAAAAAAAAAAATTAACACTATTAAAATAATTAAATTTTGTACAAGGAAAAAATTAACTTTTTACAAAAAAAAACTTACTTTAATAAGCCTTAATTGAGTAAAATTTTAAGGGTTGCCACATCTTTAAAATAACTTCTTTTTTTAAGTGAAGCGTGAGGTAGTCAACTAATTTATATACATATTTAGGTATTTACGCTCAGCCCTGACTCACATTAAATAACATAGCGCCTCTGGCGACATGCTACCTACTAGTAAGTATGTAAATCATTTTCTATTTGTTAATCTAACGGGAACAAAGTGGGGGTGTTTGAATAAAAAAGTCAAAATTTGATTTTTATCGCTTTAAAAAAAATTAAAAAAAAAACTAGTGATACACAGTTATATACCTACCTATACAAAAAATACTCGTAAATGGCCATAACTTGGGCAATTATTTTTTGATATTTATAAAGGAAGTATCAAATGAAAGGTTATAAAATACAAAAATTATATACAGGGTTTTTGTTTTTGAATCAGCTTTTTTATGGTGCTATGGATTTTTGAGTAGAAGTCCCCATCGATCCTAGCTCCGCGTCTATTAAAAAGAGGGGGTCAAAGGTCACGAAGCATGGTATTTCGCTGATTTTGATGAAACAAAAATCGTCGACAAAAGAATCACCATTTGCCTAAAATTCATTAGTTAATATTGAACTTTGCCAAAATTAATTTTGACCTCAATCTTTTGAAGAGCTCCCTGAACAGAATTCATGTGGCTCAATACAGGTTTTATATTTCAAAAATTGCTTAAATTGTTTAAATAGACAGTTATAACCCTTTGAACCCAATCAAACAGGTGCTGCATAAAAGTATGTAAGAAACCCAAAATTCGATTTCTTACCTGATTTAGATTTTCCCAAGTATCATAAAATGTATGGGTTTTTGGGTGCACTTATTAATGAGTTTTTTTTATTATTGTTTTGTTCATCAGGTAAAAATAATAAATCTTTATGTTATTACGCATTTTTTGAATACAAAATTGACCTAAAAGTCAAAATTTTGCTCGGGAAAGAAAAATTTAACACCATTTAAAATTGAATATCTAGCAACCCTAAACACATATCGGCTAAACTTAAACGTAGATTTAAAGGCTAGTTATTTCTAACTAAAAAGAGTCCAAAATATGGTCCCTACCATTAGCACTGACAGAGAAATTAACCTTAACAGGGGTCAGGGTACACTAAGGTTTGCCTCTTTTTAAATCGTCAAAAAATGATGTCAAAGTTGAAAATCAGACTTTACTATACAACAATTTTTTTCTTAGAATATGACCAAAAATCACATGCCAAAGTATGGGTTATGAATAACCGGACACCCTGTATACATATAAGTATGTGCATACCCACCTATAGCTGTGTATAATTCAATTTTCAGTGCACTATCCATCTTGCAATTTACATTCATTTTCGGCTTCTGGTTGATTTGAAAAATAAAAATGTTAGCTACATACCTATGTAGTATACATACCTATAGGAATTTTTAATTAAACGAACAATGTTGTAGGTACAAGTCGTAGCTAGGTAAATATTTCAAAAACTGCTAGGTAGGTAGGTACCTACTTAACCTACACTCAAATAAAAAAATTATCTGACAACTAAAGCTTATAAAACCTGCTATTATATCGCCCACTGGCTGAAATTCAACCACCACATTGACAGACTCTAGTGTCAAACAATTAAAAGTTACATAGGTAGGTACATTCGTACCTACCTACATTCCTACTCGTATGATAAATTGTGAATGCAAAGTCAAACCAAATAAACCTACCTACCTCCTTCCTATCCTGAAAATCAAACAAACAAATTTCAAGCCAAAAACAGGAAATTTGTTTTTATTTTCTGTACCTAGGTATACAATCTACCTACCACCAAGAACCTACCTACCTCAACTTGCATACAAATTCTCACTTTTGTCATTAACTTATAAATAACGGGTGATTTTTTAGCTGGTTTGTTTTGGCAACACTGGTTTTGACAGCTGACGTGTGTTTAGTACCTTGTGTCACTGTCAAACAGCTTCAGTTTGGTGTGCAATTTAACCATGGATCGCCTTACAAATGAACAACGCTTGCGAATTATTGAATTTTACTATCAATATTCGTGCTCGGTTCGAAATGTTCATCGCGCGCTGCTTCCATTTTATGGTCGGCATTCTCGACCTTCTGAGCAGTCTATTCGGAAGATTGTGACCAAATTTCGCACCAAATTTACTTTGTTGGACATTAACCACCAACACGTTTACGTACTGTGCGTAGTGAAGAAAATATTGCGGCCGTATCAGCTAGTGTGACAGAAGACCGCGAAATGTCGATTCGGCGCCGTTCCCAGCAGTTAGGCCTTTGTTACAGCACTACGTGGAAAATTTTGCGGAAGGATTTGGGCGTAAAGCCTTTTAAGATACAGCTGGTGCAAGAACTAAAGCCAGCCGACCTACCACAACGCCGAATTTTCGGTGAATGGGCTCTTGGAAAGCTGGCCGAGGATCCGCTTTTTTATCGAAAAATTGTGTTCAGCGATGAGGCTCATTTTTGGTTGAATGGGTACGTAAATAAGCAAAATTGCCGCGTTTGGAGTGAAGATCAGCTAGAAGCATTGCAACAGCTACCAATGCATCCCGAAAAAGCCACTGTTTGGTGCGGTTTATGGGCCGGCGGCATTATTGGGCCATATTTCTACAAAGATGATGCGAATCGCAGCGTTACTGTCAATGGTGAACGCTACCGAGCGATGATAACAAACTTTTTTTTGGAAGTTCTTGACTTGCATGATATGTGGTTTCAACAAGACGGTGCCACATGCCACACAGCACGCGAAACAATGGCGCAATTGCGAGGCGAGTTTGGTGAACAGTTAATTTCACGTTTCGGGCCGGTCAATTGGCCGCCTAGATCGTGCGATTTGACACCATTAGACTATTTTTTGTGGGGGTATGTCAAGGCTAATGTCTATAGGGACAAGCACGCTTCGATTGACGCACTGGAAGCCAACATCCATGCATTCATTCGTGAGATACCGGCCGATATGTGTGAAAGAGTATGCCAAAATTGGACTCAGCGGATGGGCTACCTGAGACGCAGCCGCGGTCAACATTTGCATGAAATTATCTTTAAACATTAAATTGCAAGGTTCAAACTATCCATTCAAATAAATATTTCATTCATTTTTTCGAATTTTTTGTGTTTATTTTTTTTTTTAAAGTTCTAAACCTCTTAAAAAATCACCCATTATAAGTATTCCTCGGCATAATAAATTGTAAATTTCTTGTAAAAAATTTCACGTCAAACTCAAAATCATCCAACAATTTAGATATTAATAAAACCTACCATTCATTTTTTATACGAATATATCTATACCTATTTAGTTATATTTTCCTTTCCCGCAAAAAAATATGCTCAAAATCTTGCACTTGCAACAAATTTCACGGCAAATAAGAAATCTTTGCCAGACAATTTAAAATAAAAACTACTCTCAATAATACCTATACGATGGCATATACAAATATATAAATATACTTCACAACATGACCATATTTTTCTTTCCCGCATTAAAATCAACCTACCCTTGATAATATAGGAATGTAGGTATACCTATACGCATTATTCTTTCCCACAAAAAAAAAACTATTCCTTGCTTCAAGGTTGATGACGACGACGACAACGACGACGCAAACGACTAACATTATGTATGTCTACTCTCTACTTCTCTTGTTCTTCTCGCATATATCATTTCAGTAAATTAAAAAAAAAAATACTTTGAACATTCAATCAAAGAGGATATGAACATTTTTTTGTCATTCTCTTTACCTTTTTCTCATCATAGACGTTTAAAAAAAACCTTCAATTGGTAATCTCGCTTACTCCATTTGATTCTTATTAGAATCGAAAAAAATACACTTCTCTTGCTCTAACTACATAAGTCTCGATTCTCCGATAAATGCAAGTCTCCCAAAAATGGAAGTCTCCGCCGAAAATTGTCTCCCAAAAATGGATTTCTCCGCGAGCTTAAGTGGCGCCACCACAGGCAGTGGGTCGCCCTATAAATTTTTGTCCATGATAGTACTATGGATTTTATATACAAGGCTAACACCTATTTCATTTTTTTGAAATAATGTGGTCTGAAGGTGAAGATTATTCCCTAAATGCTACGATGGTAGAAGCTTCAACATGATAAAAGAAGAAATGAACGCTACCATCAGTAAAGTTGAAAAAAAAAACACAGAAGGTATTGGGTAGTTATGAAATCAAAATGAAGTGCTGAAGGAAGAAATAAAGACTCTGCAAGAATATAAAGTGGAGAACGAAAAAAAAACCGAAGCGTTTGATAAACATATACGAAAATAACAATCTTATTTTTCAGGGATTCGAATCAAAAAAAGTTGGAATCAGAAGTGTATGTGACACCTAAGACGTGAAAACGTCTTAGGTGTTAAACAGAAAATTGAAATTATTAAGATAACACCAATAAAAACAAGAGGTAAACTAAGCCATCTAGTACAATTCGAAAGCCAAACGGTAGTTGCAGAAATTTTAAGAATACTAGTAAATTAGCTGACACAACCTTTGGTATCAAAAGAGACCTAACAGTAATGGAGCGCAAACTTCAAAATTATCTATTGCGAGTACGATGGGACCTTTAAAAAGTCAACCGAACGAAGGATGTCAAATTCAAGGGTAACCGTATTGAAATCGAAGGGAAAAGCTTCACTGTGATGGATGGCGAGTTAAAATGCGAAAAAGAGAGTGCTAAATGTTTTGGAACAAATGTATAACCAAGATCTCTCGGACCTGGACTTTAACTTTATTCCAAACTAGCAACCAGATGTATGTCGTGATAGTAGAATAAGTAGTATAAAGCTCAATGAATTAAAAAACTTAAAAAATCAAATAAAAATGTTGTCATACATGGTCTAGGAAATAAAACCTTATATCCGAACTTTTTCAAGTACAAATGCAGTTTTGAAATTTTCTTTCTCTGTGAAACTTTTTTGATGTAAAATTTTGATATATTCGAGAAATGTTTTAAGGAATAAAAGCTACTATGGATACCAGCTGTTAAAACATCTAGATTTGGGAGAGCAAGCGGAGGAGCGGTGTATGGAACTCAAACAAAGGTACCGGTTTTGAACGCCAACTTTATAAAAATAGGGGATACAGATTTTGTGGAAATCAACTCAGAAAAAGAAGTGCTACATCTAATGCCACTTTAACTCAATTGTAATAGATGGGAAGAGTACTTTCAATGCTTAGGAAGATGTCTAGAAGAAGAAGCTTTTACGAACTGCATGCAAGGATAGGAGAAAACCAAACAATTTCAGATGGTATCGCAGCTCAAAACAGCCAGTTGTCAATAGAACAAAAATCAAAGGACAAGGTTACAAATAGCAAAGGACGAAGGCTACTAAAACTCTGCGACGACTTTGGAATGGTTATCCTAAAGGGATGTACCCAGGACGTTGCCGATGGAAATTTCACCTACATCGATTCTAATGGTTCTTCTACAATCGATCTCTACATAGCCAGTTACAATACACTACAAAATGTCAAAAGCTTTAAGGTTAAGGCCCAGATAAACTCGGATCATATGCCCCTTAAACTTGTCTTATATTCGGATTATCGCTACTACCAGGGCTTGGAGCTTAAGCTACTCCCCAAGCTTATATGGAGGGACCAGTTTGAGGGTGCATACAAACAAAATCTTCACCAAATAATGGACTGGTGTAAAATAATTGAAGTCATTAAATCAGTAAATCCAAGCCAACAATATTCAAGAAAAGAAGGAAAGAACAAATGGTATGATGAAGCTTGTGAAAGTGCAAGAAAAAAGTCGTTCGCGTGGCTGAAAAAAGTCAGGAAAAATTCGTGGTTCAAATTGAAAAGTTTGTCGATTTGAATTGCAGTGCCAATACTCGATAGACCCATCACAGCCACCGAACTAACGGATTTCCCTAAGAATACTAAAAGAAACAAAGTGTGAGGTCAGGATAGAGTCCCATATGAATTTCTTGTAAATGCACCAGAACCAGCAATAGTTACAATAGCTCAAATTTTCAATCGAATGCTTGAATCTGGAAAAGTGGAATCGGATTTCAAAAAAAAACAATATCTTCCTAATCTACAAAAAAGGAGACCAGAATTTGGTCCAAAACTACAGAGGAATATCCTTTATGGACACCATTGCAAAGAGTTTTGCCGGTATTAATAACAAGAATGCAGCTCTGGGAAAAGGAGTATAGTGTTCTTAATGAATTTCAAGCTGAACTCCGGAAAGGCTACAGCACTGCGGACAATTTGTTTAATCTCTTCAATATAATAAAACTAAAAATGAATGACAATAAGAAAGTTTACTGCTTCTTCATCGACTTCAAGGCGGCTATTGATTATATTGACCGAAGGGCACTTTTATATAAACTGCAGAGTCTAGGAGTTTCCGAGTAGCTTACCAGAATAATCAGAGACCTTTATAACAAAACGGAGGCAGCGGTATGGGATGGAGACCACTTATCAGACTGGCTCGAAACAAAGATGGGTGTTAAACAAGGTTGCTTACTTAGTCCACTTCTTTTCGCATTTTACATAAACGACATCCACGATTACATAGGAGGTGGCATCTCTGTGAATGGAAGGGCGATCCGTCTACTTATGTATGCAGATGACATCGTGCTGATAGCTGAAAAGCCAGACGTGCTTCAAACCATGATAAGTAAGATTGCAGAGTACTGCAAACGCTGAAATCTCATAATAAACATGGAAAAATCGAAGTCAATGGTATTCAGAAAAAAAGGTGGGAGGTTAAGTCATCAAGAAAATTGGGAAAATTAATGGACAACCCATAGAAATTATCAACAAATATAAATACCTAGGTGTATGGTCAACTTCCGGCTTAAGCTTATCGGAGCACTTTAAAGAGCGATCGTAACTAGCCAGGCAGAGCTTAAATTTTACATGGAACCGATTCATCAACAACAAAGAAATAAAACTCTCCTCGAAGATGGATATCTTCAATGCGGTCGCCAGAGCCATTCTGGGCTATGGAGCTCACGTCTGGGGGGACTCACAACACGATGAGGTAGAAAAGCTGCCGAGGTACTTTTACAAAAAAGTGCTAGGTTTACCTAGGATAACACCAAACTATGTTCTCAGTCTTGAGTGTCAAATGAAGCCTGTATTCGAATACACCATATGAGATGTCATATGAATTATATGGGAAAAGTCCTTTACGCCTATGGAAATAACAGGCTACCGAAATTCTTAGCCAGGATTATAATGGAAAAGCGTCTATATTGGTTTAGAAACTGGGAAAATAGACTTAGTCATGAAGATGTCCAGCAGCTCGATGAGATAGTAGCTAACAAAAATCTATTTAAACTAGTAGTAGATGGAGTGCTAGGGAGAATAATAGATTGAAATAACCCGAAAACTCCATGCTTCCTGAGTACGTTTCAGGGAAGATATAAATCGGGGAGAATTTAGTAAGAAAGGAACATGAAATGAAAGAAAATACCTTAACTTCAATATTGTATTATTTATTAGAACTTGAAAGGCCCGCTGTCTCGATGCTTTGGCTGCGACCTTCAAGTGTTAATTCTTAATTCTGAATATTCCTCATCATCCTTTGCCTATTTATACTAATTATTTGTATGTCCATTTCCATCCGCACCACAAACCATATTTTAAGGCATTCCATATGAAAATGCATTTTCATACATTTTCATAAAAAAATGTGTTCTCATCGTAAAGGATCAATTTTTATTTCCAATTGATATCGATACCAAAAATTCATACATATCCAAACGTAGCTAAAAAGACTCCGGTCATTTAAACCATTAAATAATAACCAGAAGCCCCGTGCGAAAATTTCGCACATGCAATAAGGCTTTAAATTTTCTTCAAATAGAATGTTTGAACAAAATAAATAAATTCATTTTATTATTGATATGAACATAACAGTTTTACAAAACCTCTTTATAAACAATATTTGATGTGAGAATGAAATCTTTTTGAATTTTTTTGTTTATCTTTTTCTTTAATAGATACATATACATATGTTGTTTTCACTTTTTTATTAAGTTTAATAAGCTTTTTTACTTTTAAACTTAAATCTCAAAAATGCTTCTCTCAAAAACACAGCTAAAAATTCTTTTTGGTGCCCCAGCATTTAGTTATCTCACTGCATTCGGACCCTGTGTGAATGCATTTGTGTTTGTGTAACTCATACTATTTTGAAAAAAAAACCTCACTTTTTCCTCGATATACCGTTCCTCTATTTCTTCTTCTAAGATTTGAAATTAAATGATTAATCAATATGTTTCTTTCATTCATGCAATCTAGTGATACATAATGGAGGCTTTTTATAATGAGAAAAAAGATAACAAACAACAGAAGTAGGTAACAAATATGTTCCTCCACCACTCACTCAATGTACAAGCGAAAAAAGAGGATTATATATTACAAAAGTAATAAATATTGTGGTGAATATGCCCAGTTCAGTGGCGATTCCTGGTCCTTAGTATTGGTTTAGCTACGTAGTCTAGGGAAGGTTAAAAAAAAAATCATATTTACTTTTTAATTTTATTGATAACGACAATTAATAAAAAAACATTAATAAATAGTATAAAATAAAAGTTTAAAAATGTATCGATACATAAATTCGTTTCGTCGTTCGACGGAAACAAAATTATCGATGACTTTATCATAAAAATCGTCACTTTCTATAACAATCATACTACAATTATATAAATATAAATATCTTCATCCTATATTTATATGATTTTGTGTTTTGCAAAAAATCTTAAATTTAACCTAACCTACCCACATTAATGTATGAAGGTGTGTAGCTATGTACCTATCTATTTAACAATTTAGTGCACGTTCAAAGCTATATAAACAAATTTCATGTTAACGGTCAGCCGATAATATGTAGATAGGTACTTCTGGCGACTTAATGCCAAAAGAAATTTACGATTATTTAACTATGATCTATTTTATTATAATAATATTATTTCTATTTAGGTTCTAGCATAGGTATGAATTTACTTCCATCTCACTTCTAAAAAAAAAAAAAAACAAAACAATGTCGCACTCTCATATTTCAAAGCACCACAATCCACAAATATATTTACTCACATTTAAAATCCATGGTGAACTATAAAATTTTTAAAAATGTTATAATCTAGGATATTTCAAAAAAATAATCTCATAAAGTTAGAATTTCACTCCTGGAAATGTTATAATTTCCACGTGAAAATTCCCCGTGAATTTTTAAACATAGCTTGTTTCGTTTTTGAAAACTTTATAGAAATTATTTATAATACTTCAAAAATTCATTCTTGGCCATTTTAAAATGATTGTGAGAAATCTTTAATTTTTTTAAGAAATTACACCCAAAATTTAAAATTTCGCTTGAGAAAATATTTAAATCATTTTTAAATTCGGGTTTCTTTCGAAAGAAATTTGCTTTTTCCTCGTCACCCAAATAAATGCATATAATTTTCTCATATTTTTCACGCCTAATAATTTTCATTTTTGTCTACGAAAAGTTCACTTCACTTGGATGTATATGAAAAACTTTAGTTAAAAAGGTTTCGTACCGAAATTGTATAAATTATTAAATTTTATTTTGTTTACCATTTATATATATGTATACTAGCCACCCGCAGAAAAAGTCGCTTCGAAGACTTACAAACAGTATCCTAATAGTACAAATAGTGTAAATAGCCCCTACGGGTTAACAGTTGCTTCGCAGACATACACCCTCCCTCTGTATAGTATAGTAAAGCCTTTCTGTCGAGTGCGTTCTTACTTGTTTGTAGGTTTTGCACGTAAAAGTTCAGCTTAGTGTGATCTTTGTTTAACTTTTAATGTGATCTGTACCTATGTACCTATTACATAAAAACATACATACATATATACGTATGTATGTTTTATGTAAACATTAAATTTGTTTGCAAGATTTTGAGGGTAGGAAGTTATCTTAGTTGACTTGAAATTTACAATTTTGGGGCCTAACTAAGCGTCCTAGCGAATTTAAAATGGCATATTTGTGAGTGCCGCCTTTCCATCAATGTATCGCATGCTATTATCTGTTATCTTGAAACGCGATTTGCGGCTTAACTAAACGTCCTACAGGCTTCAAAGTTTTCACTTTTTCTAACTTCAAACTCGATTTGCGGCAAAATTACTTGTCCTACTGACTTAAAAGTGGAATATTCGTGATCTAAGGAGTACCACGACACGAAAAAAACTATTTCTCAAAATCGACACATTTTTCTACTTAAATGGTATTTGCTTCTTAACTAATAGTCCTAGCGACCAGTCACAGGTTATTTTTGTATTTAATAAAATAATTGTCTATATTGTAAGGCCTTCCCTCTGATACCTCATTTATAAATATCAAAAAATAATTGCCCAAGCTATGGCCATTTACGTGAATTTAATGTATATTTTTCCAAATCGAAACTAATCGAAAATAAATATCTTTTGTCTATTTAAGATAAGCACTTTGTTAATTTTTTAGTAAATCTTAATTTTACTTCTTAACGTTGTTAATTTTTTAACTTTGTTAAATTTTTACTTAACAAAATTCAAATTTCGTTTATGAAAATTGCATTAAGTAATTTTAATAAATTCGCATTCAAACTAAAGAAATTTTACTTTACGAAGTATTTTTTTAAATTCACGTAAAAAAATTCAATTTAGCTCACCTAGTTTAAAAATGCTTATTCAAATTTTCAAAAACCAAATCTCAACTTTATGAAATAATATTGAAAAATTCACGTGAAAAATTCAATTGTGAATATTTTAACAATAACTATTAGGCAATGTTCAAATTTCGGTTATGAAAATTGTATGAAGTAATTTCAATAAATTCGCATTTTGTAAGGTGTTTGAAATGAAATTTGAACTTTATTAAGTAATTTTAAAAAATTCACGTGAGCAAATCAAATTAAGTATTCTTTTTTCAAAATTCCCGTGAAAATTTAGACACTACTTACTCAACAAAAAAATTTCCAAGTCTTGTTTTTTTTATTCCCGAGAAAATTAGTGTGTGGAATTTTTAGTAGGTAGTTGGAAAATATGCAGATTAAATTTAATTTAAATCAAATTTTGTTTGTAAATTGTTATTTAGAGAATTTTTAAAAATTACTTATTAAATTCAAATTTCATTTTTGAAACTTTTTTCGCACGAATTTTCACATGGTGAACTATAAAATTTTTAAAAATGTTATAATCTAGGATATTTCAAAAAAATAATCTCATAAAGTTAGAATTTCACTCCTGGAAATGTTATAATTTCCACGTGAAAATTCCCCGTGAATTTTTAAACATAGCTTGTTTCGTTTTTGAAAACTTTATAGAAATTATTTATAATACTTCAAAAATTCATTCTAGGCCATTTTAAAATGATTGTGAGAAATCGTTAATTTTTTTAAGAAATTACACCCAAAATTTAAAATTTCGCTTGAGAAAATATTTAAATTCGGGTTTCTTTCGAAAGAAATTTGCTTTTTCCTCGTCACCCAAATAAATGCATATAATTTTCTCGAATTTTTCACGCCTAATAATTTTCATTTTTGTCTACGAAAAGTTCACTTCACTTGGATGTATATGAAAAACTTTAGTTAAAAAGGTTTCGTACCGAAATTGTATAAATTATTAAATTTTATTTTGTTTACCATTTATATATATGTATACTAGCCACCCGCAGAAAAAGTCGCTTCGAAGACTTACAAACAGTATCCTAATAGTACAAATAGTGTAAATAGCCCCTACGGGTTAACAGTTGCTTCGCAGACATACACCCTCCCTCTGTATAGTATAGTAAAGCCTTTCTGTCGAGTGCGTTCTTACTTGTTTGTAGGTTTTGCACGTAAAAGTTCAGCTTAGTGTGATCTTTGTTTAACTTTTAATGTGATCTGTACCTATGTACCTATGTATATATGTATGTATGTTTTTATGTAAACATTAAATTTGTTTGCAAGATTTTGAGGGTAGGAAGTTAACTTAGTTGACTTGAAATTTACAATTCTGGGGCTTAACTAAGCGTCCTAGCGAATTTAAAATGGCATATTTGTGAGTGCCGCCTTTCCATCAATGTATCGCATGCTATTATCTGTTATCTTGAAACGCGATTTGCGGCTTAACTAAACGTCCTACAGGCTTCAAAGTTGACACTTTTTCTAACTTCAAACTCGATTTGCGGCAAAATTACTTGTCCTACTGACTTAAAAGTGGAATATTCGTGATCTAAGGAGTACCACGACACGAAAAAAACTATTTCTCAAAATCGACACATTTTTCTACTTAAATGGTATTTGCTTCTAAACTAATAGTCCTAGCGACCAGTCACAGGTTATTTTTGTATTTAATAAAATAATTGTCTATATTGTAAGGCCTTCCCTCTGATACCTCATTTATAAATATCAAAAAATAATTGCCCAAGCTATGGCCATTTACGTGTATTTTTTTACGTGTATATTTTTCCAAATCGAAACAATTTGATCGACCTGTAGACTGGATTTTTTGATTAATTTTCCTGTCAATTATTATTACTCACATAATTGAAGAAGAAGGTGACACCTATAAATGTACATCATTAGTTTTTCAAAATTTATAAATTTTTCATTAACTTTAAGCAATTTTTTAAGTAAATACACTCAAAAGGTATGAATTTTTCGCTCTATGGAAAATTCTTTCTATTTTAACAATTTATTTTGTCATGCAAATTAAATAATTTTTATTTTTATAATTTTCTATGTCTTATAACCTTTCATTTGATATCTCATTTATAAATAACCAAAAAGTATTGCCCAAGTTATGGCTATTTACAGATATCTTACGTATATTTTTCGAAAGAGAAAGAATTTTATCGACCAGACTGGATTTTTGCAAAAATTTTCTTTCAATTATGTTTAAAAATCCATATTAAACCTTGTGGTTATCATAGAAATATGTTTTATATACCAAAATAATTATTAATTGGTACAAATTATAACAAAATTTAATTTTTGATAATCGGTTGCATACAAAGTTATAATATTGACTATTTAGCCAAAATATTGCTATTTTATCTGTTTAAGCGTATTTGTCTTTAAAATTGTATGGACGTCTATTAATGCCTTGTATGTATTTAAATAGTACAATGACCTTTCCATCGACATCTAAATTTCGAAATTCGGATAAGTACTTTCCGATTTATAGCCAATTTTATGCAGACAAATTGACAATTTTAAATTTTTTTCTGGATTTCTCTGTAAAAATATTTCTAATGTAAAATTTTAATATTTGAAATTATTTTGTGAAGCTTGTGAGCAACGCATAGTTATGTTTTATATATCAAAATTTGTATTAGATTTTCAAGATTTATTATTTTTAAATTTCAAAATATTTTATGTGCGTGGTGAAAATATAAAAATAAAATTCGTTGAAAAAGCATTGTACATTTTGCATTTTTGTTGGTAAATAAATCAATCAAACTAATTTTAGAGTGACTTTTGTTCAAATAATTACTTAACATTTATCAGAAATTTTTAAGATAAGGGCTAGGGCAATTAGAGAGTTGGTTTTGTTTTTCAAAATTTATCAATTTTGTATTAACTTTTGTATTTAAAGCACCAAAAATCGAATTGATTTTTGACTAAATCACTTTTTTAAGATTTTGCTAAAATTTTAAAACAGAAATTTAGTTTGTAAATTTTTACTTTAAATTCATGTATCATTTGTTATTAACTTTTAAGTATTACTCAAGTTTGACGTCTCTAAATTTGGCTAAATAGAGCATTTTTGTAATTTATTTTATTAAATTGCCCCTACTTTTTTCCCGTTAGATTTACAAGTACGAAATTACTCACATATTTGTAGAAGAAGGTTACACCTATAAATATGCATCATTAGTTTTTTTAATTTTTTAAAATTTTTCACTAACTTTAAAATTTAAATTACGAAAAATTAAGTTGATTTTTCAATAAAACACATTTTTAGTACAAAGGTTTTTAATATTTTGCAATAATTTTTACACACAAATTTAAGTTATAAAATTCTTCCTAAATTTCATGTATCAGTTATTATGAATTATTAAGTATTATTCAATTTTGAAACCTCTAATGTTGCCTAAATGTAGGTTTTTTTGTGATTTATTTATTAAATTGCCCCTATTTTTTTCCGTTAGATTAACAAATATAAAATTATCTACATATTTGTAGAAGAATGTTACAGCTATAATTCTGCATCATTAGTTTTTTGAATTTCGAAAAAGTTTCATCAAGTTTTGAATTTAATATATGTAATATAAATTTGACGGGTCACTTACACACCCTTTTATTATGAAATTTTTCACCCCCCCCTCAATAATTTTTATACACAAATTTAGCCACATCGCATAGCTGAATTTTGAGATATTAACTTTAAAAATCGGCCAATTAGAAATGAAGTTATGATTTTTCATATTAAAAATAATCGAATAAAAAATAATTTGAGATAACGGGTCTTTGTAGTGGTTGACGAATTTTGAGAATGAACAAAGCGGAGCATTTCTATGGATTTTATTTGATTTTTTATGAATTTTAAAAAATCAATTGTGGCGCTAATATAGGAGGTAGATTAAAAAATGAGGTACCAAATTAATGGGTATTCCATTGAGATTAAATATAAGAAAAAACTAAATCAATCCATGCACACACTCACATGTTATTAAGTTCTGTGTATAAACAATATTATATTGTTAATTTCTCAGCTCAACGGTACAATAGGAATATAATTTTTACTTATGCAAATTTCTAGAACATATAGCTATATTCCATTAGTACATTGCAAGCCTGTACGACAGTTAATTAAAAAGATATTAATAAAAAACCAAAAAAAACAAATTTCAAAATTTTTACTCCTTCTTAAATAAATCTGTCAAATGATAAGTAAGAAAGATAAAATGTTAACCATTTAATTACTTTCAAATTATTCTATAACATGGTAAAATTTGAGATTTTTCCAACAACCCATTAAAAAGATAAAAAACAAATACTTTCAAAAATTGTTCAAAAAAATTTACCTTTTTTCAAAAATTATTTTGGGTATGAAAAAATAATCCTATCAAAAATTCCTTAAACATAGATAATTCATTTTTATATTATCTTTAAAAGTGTGTAAAAATATTTAAAAAAAAATGTATCTTTATACAACTTTTAAGCTCTTTTCCTAACGACTATTTGTGCCTATTTCAGTTTCAAAACGGGTATATCTGGGTGATTTGGATTTTTGCAAATAATTTGTTTTTTCCTAATTCTTAAAGATCTTTAAAATAAATAAAAATGAAGGTCCTACAACGTCGCGTTTAGAAGTTAGAAATCCGACTTTGCCCTACATTTACCCTCGTTTAGCCTATTAAATACGCGAATTTCAAAAAATCCGATCTTATCGCTCACCTACATAAAATTTGCAATCGTATAAATTTTAGTTTGAATTTTTATGACTTGTAGTTTAGGCTGTAGCGTGATTTGTAAAAATGGTCATATTTAATACGATTAAAATTCTTTCTTTTATATAGTATAAAATTATAATAGATAATATAAAATAATAAGTACCTACCTACTAAATGGCGTTCACCATCTAATATCATATATTTGTCATATCTCCTAAAATATGAACGCAAATATCAACCTACAAAATTAAAACAATTTCTTCCTATCCCTACTTGATATAAGAAATTCTTGGACAACTTAAAGTGGCAACATTACTCAACTTGCTACAGCATATCTCACACACAACGAAAGAAAAAATATAAACATTATTTCCTTTTAAAATTATATTTATTATCCTACTTCCTCCTTAAATTTAGCAAAAAAAAAAGCTTCAGTCTTCCCCTACGTAAACAAAATTGGTGGAAGAAAATAACAAAAAAGAGTTTAGTGTTTACTCCCTTGCACTAGCTCTAATTTTGTATGCGTTGTTCTCGTTCATTTATTGTTGCCTTGAACGTCATTCTAATCGTCAATTCCCTCAGTTTCTTCCTGATTGGAGAGTACAATCTCTACAATTTCGTAGTACTGGTAGTGCTCACCTCGAATCTCTCTGTCGATCTTCTTCATGATAGTACTATAGTTTTTATATACAAAGATGATAGTACTATGGATTTCATATACAAGGGTACTATGGATTTCATATACAAGGCATTAACCCTTGTATATGAAATCCATAGTACTATCATGGTGAATGTCGAATGGACTGCCATCTTCATTCAGTGGGCAAAAGAATTTCATTAAACTCCACAACCCTATCTCACGGAGACATTTGAATTTTGTGGAGAATTATTTGCAAGAATAGGAAAGGAATAGCCTAATTTATAACAGTTAGAGTGAAATAGGTAGAAGGGATGTTTTTTGTTGGTTTACATTTTTTTGTCGGTTACTTTTCTTTGCAAAGGTGCAGAAAATTAAAAAGTCTGAAATAAAATGTTGGGTATTCTCCTTGGTTTGTTGGGATTTGTGCGGTTAAAAAGGAAGGGGTGTTTTTTTTACAGCTTTGGGTGGCTTGTGTGCAAGAAGACAATGGTGACGGCGGCGCGGCGCGCGGTGCTCGAAGGTCAAGGCATAACAGCTAGGTAGATTGTTTTTTTTTGCTTTCTAGATATTTAGGTCTGTTGGTAAGAATACGAGTGATGCAATAATTTATGAGTTTGATGGCGATGATGTTTTTTGGTGAGTATGGCTCGTGGTAGGTAGTTAGCTATGTATGTCGCTTTTTTATTTTAACCTAGAAAAGTAGGTAGGTTGTATATAATTTGTATTAATATCTAGGTAGAAACTTGTAGCTGGGTAGGAACCTAGACCTACCCAAATTTTAATTGAATGGTTATAATTATTTTTCGCTGATTTTTGTCTTTTTAAGGTGTTAGTTTAGAAATTTGAAATTAATAGGAATGATGGCTACTATTATTTAGGATTTTCAGTGAGAAATTTGAACTTATAACTTACCACTATGTGACCATGTTGTTGAGTCTTAAGGGCATGTAGGTATTACCTAAATTGTTACTCTTGGTAATTAAAAATTGGGGAAATTTCTTTGAAATTCTCTGTTTGGTTCATGGTCGACAATCGCCTACCAATTTTTTAATTGAAGTTTTAAAAAATCCTAACTTCATTTCTGCTGGAAAGAATTTTCAAATTAAGATACCTATTAAAATAAGCCTTTAAATGTGCCTAAATTTTTGTTTAAAATTTGTTGAGGAAAAAAATTAACTTTTGTACAAAAAAAAATAACTTTTTTACAAAAAAAATTAACTTTTTTACAATCAAAGTTAACTTTTTTACAAAAAAAAATCAACTTTTTTACAAAAAAAAAAATTAACGCTATTAAAATAATTAAATTTTGTACAAGGAAAAAATTAACTTTTAACGAAAAAAAACTAACTTTAATAAGCCTAAATTGAGTAAAATTTTAAGGGTTGCCACATCTTTAAAAAAACTTCTTTTTTTAAGTGAAGAGTGAGGTAGTCAACTAATTTATTTACATATATAGGTATTTACGCTCAGTCCTGACTCACATTAAATAACATAGCGCCTTTGGCGACCTGCTACCTACTCGTAAGTATGTAAATAATTTTCTATTTGTTAATCTAACGGAAACAAAGTGGGGGTGTTTGAATAAAAAATCAAAATTTGATTATTATCGCTTTAAAAAAATAAACAAAAAACTAGTGATACACAATTATATACCTTTACATAAAATACTCGTAAATGGCCATAACTTGGGCAATTATTTTTTGATATTTATAAAGGAAGTATCAAATGAACTTTGTAGGAATTCATGTCTAATTTTCCTGGATTATAATGTTTAAATGATCTTCTAGTTTTAAATGTTTGACTAAAAATTAATTGAAGCAGTTTATAAAGAAAAAAATAGAATTTAGTCAAGTAAAATTTTGAAAAAAAAAATTAATACATTTTTTTCAAATTTTTGTTCTCTAGTTTAACTTACTTACTTTACTTTTGATGGCGCTCACAGCCCAGGATGGGCTTCGGCCTCAACTAACAAGCCCCTCCAGCCAGCTCTGTCCCTAGCTAGCCGCTTCCAGTTGCGCACACCGAGTGCTTTGATGTCGTCATTCACTTGATTGCGCCACCTGTTACGGGTTCTTCCTCTGCTGCGTACCCCATCGGGGTTGGATTCGAAGACTCGTCGGGCAGGTGCGTTGCTGTCCATACGCTCCACGTGCCCCAGCCATCTAAGCCGCTGTATTTTCAGCTTTTTGACCAGGTCAACGTCGCTGTATAGCCCGTATAGCTCGTCGTTGAATCTTCTCCTCCATACTCCTTCGATACACACCGGACCGAAAATCACACGAAGAATCTTCCTCTCAAAGCACCCTAGCAGATTTTTATCCGAATCTTTCAGTGTCCATGCTTCTGACCCATAAAGCAGGACCGGGATGATTAGGGTTTTGTATAAAGTCTCCTTGGTTCTCTGAGAGAGGGCCTTACTACTTAAATGCCTTCTTAGACCGAAGAAACAGCGGTTGGCAAGAGTAATTCTTCGCTTGATCTCTGCACTGATGTCATTCTGCGATGTAATAGTGGAGCCCAGGTAGACAAAGTCCTTGACAACTTCGAAGTTATATCTGTCCATCGTGATATTTTGCCCGAGTCGACGATGTTGAGATTCCTCTCTCGATGACAGCATATACTTCGTCTTGTCCTCATTAACCGCCAATCCCATTCTAGCCGCCTCCGATTCAATGCTCGCAAATGCCCCTGCCACAGCTCGCTTCGTTCTGCCGACAATGTCTATGTCATCCGCATATGCAAGCAATTGAACGGACTTTTGATAGATTGTACCGCTGGTGTTGACATGTGCGTTGCGTACAATGGCTTCAAGAACGATGTTGAATAGGTTGCATGATAACGCGTCGCCTTGCCTCAATCCTTTCTCAACATCAAAGGAATCGGTGGTGTTCTTACCAATTTTGACGGAGCAGCGAGATTTCTCCATCGTCATCCTGCACAAGCGGACGAGTTTGGCAGGGATGCCGAGACTCGACATGGCTCTGTATAATTCGTCCCTTTTCACGCTATCATACGCGACTTTAAAATCGATAAAAAGGTGGTGTGTATCGATCTGGAATTCCCGGGATTTTTCTAAAATCTGTCGGAGTGTGAACATTTGATCGACGGTTGACTTGCCTGGCCTAAAACCGCACTGATAAGGGCCGATCAGATCGTTGACAAAAGGTTTTAAGCGGTCACACAGGATGGCCGACAAGATTTTATAAGCGACGTTTAGGAGACTAATTCCTCTGTAGTTGGTACATTTCAGAACATCTCCCTTTTTATGGATGGGGCACACTATACCGAGGTTCCATTCATCGGGCATACTTTCCTCCGACCAAATTTTGCAGATGAGCTGGTGTATGCTCCTAGCCAATTCATCGCCCGCTGATTTAAATAGTTCGGCTTGTAAGCCATCCGCACCTGCAGCCTTGTACGACTTAAGTTTGGATATCGCCAGCCGAACTTCGGTTAGGTCGGGTGGACGGAACTCTTGGCCATCATCGTCCAAGTTGAATGGAGCGTTCTGCCTATTAGCGGCATCTTGGCTGTCTTCGCCATTAAGCAGTCTAGAGAAGTGTTCTTTCCAGATCCTCAGCACTGACTGTGTGTCTACTACCATATTCCCACTCTCATCTCGGCAGGCTTCCGTTCTAGCCTTGAATCCTTGGGTGGATCGCTTCACCCTCTGATAAAATTTTCGAACATCTCCCCTACCGCTACACCCCTCAATAGACTCTACCGCCCGCTTCTCGTGCTCTCTCTTTTTCCTCCTGAGAAGTCGGCGTTCCTCTTTTCGTTTCAGCCCGTAGAGCTCCCGGGCCACTCTCTCAGCAGCTCTTGTTCGAGTCTGCAGCATTGCCTGGTAGGCCTCGTCCTTAGCTGCATGCGCTAGCCGGCACTCCTCATCGAACCAGGGGTTTCGTTGTATTCGCCTAGTGAAACCCAGCACATCAGAGGCGGCACTTCTAATGGCTTGTTGACAGTGTTCCCACTGGTCCTCTGCACTTGATGCTGGTAGCGGACCTCCTGAGAGATTAAGAGTTACGTGGTCTGCAAAAGTTCTGGCAGTCTCTTGCGATTTAAGCTTCTCGACATCGAATCTTTTCACAGCATCTGCTC
Organism: Melangyna quadrimaculata; assembly: GCA_949320155.1. Lineage (NCBI taxonomy): Eukaryota > Metazoa > Arthropoda > Insecta > Diptera > Syrphidae > Melangyna > Melangyna quadrimaculata. Next base: position 33,854,884 of record OX439486.1, read on the forward strand.
TGCGTTGTCGCGTCATGGATATCCGCATACGTAGTCTAGCTACCACCAGGTAGTGATCCGAGTCAATGTTGGCCCCTCGGAACGTTCGGACGTCCAAGATACTGGAAGCATGTCTCGCGTCTATCGCAACGTGGTCGATTTGGTTGACGGTTACTTGATCACGCGACCGCCAAGTCCCCTTGTGTATATTGAGGTGTGGGAAGTAGGTGCTTGAGATGATGACATTTCGCCCCGCCGCAAAGTCTGCCAGCCTGTGTCCGTTGCCGGAAGTTTCGTCGTGTAGGCTGTGTCCTCCGACTATCGAACCAAAGATGCCCTCCTTTCCGAATCTTGCGTTGAAGTCACCAAGAATGATCTTCACGTCGTACTTCGGGCACATATCATACGTTGTCTCCAAGAGATCGTAGAATGCTTCTTTGGTTGAGTCTTCTCTCCTTTCATGGGGGGCGTGAACACAAATCAGCGAAATGTTCTTAAATTTGCCTTTGATGCGGATTGTGACCAGGCGCTCGCTTACACTTCGGAAGCCCAAGACTTCTTGCCTAAGTCTTCCCCTTATCACAAAACCACAACCCAAGAGCCGCTGACCCTGTTCCTTCAAGCACCCGCCGTAGTAGATGTCACACGTTTTCAGTCTCCGTACGCCCTCTCCATCCCATCGCACTTCCTGGATGGCTGTTACGTCAGCCTTTAGCCTGTCCAGGTTCTCCACTAATTGTTCGGCTGCACGTGTTCTGTATAAGGACAGGACGTTCCACGTGCAGATCCGAAATTCATTGTCCTTGTTTAGTTTGCTGGGGTCGTCAACTTTAAAATCATCCATATCCGAGGCTTGTTGTTGTTTCGGAACAACTTTTTTTTACGTGGTAGGGAAGTTACCCCGACGCACAACCCCCGACCCGGAGGACCAGACCCTTCGTATAACTCCAAGGGTAGGGAGCCGGATAAACCGCTCCTTATAGGCCTGAGCTACAAATATGTCGTAGTAGCCCATATAAGGTGTTCACTAAGTAGTTCAACCTAACTGGAACTGTAGACGCCACCGTTGATTCCATCTAGAGAATTCGTCCGCTGCCGCCTCGATGAAAGGAGAAGTGCCTTAGTGGGAACACTCCTCCCCCCCCTCTCTCGTTGGCTGTCCCCAACAGCTTTCCACGGGGTTTTAAACCCCGTCTCCAGCTGAGGTACTAGACACCCGATGTTCACCACGTGGAGGTGAGAGTAGGAGTTGGTAGACAGAGGTGGATTTTGAGAAAAACCTGTGGACGCTTGTGTCCTCTTGAATGCACATAACTACCCTTTTGAACACCTTCTCTAGTTTAAGGTAACTGTTAAAAAAAAAGTATTTTTAAAATTGATTCAATATAGCTTTTAACGGCCTTTAGTCCATAAAAATTGGCGTTTCATCCCGGCGTTCTCACATTTTAAAATTGTTTTTCAGAAAAATTGTTTTAAGATTTTTAGCTTTTAAAAGTATAGATATACCTAAGGTCCTGTACCAAAACGACCGGTACAGTACCGAAAATTAACGCTGTGTACCGCGTACCAAAGAAAAGCCTCGGTAAACACAAATATACCGAAATCAATTTCGTGTACCAAAATTTAAAAATAAATTGAGATGAAGTCTGATCTGTAAATGTACCTACCTAGGTACATATACAGGGTGTCCCATTAACAATGGTCCAAACTAAGAACTGGTAAAAGGCCAGGGCATACCCTATGAGAAATTTGGTAACTTTTCCATACCGAATCATAGCAGTTCTCGAGTAAGGGCTACTTTTTGAAATTTGAAAAAAAAATCCTACTTTGAACCAGTTTTTTGCTCACCCTGTCCACAATTGATTTTTGTTTTTTTTTTTACGAATTTTGAATTAAAACATTGACTTATAGTTCCACTAACTTAACTGAGTAAAATATTTTTCATTGGCATCACCATTTGCCTAAAATTCATTAGTTAATATTGAACTTTGCTAAAATAAATTTCGACCTCAATCTTCTGAAGAGCTCCCTGGACAGAATTCATATGGCTCAATACAGGTTTTATATTTCAAAAATTGCCTATATTTCTGTAGTTCTTAAAAAGGTATAAAACTTGCCAAAGCTATGTTTAAATAGACAGTTATAACCGTTTGAACCCAATCAAACAGGTGCTGCAATAAAAGTATGTAAAAAACCCAAAATTCGATTTTTTACGGGGTATAGATTTTCCCAAGTATCATAAAATGTATGGGTTTTTAGGTGCACTTATTAATGTGTTTTTTTTTTATTATTGTTTTCTTCAGTTTAAAATAATAAAACTTTATGTTATTTTGCATTTTTTGAAAAAAATTCACCTCAAAGTCAAAATTTTGCTCGGGCAAGAAAAATTGAACACCATTTAAAATTGAATATCTGCCAACCCTAAGCACATATTGGCTTAACTTAAACGTAAATTTAAAGGCTAAATAAAAAGTCCAAAATGAGGTCCCTACCATTATTACTGACAGAGAAATTAACCTCAACAGGGGTCAGGGTCAGTGGCGGATCCAGGGGGGTGGCTATAGGGGCTAAAGCCTCCCCACAGGTGGTTCTTAAAATTGATTGTAATATAGAAATCAGAATCAGGAGTCAGAAAAAATGACGAGGCTGGGGGTACGCAATTTATATGCTACGTATTCTTTTTCTAAGCCCCAAATTAATTAGGTTGGGGCTGAATTCTGAAGGGAATTGTACAAAAATAACAAGTTCGGGGCTACGGATAATTGACAGAAAATTGGGACAAAAAAAAAAAACAGCTCGCGAATAGGGCTTGACAAGAATTGGACAAAAAAACGTGGTCGGGGCTAAGCAAATAATTCATTTAAAACTTACCTTATCCCAGAAAATGTTTGCGCTTGACTCAAGGGACTGTCAAGTCCAAGTTCGGGCTAAAGCTTAAAGAGATAATTGAAAAAACGGGGTCGGGGCTTAACAATTAACATGCCAAACGAAAAAATAATTCACCCTAAGAACTTCGCTAACTTTACAAAAAAAACGAAATTGGGGCTAAGACCCGTGAAGAATTTGGGAACAACAAATCAAAATCTGAATTTTCTCTGGGCACTCAGAAAATCATGCGTGTGAATATTTGCAGTCCCTCTAGACTGACGCACAAATTTACTGACAGATTTTTTCTTCTGGTAGTTCAAAGCTTGACGTGGCTGAAAATTGAAGGTATATACATTTTTTTTCTGTCTCCACTTAAAAATATTTTAAATGTTAACTACTACAGATGTTATTGTATGTAATATTGAAATCATTTTAAACCGGGGATAGAAGCTGATATAAATGCACAAAAAACAAGGCTATTCTAAAAGGAAAAGTGGGAATGCCAAAATTAAATTATTTATATAACTGTAGATTTTCACAAAAAAAAAATAATTTCAAATAGAAAGATATACCTATAATAATTTATTATTATTATAAAATGGCAGTTATCAATAAGATTTTAGAATGATTATAACGATCAAGTGTTCTGAACGCTGCACTGATAGACTAAGAGCCTACAGCTAATTTTGGGAGTGGATTGCTAACCAAAATATGAGTATGATGGTGTGTAGGTGCAAATATCGCGGTATCAAAAACAACCGTCTGGCAGGTTTCTTTTTCAGCCTTTAGTGGGGGTGGCAGTTTGAAAATAGCGATTTCCAGTTTATTTTTTCATAGGTATTACCACTTCAATAAATTTTAAAAATATATAATGTGATGCTCTGCCATTTTCTTTAAGTCAAACGTCAAAATCTTGGCAATCCGACCAATAGAACGAGACTTTGTTTTGTTGATTTTTTGTGTTTTATAATTCTCCAAGAAAAAGACGATAAGGTCCTCTTAAAAAGCTTATATTTTGAGTTCTATTGGTCGAATTGCCAAGATTATAACGTTTTGACTTAATGACAACATCACATAATATGTTTTTTTAAATTTATTAAAGTAGTAATACCTCTGACAATATAAACTGGAAAATCTCTGACAAATAAACTGGAACCCCCACCCCCGCAAAAGGTTGAAAAAGAAACCTGAGAGACGGTTGTTTTTGATACCGCGATATATGCACCTACAAACCATCATACTCATATTTTGGTTATCAATCCACTCCCAAAATTTGCTGCCGGCTCTTAGGCTATGAAGTTTAAATGGCAGAATACATTCGTTTAACTAGAACTACAGAATTATCTAAGTTCAAGGTTTACTTTGAAACCGAATCAAGTGCTGAACTTAAGTTTAAACACTAATTGTAGTTTAACTTGTGAAACTGGCCATTAATGTCTTAAACTGGATCTACCAAGCCCCCCCACAGCCTAATCCTAGATCCGATACTGGTCAGGGTACACCAAAGTTTACCTTTCTTAAATCCTCAAAAAGTGATGTCAAAGTTGAAAATCAGACTTTAGAGTAGAATAATTTTTTTGTTACAATATGAACAAAAATCACATGCCAAAGTATGGCACACGAATTACCGGACACCCTGTATACATATAACATAAGTATGTGCATACCTACATATAGCTGTGTATAATTCAATTTTCAGTGCACTGGCCGTCTTGCAATTTACATTCATTTTCGCCTTCTGGTTGATTTGAAAAATAAAAATGTTAGCTACATACCTATGTACATACCTATAGGTAGTTTTAATTAAACGAACAAAGTTGTAGGTACAATAAGTGTAGGTAGGTATCTACTACCTACACTTAAATAAAAAAAATTAGTTGACAACTAAAACTTATAAAACTTACCTTCCCCATAGGATATCGCCCACTGACTGAAATTCAACCACCACATTGACAGACTCTAGTGTAAAACAACTAAAAGTTACCTAGGTAGGTACTTCCATACCTACCTACATTCCTACTCGTATGATAAATTGTGAATGAAAAGTCAAAGCCAATAAACCTTACTACCTCCTACCTACCCTAAAAATCAAACAAACAAATTTCAAGCCAAAAACAGGGAATTTGTTTTTATTTTCTGTACCTAGGTATACAACCTACCTACCACCAAGAACCAACCTGCCTCAACATTGCATACAAATTCTCACTTTTTTCATTAACTTATATAGGTATTCGTCGGCATAATAAATTGTAAATTTCTTGTAAAAAAAATTCAGGTCAAACTCAAAATCATGCAATAATTTAGTTATTAATAAAAACTACCATTCATTATTTATACGAATATATCTACCTATTAAGTTATATTTTCCTTTCCCGCAAAAAAATATGCTCAAAATCTTGCACTTGCCACAAATTTCACGGCAAATAAGAAATCTTTGCCAGACAATTTAATATAAAAACTACCCTTAATAATACCTATACGATGGCATACCTATACAAATATACTTACGCAACATGACCATATTTTCCTTTCCCGCATTAAAATCAACCTACCCTTGATGATATACAAATGTAGGTATACCTATACGCATTATTCTTTCCCACAAAAAAAAAAAAAAATATAGGTATGAAGGTATTCCTTGCTTCGAGGTTGATGACCAGACGACTAGCATATGTCTAGTCTACTTCTCTTGTTCTCCTCGCATATATAATATCAGTAAATTAAGCAAAAAAAATTACTTTGCACATTCAATCAAAGAGAATACGAACATTTTTTTTGTCATTCTCTTCACCTTTTTCTCATCATAGACGTTTAAAAAAAACCGTCGATTGGTAATCTCGCTTACTCCATTTGATTCTTATCAGAATCGAAAAAAATACACTCCTCTTGCTCTAACCACCTAGTTTCGATTCGATTCGAAGTCTCCCAAAAATGGAAGTCTCCGCCGAGAATTGTCTCCCAAAAATGGATTTCTCCGTGAGCTTAAGTGGCGCCACCACAGGCAGTGGGTCGCCCTAAAAATGTTTGTCCATGATAGTACTATGATTTTCTTATACAATGCATTAACCTTTGTATATAAAAACTATAGTACTATTATGGAATCGATTTTTCTGTTACTGGGAGTGTTCTCGTGAGGGCGCAAACATCGTTCCACGTTGGTTTGGAGAGATGTGAATGAGGATAGGAAGAGGAATAAAAGCTGGTAGTAAGAAGGAGAGGAGTATATTTTGTTGATTCTGACAGTTGCTGACAACAATTACCTGGTGTGAGTGAGATAGTTTTTCGTCATGGCAACGAAGGGGATAATTCGCGAAAAATGAAAAAAATGTTCTCGTTGTCATGGTGCATTGTACAACGGTATGGTTTTTTGTTTGAATTTGAATTTGCGATTTTTTTGTTGTTTCTTATCAAAGTCTATGATAGTACACAATATACATACATATGTCTATAGATAGGTTAATTATGATTTGATTTGCTTCGAATTTGTTGACAATTTTCAATTTCAGGTTTATTTTGAGGTTTATTTTTTTGGAAAAAAAAAACTAGAAAAAAAAACACTTTAAAAGTAATTTTTGTACTGGTAAATTTATCAAAAGTTTGCTTACTTTAAATGTAAAAAAATTGATAAAAACAAAGAATTTGTTTTAGCTACCTTTCAAACGAAAAATACTTTTACAGGAAAACAAATTTTGATAAAATTAAAAAAAAAAAAAGGATTTTACATTTAAAAAACTCTTGATAAATTTAAGAAAAAATAGGTTTAACTTTAAAAAATATACTTTTAAAAGCTAAGAAATTTTGATAAAATTTAAAAAAGGTTAATTTTTACCTTAAAAAAAAACTTTTTTTTTTACCTTAACAAAATTCGAAAATATTCAAAAAAAAAAAACAATTTAAATAAAAATTTTGGGTAAGTTTAAAAAAAAAAAATATTTTTGTACCTTTAAAAATAACTACTTAAGATTAAAATTAAAAAAAAAAAACAATTTTACATAAAAAAAAAATATTTTTAAGAGTAGAGAAATTTAAAAAATAAATTAATAAATAAAAATGGAAAAAAATAAAAAAAGTATTTAATTATAAAAAATTAAATCTTCTTACTTTTAAAAAATACTAAAGATAAAACAAATTGAAAACAAATTAAAAAAATCTATTTTACCTTTAAAAAAATACTTTTAAAAGTTAAGAAATGTTGATAAATTTAAAAAATCAACTCTTTCCTTTTAACAAAATAGGTAGGTATTTTTAGAGGTAAAGAAATTTTAATGAAATTGAAAAAAAAACTATAGGTAAGACATTTTGATAAAATTTAAAAAAACAAAATTATTTAAACTTTAAAAAAACTCTTTTTTACCGTTGAATAATGTTTTTTAAGGTAAACAAATTTTGAATAAATTAAAAAATAAAATATTTTTCCTTAAAGAAAAATACAATTCATTAAGCACTAAAAAAATACTTTTACGGGCAAACAAATTTTGATAAAATTAAAAAAAAAGTATTTTACATTAAAGATAAATTAAAGAAAAAATAATTTTTAACTTAAAAAAATAATTTTAAAAGCAAAGAAAGTTTGGTGAAATAAAAGAAAAATCTTTTTGCCTTTAAAAGAAAACTTTTTATGGTAAACAAAATTTGAAAAAAAGTTAAAAAAAATATATTGTAAAAATACTTTTAAAAGTAAATAAATTTTGGTTGAATCAAAAAAAATAAATACGAAATTACCTTTAAAAAATACTTAAGATAAAAATAAAAGGAAAAAATTAAAAAAAAAATATTTTACCTTTAAAAAATTCTTGAGAAATTTAAGGAAACAACAATTTTAACTTTAAAAAAAAATGATTTTTAAAGTAAAGAAATTTTGATAAAATTAAAAAAAAAACAATATCTTTTTTTATATTTTTTAAGGTGAACAAAATTTGAAAAACAATGAAAAAACTATTTTACCTTCAAAAAAATAAGAAATTTTGGTAACATTTTTATCTTTAAAAAATACTTAAGATAACAAAATTGAAACAAATTAAAAAAATCTATTTTACCTTTAAAAAAAGTATTTTTAAGGGTAGAGACATTTTGGCGAAATTTAAAAAATAAATATCTTTTTATCTTTAAAAGAAAATAAGATAAAAACAATTGAAAAAAATTAAAAAAAAAAAAATATTTTAAATATAAAAAAATGTTTTAAAAAGAGAAATTTTAGTGAAATTTAAAAAAAAATAAATATATTTTGTCTATTTAAGATAAGCAATTTTGATAAAATTAAAAAAAAATACAACTTTTTTACTGTAAAAAATACTTTTAGAGGTAAAGAATTCTTTTCCACATCACCTTTTGAGGTAGAACACTAGATGCGTTTTTTTTCGAGGTTTCCCCAGTAGGCCTATTCCTCGATCTATTGCTACTTCATATAAGTACATAATGAATTATAAATAATTACTAGGTTTATTGCACATGCATTTAAAAAGTAAATATTTACATATAAAATATAATTATGTAGAAAATATTTAAAACAAAATATTAAAGACTAAAACATAAATAACACTTAAGTCTAAAGAAATTTTTCGTGAGGTTTTCCTTTTAATGTCTTGTTGGTTTTTCTTATTTGCAGGATGATCAGTCCAATCAGCAGAAATTTCACGATCTTTTCCTGGTGTTCTGTCGAGCAGTCTGGTAACGATATCTTTTCCTTTTCCTTCATAATCTCAGCTGTCCATGTTTCAGCAATCTTTTCCATGGTTAGTTTTTTTGGAAAGTGTTCCAAAAACATTTTTTGGAAAACACTGACAGTTTCTTCGAAACGGGTCGAAGGAACTGTCAGTTTTCCAAACTCAGAAGTTGAAGCTATTGTCCTATAAGCTCTCAGTTCTATCAACAAGGTCTGTTCCCTGAATTGGTCCCCCTCGTCGATCATGAACTGAGAGCAAGTTTCACAATTCAGCTTCTTTCTAAGTTCTGAGGCTGCGAATCCAGCGTAATATGCTGCAGCCGCTTTCTGGAGTTTCATCGAATCCGCATCTTCTTGCTTCTCCAATACTAGTTCCACATTCACATCTTCTGCATTTAAGTGTTGACCGGTAAAAAAACCAAATAAATTGTTCTCTATTTGTTCTTCAAATAGGAAGTCATTATTTGTGGGATCCTTTTCATTTTCAATGCTGGGTTGATCGTGTTTAGCTCCTTGCAGCAGTGGTTCCGCTCCGGCATCTTCATAACCCGAATGTTCCGCTGATGATAAATGCTGAAAAATTATCTGCTTCCAATTCCGTGTGAATCTCCATGCCGATGGGTCCCTTTCATATGATCCTCTATTGTTGCGTATTATTGAAAAAAGATTCTCGATAACATCTGAATTTAGATGTGCAAGCAGAAAGAAGGACTGATCATCGCTCTTGTAGTGTTCCCACATCATCTCAATTCCCAGAAGAGTTTGCTGTAATCCTTTAAAGCATGGTGGGATAGTGTGAGAGCTGCTAGATCTCCATGTTGAAATCCACTCTCTTGCACTTTGTAAGACATCAAGTGTATCCTTTGTCTCCGATAGGACCTGCTTGTTAGGATTCCTAGAGTATAGTTGTCCTGTATTAAAGGTGTCGAAGAGGTCATTCATTCTTTTTTTTTTATAAATAAAGCTGTTGACAAAGCTTCTTTCCTATCTTCATCGGACTTAAAAAAAACCAACGCTCAATGCATACATGATTCCCGTGTACACATTGAGGCTGAAAACCTGCGTCTCTAACTTTACTGACAATTTATCATAGTGAACTGGTCGGATATGGGCCGAAGTTAGCTTGAACATTGTTTGGAATGTCCCTTTTGAATCCTGTGTGAAAATTCTCTCCAGTATCCGCCAGTCGACAACTTCATTCTCAAAAGAGATTATGTGTTGGAGCAAAATATTACTTACGCTCTTAAACATATGCGGATAATCATGGAGTAAGAAAACTCTATGATTATCAATATCCACATAAGGTTTGGTGTCCGAAGTTCTTATTTTTGTATATGCTGCAACATTCATTGATCCCTGGTCACAGCTTGATGCAACAACACTTAATCCACATTTTATTACTCCAGTAAAAGTGTTAACCAACATCTGGGATAAAATTCCTGACTTTGGTGATCCGATTTAATATGCTATCGTCTGCATCCAGTTCTTGTTTAAGCCTCTAAGTGTAAATACCATTACCTTAGAAGCTATCTTTACGTCCTTTCCGAATTCGCCAAAATCAGTGAGTCCGTAAATGAGGTCGTCCTTTATGTTGAATTTCAGCTCTGTTTTGATGGCCATTTCATCAAACAGGATCACACATTTTCTATCCATTGGTGTCATTTCTTTAGCTTTGTCCCTCAGCAAATCCTGTGTCCTTGTACTGGGTCCTATTGGTAATCTTATTTCTGAATGCCATCGGTATATAGTGCTTACCAACGGCAGCTTAAATCCTGCGTTGAGCATGAAATTATAGCACGCTGGGGACTTAAAGAAAAATCGCAAAAATAAGTCTCTTTCTTTAAGTCCCCAGGGTGTGTTAGGTTTGTGGAACAGTTGTGAAAACACAAATGTCCGCACATCCTCTGGAAATTCTTCCATATGGGTGTCGACAGCTTCCCTCATACGGTATCCAGGTTATTCTTCAGTCTTTTGGGGGTGTCAAAAATATAGCGCGGTATAAAGCTTTCGCGTTTAGCTTTTGGGCGGTATTTGTACGATGGGTAATTAGGAGAAGGGAATTGTGACGGAGAAATGTGCGAACATGATTGCACGTCTGGAAGAGAGTAGTCTTTAATGTAATTGGTTGAAGTGCTTGCAGCCAGATTTATCAGTGATAAAGCTGGGCTGCAAGGTACAGGTAGAGGGGGTGGAGGTGGAGGTAGAGGTGGAGACGAAGAATCAGGAGCCCGGTTTGCAGAGGTGACCGTGGAGGTAGGCTGCTTCCGGGTCCTCCATGCCTACATTAAACGAAGGCATGCTGTGTCACTAGCAACATCGGTGCAGTTACAAACACCCTCGGAAGAAATTGGTAGCGCGTATTTGGCAAGACATTTCCGCGTGGATTTACGAACGATGTCTTTAGCATAGAAATGTTTTTCACACAAGGAAGCTTTGGCCGGTAGAGGCTTCGTGGGTGAAATATTTCCATGCTTTAACCAAACCGGTCTTCTATGGTCTATATGGAAAAAGGAAACATCACCTAAATCCCTTTGCTGCTCACCGCAGTTTGCATAACTACAGATAACCACATTAATTGCAAATTATTAAGTAAAATTATAAAATTGATTTCGAAACCAGTTAACGCAAAAGTAAAATGAAATTATTTAATTTATGAAATAAAATTACAAATAGAAAAAATTAATTTATCAAATTAAATTATTTGTTTTAATGGATGAAATTAAAAGAAAAATATAAATTTATCAAATCAAATTAATTAATATATTAAATGAAAATAATTCAAAAGTTTTATTCAACTAAACCGTGAAATTAAATATACAATTAATTAATTTAATAATAAAATGAAATTTATTATGAAATCAATATAATGAAATAAAAATGAATTTAATAAAATATCGAAAATGATGAATTTTAATAATGAAATTTATAAAATGTAATTAATTTAATAAATGATATTAAGAAATTTAAAAAATTAAATTGTTTTTGAAATTAAAGAATTTAATAATAAATACTGAAATAAAAACTGTACAGTGAAATACAGAAACAAGGTTATTTATTTGTTATTTATTTAATAAAAAAAATTAATAGATGAATTAAATTATCAAACGAAGATAATTAAGAAATTAGAGAAATTTTAAAAATTATTTTATCAAATTAATAAATGTAAGTAATTATAAAAATAAATAATTTTTAATATACTATTAACTAATTTATTAAATGAAATTAATTTTTAAATTAATTAATTTAATAAATAAGATTAATTATAAAATCAATTAATTTATTAATTATAAAACTAAATTTATTAAATGAAATAAATAATTGTATTAAGGAACAAAATATGTAAAATGAAATATTAAAAAATTAATGTAAGTATTATAAAAGTCACCCTGCAGATCAAAGAGTTTTACTCAATTTGCTTACTCCAGATATTAAAACTAAAAAACACTAAACTCACCAAACAAAACTTATTGGATTGGTCAATACTAACGAACTGAATCTACTTTTTTTATTCTCAAATGAAAACGCCACTATGAAAAGAACACTTTTTTATAATTGAGAAAAAAACCTTGAAAAACACTCTTCAAAAACGAAAACTATTGCACAAGCACCCTATTATTTTAAGTAAAAAAAAAAGTATTTAATGAACAATATTAATAAATAAATACACTGCACTAAAATAGTTAACACTGATGCTTGTTCAATACAAATTATGCTAAAATAGTTTTTTTTGGAAATAAATGCACTGCACTTTACAAAAAAAGGCAAAAACACTTCACTATGGAAAAAGAAAACCATTGGTAATTCAAAAAAACACTTTGAAACTACTCTACAATTGTAAATGGGTATTAACTAAGGTAAACGAATGAAATAAAATGCAAAACACTTCACTATAAAAAAAAGAACTGTTGAAAATTTACAAAAAAAACACTTTGAAACTAAAACAACAGGTATTTAAAACGGAAATAAAAACGCTGCACTAATAAACTTAACACAAAAACTTAACAAAAAAAACCGAAAGTTATAAGGTATATTTTTTGGGACACAAAAATCACTGCACTAATCGGCTATTCCAACAAAAATGGCAAAAACACTTCACTAAATGGGTAGCTGACTAGGTATATTGGATACTGGCAAAAAACAATCAATTTATGGGTTTTCAATATTTATAGTTTTAAAAAAAACTGATCAGGAAAATTAAAATTTTGTATTTGTATATTTTGAGATTCGGAAAATATCACTGCAATTGCATTAGCTTTGTCAATGATACTGAGCTTGAATAATAAAAAGCGTCCTTAGCTAATATTATGACATACTGTCATCCCATTCACACACCCGTATTCTACGCTTGAGAAACATCAGCACATATTGCATTTGCCCAGAAGAAAAACCGTTAACAAGACAAAAAAATGCATTGTTGCCACTTTGTAAATTTTTGAGTAAATTTTAATTTTACTTCTTAACGTTGTTAATTTTTTAACTTTGTTAAATTTTTACTTAACAAAGTTCAAATTTCGTTTATGAAAATTGCATTAAGTAATTTTAATATGTTCGCATTCAAACTAAAGAAATTTTACTTTACGAAGTATTTTTTTTAGTTCACGTAAAAAAATTTATTTAGCTCACCTAGTTTAAAAATGCTTATTCAAATTTTCAAAAACCAAATTTCAATTTTATGAAATAATATTGAAAAATTCACGTGAAAAATTCAATTGTGAATATTTTAACAATAACTATTAGGCAATGTTCAAATTTCGGTTATGAAAATTATATGAAGTAATTTCAATAAATTCGCATTTTGTAAGGTGTTTGAAATAAAATTTGAACTTTATTAAGTAATTTTTAAAAAATTTACGTGAGAAAATTAAATTAAGTATTCTTTTTTCGAAATTCCCGTGAGTATTTAGACACTACTTACTCAACAAAAAAATTTCCAAATCTTGTTTTTTTAATTCCCGCGAAAAGTAGTGTGTGGAATTTTTAGTAGGTAGTTGGAAAATAGGCAGATTAAATTTAATTTAAATCAAATTTTGTTTGTAAATTGTTATTTAGAGAATTTTTAAAAATTACTTATTAAATTCAAATTTAATTTTTGAAACTTTTTTCGCACGAATTTTCACATGGTGAACTATAAAATTTTTAAAAATGTTTTAATCTAGGATATTTAAAAAAATAATCCCATAAAGTTAGAATTTCACTTCTGGAAATGTTATAATTTCCACGTGAAAATTCCCCGTGAATTTTTAAACATAGCTTGTTTCATTTTTGAAAACTTTATAGAAATTATTTATAATACTTTAAAAATTCATTCTTGGACATTTTAAAATAATTGTGAAAAATCGTTAATTTTTTTAAGAAATTACACACAAAATTTAAAATTTCGCTTGGGAAAATATAAAAATCATTTTTAAATTCGGGTTTCTTTCGAAAGGAATTAGCTTTTTCCTCGTCACCCAAATAAATGCATATAATTTTCTCATATTTTTCACGCCTAATAATTTTCATTTTTGTCTACGAAAAGTTCACTTCACTTGGATGTATATGAAAAACTTTAGTTAAAAAGGTTTCGTATCGAAATTGTATAAATTATTAAATTTTATCTTGTTTACCATTTATATATACATATGTATATTTATAATAGATAATATAAAATAATAAGTACCTACCTACTTAATGGCGTTTACCATCTAATATCATATATTTGTCATATCTCCTTAAATATGAACGCAAATATCAACCTACAAAATTAAAACAATTTCTTCCTATCCCTACTTAATATAAGAAATTCATGTACAACTTAAAGTGACAACATTACTCAACTTGCTACAGCATATCTCACACACAACGAAAGAGAAAATATAAACATTATTTCCTTTTAAAATTATATTTATTATCCTACTTCCTCCTTAAATTTAGCAAAAAAAAAGCTTCAAACTTCGCCTTCGTAAACAAAATTGGTGGAAGAAAATAACAAAAAAAGCTTAGTGTTGACTCCCTTAAACAAGCTTTAATTTTGTATACGTTGTTCTCGTTCATTTATTGTTGCCTTCAACGTCATTCTAATCGTCAATTCCCTCAGTTTCTCCCTGTCCGGTACTCTCCAATCTCTACAATTTCGTAGTACTGGTAGTGCTCACCTCGAATCTCTCTATCGATCGTCTTCATGATAGTACCATAGTTCTTATATACAATGCATTAACTCAATTTACTCTATTCAATGCACAAACCATTCGCAACCATTAGTTAAAAATCTAATGGCTTCCCATGTTCCGTAAAAATGGAGTGTCCATACCATACCCATACCGAGAGTTTGTACCTATAGCGCTAAGATGTTTACACATCAACAAAAAAACGGTCGTTTCACTTATACGGAGTTGAAAAAGTGGAAAATGTTCCTTTGATGCAAACAATTTTGTTTCAATTATTCGAGTTTGCAATTAAGCGGAGTTCAGTTATGTGAAGCAATTTGTGTGAACAATTCTTAAAAAAGCCTCCGGAATAAATTTCTTGTTTCAGATAACCGATGTTTTCAGTTAAGCAGAGTTGTCTGTGCCTACACAGAAGAACAAAAACATTTGAATGTTTTTTTTTTTTTAATGAAAAAAGTGTTGTTGCTCGCAAGTATGGAATTGCGGATGATGAAATGTATGCTTCAATTTTGTTGATTTTTTTTTCTTGTATAAATCTGTGTAAATCAAGATTGTAAAAATTTATTATTTGTAGAAAAGTAGGTAGGAACCTTACCTATGTAAACATTTTGTAAATGTACCTACAGTTTTGTTATAAGCATAAAGATTGTTTAATTTGATAGTTCCAAAAATTACTTTTATAAATGTTTTGTACCCACTTTATTTTCAATCACCATTCCTTTTTTATTGTGTTGAGAAAAAAATGGGTTATTATGCACTGTGGCAATTTTGAACCAGACTAACCTGGGGAAATCAAAGTTTTTTTGGCAAGGGATGTGAAGAGTGAGGAATGAAAGGAATAAAATGTTAATCATTGTTGCGATTGGAATAACAAAATTTAATTACCAATACAGACAAAATTATTTGTTTATAGGTAAACAAAACAATCAATCTGTTCTGTTGTTATGCAAAACAAAAAATTTAAATAAATAAAAAAAAAAAAATGAGCCAGTGTGTGATCACCCAATGAGAATAGTTAGGTTCCCACATATGTAGGTACCTGCATACTGCATATGCATTTTATTGAATTGAAAGGGCTTAGATAAGTAGTGGGTGGTAGGTAGAGTAAAATTATTTTTTGTTTTTTGTTGTTGTATTTAAATCTATATACATAATACAGGGTAGGTATATAAGTTTTCAAAGACACTTCTTAAAAAATCTGATGGTTTTCGAGAAATTTTCAAAACTACTGGAATTTTCCGCTTAACCACACAAAACCGAAAGTCCTTGGCAAATTGTATACCTTTTTTATAAACAACAGAAAAATAGAAAATTTTTGAAAGATAAAACCTTTATAGTGCCATATGAATTTTGTTCAGGTAGCTCTTGAGAATATTGAGGTACAAAATTAAGTTTTTTTTTTTTTTTTTTTTTTTTATATATTAAGCGCGTGCAAAAGGGGTTGTGACTACCCTTAAGATGATATACACAGCACGAGCGATTAGGTAGATTGGAGGGGATTTAAAAGGAGATACCGATGCACATTGGTTTTGAACGTCTGTAGATCACAATGGGAGGGGAAAATTGAGCTGGGTAGAGCATTCCACATTCGAGTAGTGCGACTAAAGAAAGAATCTCTGTACTTAACAGTACGACCGAAATTGGGCTCAAGGGTAAACTGATGGGCATTCCTAGAAGCGCGGGTATTACGGTTGAAGGGGAGGAATGCAACTGGCTATTTCACTAGAGCATTATTTATGGAAATAACGGTAAAATAACGAAAGACATGAAACATTTCGACGGTGCTCAAGAGATGAGAATGTTTCCGATATTGTTTGGCAAAGTACAAGAATGAATGAATTCTTGGCAAATGGTAATGCCAATGAAAAATATTTTACTCGGTAAAATAAGTAAACTGTAAGATGTTTTAATGCAGAAATGTAAAAAAACAAAATCAATTATGGACAGGGTGAGCAAAAAACTGGTTTAAGGTAAGGTTTTTTCAGATTTCAAAAAATACCCGTTACTCGAAAACCGCTATGATTCGATATGGAAAAGTTCCTAAATTCTGATAGTTCATGACTTGGCCCTTTACCAGTTTCTGTTTGGATTACTGTTAATGGGGCACTCTGTACCTATATGTATATTAGGGTGGTATTAAGAATATTGTCTTATTTTGAATGACACACACCCCTAATTTGTTGTTAATAAATGGAAAATAATTCTGTAAAATTTAAGCCCATTATATTTCCGTTAAACTGTTCCCAACGCTGCTGAAGTTTTATATGGGAAATCCCATGTATCTTTGTAAGCCCAACTTTGAAAATTCATAACTTTGGTGATGATTAATAAAAAAAATTGAATTTTGGCACACAATCAGTCACTTTAGTCAAGTTTAAAAAAATTAATTAGTAAACATTTTATAACATTTTTTATTAAAATTAAATTAAATAGAAATATTTTTTTTTTTAATGTCTATAAGTAGAGAAATAACTGTTGTAAAATTGTTTTTTATAGATTGTTTCTAATATTGCTTCTAATTCCTATAATACAATGACAAAAGTGACTACATATGACGTGTTAAAATTCAATTTTTTGTATTTATCACCACCAAACTTATGAATTTCAAAATTGGATTTACAAAAAGACATGGGATTTCAAATCTAAAACTTCAGATGTCTTTGGGGTCGGATTGATGTTTATATAAGGAGACAGAATTACAGAATTTATTTAAATTTATTTAAACCAAATTAGAGGGTTCCTCATTTAAAATAAGAAAATGATCTTTATAAGGAATCACCCTTATGTATATTAGGGGCCAGTTATAGCTATCAGTAAAAACCATCAGTAGCTAAAAGTTGAAACAGGTGAACACGTTATGAAAATATTATCTGTAAAATAAAATTTATATGAGGTCGATATCTTTATTCGTTCTCGAGATATGTTGGATGAAAAAAGTACCCCGATCGTACGTACATACACACATACAGGCATCTTTCTAAAAACAACGGATTCTGGTTCTAGAGACCTCAAAACGTTAAGATATGTTAAAATTTTCAATTCGACAAATCGCACCAATTACAATAACTTCCTATTGCAAGTTAATAATTAAGTTTATAATTAATAAGTGCCGATATAACTTGCAATCGTGATTGCCGTCGTACTCGGGGAAAATTGACCCCAGCGCGTGCGGTATCTGGGGGGGGGGGTATAGAGAGGTGTGGGCTTAAAAAAAACTATAAAACGAAATGTTCAATTTCTTGTGAATTGGAAATCAGCTGTTCAGTAAAACGAATTTCCATCAGTGAAATAAATAAATGCTTTTTTTACGAAAATTATTATTCATTGGTATTATTTTTTGCCAAAAAAAATATTTTAATTGATTTGCCATCGATTCGTACAATTCTTATGTTTCAAATCTTTTATTAACACGTAAAATTATCCAGAAGAAAATTTTTACTGATAGTTTTTACTAATCGCTTTACGTAACTGGCCGCTTATGTCGTGGAAGAAGTTTGAATTTTTTTATAAATCATATTCTACTATATAGCAGGAAAATTTTCAAATTGCTGTAGTAAAAAAATGGTATGCTGAATTTGTACGAAAATTTTTTCAGCACGTTAAGACGTTATAATTTTTAAAATAAAATCCATCCGAAGTCGATATCTATATTCAGTGACGTAAAAAGTACATGAACGTACGTACATACACATCACAAACAGACATCTTTCTAAAAACGACGGATTCTGATTCTAAGTAGGGCTGACCACGAGACAAGAAAAGTCTCGGTCTCGAGATATGTTGGATGAAAAAAGTACCCCGATCGTACGTACATACACACATAAAGGCATCTTTCTAAAAACAACGGATTCTGGTTCTAGAGACCTCAAAACGTTAAGATATGTTAAAATTTTCAATTCGACAAATCGCACCAATTACAATAACTTCCTATTGCAAGTTAATAATTAAGTTAATAATTAATAAGTGCCGATATAACTTGCAATCGTGATTGCCGTCGTACTCGGGGAAAATTGACCCCAGCGCGTGCGGTATCTGGGGGGGGGGGTATAGAGAGGTGTGGGCTTAAAAAAAACTATAAAACGAAATGTTCAATTTCTTGTGAATTGGAAATCAGCTGTTCAGTAAAACGAATTTCCATCAGTGAAATAAATAAATGCTTTTTTTACGAAAATTATTATTCATTGGTATTATTTTTTGCCAAAAAATATTTTAATTGATTTGCCATCGATTCGTACAATTCTTATATTTCAAATCTTTTATTAACACGTAAAATTATCCAGAAGAAAATTTTTACTGATAGTTTTTACTAATCGCTTTACGTAACTGGCCGCTTATGTCGTGGAAGAAGTTTGAATTTTTTTATAAATCATATTCTACTATATAGCAGGAAAATTTTCAAATTGCTGTAGTAAAAAAATGGTATGCTGAATTTGTACGAAAATTTTTTCAGCACGTTAAGACGTTATAATTTTTAAAATAAAATCCATCCGAAGTCGATATCTATATTCAGTGACGTAAAAAGTACATGAACGTACGTACATACACATCACAAACAGACATCTTTCTAAAAACGACGGATTCTGATTCTAAGTAGGGCTGACCACGAGACAAGAAAAGTCTCGGTCTCGAGATATGTTGGATGAAAAAAGTACCCCGATCGTACGTACATACACACATAAAGGCATCTTTCTAAAAACAACAGATTCTGGTTCTAGAGACCTCAAAACGTTAAGATATGTTAAAATTTTCAATTCGACAAATCGCACCAATTACAATAACTTCCTATTGCAAGTTAATAATTAAGTTAATAATTAATAAGTGCCGATATAACTTGCAATCGTGATTGCCGTCGTACTCGGGGAAAATTGACCCCAGCGCGTGCGGTATCTGGGGGGGGGGGGGTATAGAGAGGTGTGGGCTTAAAAAAAACTATAAAACGAAATGTTCAATTTCTTGTGAATTGGAAATCAGCTGTTCAGTAAAACGAATTTCCATCAGTGAAATAAATAAATGCTTTTTTTACGAAAATTATTATTCATTGGTATTATTTTTTGCCAAAAAAATATTTTAATTGATTTGCCATCGATTCGTACAATTCTTATATTTCAAATCTTTTATTAACACGTAAAATTATCCAGAAGAAAATTTTTACTGATAGTTTTTACTAATCGCTTTACGTAACTGGCCGCTTATGTCGTGGAAGAAGTTTGAATTTTTTTATAAATCATATTCTACTATATAGCAGGAAAATTTTCAAATTGCTGTAGTAAAAAAATGGTATGCTGAATTTGTACGAAAATTTTTTCAGCACGTTAAGACGTTATAATTTTTAAAATAAAATCCATCCGAAGTCGATATCTATATTCAGTGACGTAAAAAGTACATGAACGTACGTACATACACATCACAAACAGACATCTTTCTAAAAACGACGGATTCTGATTCTAAGTAGGGCTGACCACGAGACAAGAAAAGTCTCGGTCTCGATCTTGGTCTCGCATGACGAGACCGAGACGAGAGTGCCTTTTAAGCAACCGAGAAGAGATCGAGACGAGACTGTATATGTGGACCGAAATTTGCCGAGAGTCTAATAAATTAAAAAATCCAATTTCAGTCAAATAATTATTTTCTTCTGCACATATTAAAACTATAATAGAAAATATTTCGTTCCAATAATCAATAGTTTGTCCAGAAATCGTATTTCTCGGAGACGAGACCGAGACGAGACTTAATTATACGAGACCGACACGAGACCGAGACGAGACTGAACATTTTCGATTTCAACGAGAGCAAGACGAGACTTACAAAAGTCTCGCAGAGTATCGTCTCGTAGACAGCCCTAATTCTTAGAGACCCCAAAACTTTAATATATGTATGTCAACATTCTGAAATCGACAAATCACACCAATTACAATAACTTCCAATGGGAATTTCAAAATTAAAAATATTTTTTTTTTTATAATTGTTCGAAATGAAGTAGGTAGGCAGGTACAACATATTTTTGTTGTCAAACTTCTTATACATTTTAAGTCAAACACTGAAAACTGGATTCTTCTATTAATTTTCAAGATACCTCATTAACAAATAAATTAACCTCCTGCATAAACGGGGAGATTAGACCCCATCCCCTCTCCAATATGAATTTTTCCTCATCTATCGATTCAACCTACACGTTCAATCTTTTTTTCACACCTAAGGTGTGCATGTTATGATTTTATAACTTAATAAATACTCAGGAACATTGTATAAACAAAAATTAAATGTATACCTGTAGGCTGAGTGGCATCTTCACTCTCCCTAGTATAACGTCACTACTCTCTTCTTATGCTTACGATCAGGGTTGTCAGGTTTTAAAAAGCGAAGCCGCCAAAATTAAAATTTAAATCGCCAAAAAATCGCCAAATTCCAAAATTTGCAACCCAAAAAATCACCAAATTTAAAAATAAAACTTAGTTTTAATATCAAAACAAATCATATTAAAAAAAAAATAGGTAATCAAAACAAAACCAAATAAAAATTCTACATAAAAACCTGCGAAAATTAACAAAATACTCTTTTGTACTTAGTCCTCTTCAATATATTCGATGTACATTATGAATGTATCCAGTATTTATCAATGGGATCCTTTTCATAGCCTTTGAAACATGGCTAGATCTTACAGCATGCCGTTCTAAGTCAGTTTCTGAGCGAACGTAGATCGCAATCGCAAATTTTTCAATGTGCTGATCCTATAAATTTCTTCGATTTGGTTAACCAACAAAGTTATTTGTTTTTATTTGTCATTTATTTTAGGGATGGAAGTAAAATCGAATTTCAGTTTTGGGGTGCGTTTAGCGCAAATAGCGATGAAAAAGTTGTAAGGCTAAAGTGAACATTTGAGAAGAATAGGTATTAGAATTTTGATTTAAAAAAATTTAAATCGCCAAAAACTAAAAATATCGCCTTTTTTGGGGTACATCGCCAAACCGATTTTCGTGTCGCCAAATGAAATTTTAAATCGCACATTTGGCGATAAATCGCACAATCTGACAACCCTGCTTACGATATTAAACCTGTTCGGCGAAAACAACTGAACAACTCGAGGAGTATTAACGAAGCCGTCAAGCCGAAAGACATAAATTAAGCTGCTCATCCTACATACCTTTTTTTTCTGTTTAATTAATATTCTTGTGAATTAAAATTACTTACTCAGTTTATTCGGAGCTTTCGATTGCGTATGACGTGTTCATCTCTCTTTCGTAAAAGTTCTAATCAACAACATTCCCAAACGCGATAGATCGCCTGAAACCGGGGACAATTCCTTGTCCTCGGATAAAAAACTAAGGTCCACTATGTTTCCAACAAGTGGCTCCAGTAAGAGCCCCTACTTTAATAAATTCACACCCCTACAATGCCATCCAGATACTGATCATTCAGATATGGATGAAATTGATTCTCCATCTATAAAAAAGGTGTATGTGCCACCTATAAAAGTGCTCCACAAATCACCTGATTATGTGCATACTCTCATGAAAAATCTTAGTGTATCCGACTACTCAATTAAAAAGCTAACAATCGGAATAAAAATTGTGTTCGAAACCTTAGATTCATTTAATATTGTTTTAAAACAACTAAATGAGGATAATTGTCAATATTTTTCTCATGACCTTAAAAGTGCGAAAATCTTCAAAGTTATTTTGTATGGTCTGGATGACGTCAAAACTAATGATCTTAAAACTGAACTCACATCTCGTGGTTTAAAGTGTGTTGATATAAAAAAAAATCGAAAAAAAATATGATCAATTTACAGACTATTTTTATATTGTTTCCTTTGAAAATGGATCGATAAAATTAAATGATCTTAATAAAAACTATCGTTCTATTTTACACACCCAAGTGAATTGGAATTTCCAGAGAAAGATCAAAGGTAAGGTGACTCAATGTTTTAATTGCCAAATGTTTGGACATGGCGAGAGAAACTGTCACATAAAAACATATTGTGCTATCTGCGCTGGATCTCACAAAACAAACGAATGTACAAATGCATCTGCGAATAAATGTGCTAACTGCAACGGCAATCATAAAGCTACTGACATAGCATGCGCTAGTAGATCAAAATATTTAGAAATTAAAGAGAGATCATCTGGAAGAAAAGCTCATCTCCACCCGAGAGCCCATTTCGCTGCAGCATCAGCAGTCCAAATTCCTACCCATCATGCAATCCAAAAACCGGTTTCGTTTGCTTCTTTGATTGATTTTCCCTCGCTCCCGCACCAGATCAATGCTCCGAGCAAAAGCTTTCCAAATTCAAGCTCACAATTTCAAAAAACACCAACAACAATTAATGCATGGGTAAATGACTCACGTGGAGCTCCTTCATCAAATATTAACAACAACAACAATGTTACCAACAACAATTCATCACTCTTCACCATGGAGGAACTGAATTCCTTGTGCATGGAAATGATTTCAAATTTATCTGTTTGTAAAACAAAATTAGAACAATTTAATGTGATCGCACATTTAGCCACTAAGTTTTTATACTCTAATGATAAGTAAAATGGCAGATACACAAATAAAAATAGTAACATGGAATGCTAAAGGCATACGTTATAAATTTCTTGAATTTTTAGATTTTTTAAATAGCTATAAAGTTGATGTTGCTTTAGTAACGGAAACTTGGCTTAACTTCAATATAAGACTGCCGTCATCTGACTTTAAATGCTATCGCATTGATAGAGTAGATGAAAGAGGTGGAGGAGTTGCGATTCTTATTAGAAAATCAATTCAACATTCGCTTTTACCTGTAATACCAACACAAATTGTGGAAAATATAGGGATACAGATTAAATTGAGAAACCAAAAGGCAGTCAAAATTTATACAGTTTATTTTCCCGGTGGTTCTTCGTCAGATATAAAAAGAAAATGGCTCAAACATGATTTTAAAAAGTTATTCACCATGAATGGTGAATTCCTATTAGGCGGCGATTTTAACTGCCGACACAAAGATTGGGGATGTGTAAGAGCGAATGCTTGGGGCAATATATTGGCAGACCTCTCTTTGACAATACCTATTAATATCTTTTATCCGCCTTGTCCAACTTATTTTCCTGCAGGTTCTCGTGGTTGTCCTTCTGTTCTTGATCTTTTTGTGTCAAATGTCCCTTATTTAATAACAGAACCCTTTTCGTTTAGTGCCCTCAGTTCAGATCACAATCCTGTTTTTTGTAACCTCTCTTGGTTGGGCGAAAGGAAAGTTCAATATTTCCTAGACATAAAAAATTCCAATTGGAAATCGTTTAAATCAAATATTAAAACTAATCTTCAAAATAGTTCAACAGATCTTGATAGAGTCTCATGTAAAGATGATGTCGACTCCATTGTAGAAAAATTTACGCAAGCTATTATATCTTCAGTCAATGAAAGCGTTCCTAAGCCAGTAGTAAAAGAAACTTGTAAGAAGCTTCCAAACCATATCCTAGAACTTATAATAATTAGAAACGTTCACCGCAAAAGTTGGCAAAAATACCGTCAACCTTTCTCTCGATTAATGGTTTCCCATTTCAATAAGCTCATATCTGATCAAATATATATGAATCGTAATAAAGAGTGGAACACAAAATTAAGCGCACTTGATAAAAATGGCAAACCCTTCTGGAATATTGTAAAGATAGTTAGAAACAAAAACCGAAAAATACCATTTCTGAAGGATTCTTTAAATACAATTTTTACAGATATAGAAAAAGCTAATTTCCTTGGTGCAAACTTTTCAAAAAATCACCTGGTTTCTCAACATTTAGGTGAGTTTGAAACCAATATTCTAGTAAGTGACACAATCGAACATTTTAACACTTCAAACGAATTAACTCCCCTTAATGCATTTGTAGTAGAAGAAAATATAAAAAATGTTATCAAAAGCCTGAAAACCCGAAAAATAGGTGGTCTCGACAAAATAAGAAATGCATATTTAAAAAATTTACCTCCAGTTGGAATTAGTTATCTTACTTTTCTGATCAACGCATCCCTAAAATGCCAATACTTTCCTCAGTGCTGGAAAAAAGCAACAGTTGTCCCTGTGCTCAAAGCTGGCAAAGCCCCAGACAAAGCTGAAAGTTATAGGCCAATTAGTTTACTAAGCAACATAAGTAAAGTGTACGAAAAAATCCTAAAGGAACATATTTTAAAAATTGTTTCAGATAAAAACCTTCTCCCTGATATACAATTTTGTTTTCGACGCTTCCACAGCACAACGCATCAGGTAAAACGAATTTGCAACCATGTTATAGAACATCGTTCAAGGGGACTATCAACGGGGATGATATTGATAGATATTGAAAAAGCCTTTGATTCTGTCTGGCACAATGGAATAATTTATAAAATGATAAAATTTGAATTTCCTGTATACTTATGTAAAATTGTCCAGAGTTTTTTGTCCAATCGATGTTTTCAAGTTCATGTTAATTATGGTGTGTCTAACATTTTCTTTTTTGATTCTGGCGTGCCACAAGGCTCAGTACTTGGTCCAGCCTTATACAATCTCTACACTTCTGATTTTCCGAGTCTACCGCATTGTGAAGCAGCTATTTTTGCTGACGACACTGCAGTATTTGCGTCGCATGAATTCGCTCTCAATATTGAGACGAATCTTAAAAATGCGATACTTGAAAAATACTATAGAAAATGGAAAATTAAGTTGAATGTTGGGAAAATGCGAGCCATCTTTTTTACACGAAAAAGAAAAGCTTGCTTTCTTCCCAACAGTCAACTTCAAATTAATGGTAACGCGATAGCATGGGAGCAATCCGTTAAGTATCTTGGAGTCCATCTTGACACAAAACTTACTTTTAACCAACATATTCAAAAAACGTTACAGAAAGTTAGTATAGCAATTAAGATGCTTTACCCTTTTATTAATCGAAAGTCTTCGCTCACGAATGAAAATAAGACAATCATTCACAAAGTTATTTTTCAAGCAATACTTTTATATGGATATCCAATATGGGGTAAGGCAGCTATGTGCCATCTTAAGAAGTTGCAAGTATCACAAAACAAAATTTTGAAAATGATGCTAAATCTTCCTTGGCATACTTCAACCTTAGATCTACACAGAAAAGCGGATGTTGAGTTGATTTTTGAAAGGATTCGTAAACTTTCAACTAATTTTAATAATAGCTGTGATAGTTCTGAGAACTCTCTAATAAACCAGCTCAATACTTAATCTGTGTTATTAATTTCCTATAAATATTTATAACGTTTGCAGTGGTGTTATATTTCTAATTTAAAGATGTACATATTTATAGAATATATTTATTAATTATTTAATTTATTTATTCATGTATTATTTAATGTATATTTTTATTTATTTATTTGTTTAATTATTTTTTTTATTTATTTTTTTATTTATTTATTTATTTATACAATTATTTATTTATTTATTTATCTATTCATTTATTTAATTATTAATTTATTTATTTATTTATTTTTTCTATTTATTTATTTACCTATTTATTTATTTATTATTTTCTTATTTATTAATTTATTAAATTATTTATTTATTTATTGTTTGTACATTGATTTATTTATTTTTTATAAACTCATTTGTTATTTTATTTATTCATTTGATCTTTATCCATTTAGTTTTTTGTTAATTTCCTGGTTCTGCATTTATTTATTTACTCTTTTGTTCATTTAAAAAATCATCTAGTTAAGATGTTTTATTTTGATATTTATTTGTTAATTTATACATTTTTTTTTTTTATTTTATTTTATTTATTGATCACTATATAAAATCTACAAAACTATAAATTGCTTATTTAATTGTCTTTTTTGTTTTATCTATACAATGTGTTAAATTGAATAAATTATTTATTTTTTTTTTCTCTTGAATGAAGGTTTTTTTCGTATTTTCCTTCGATTAATTTCTTTAAATTATGCACTTATTTATTTTTTTTTTTCTCTTGCTTGAAAGTTTTTTTCGTATTTTCCTTCGATTAATTTCTTTAAATTATGCACTTATTTATTTTGTTTGTTATAAAAGAAAATGTTTCAGTTGTAAGATAAATGTATCAAATCTCTGAATTGTAAAATGTGCGGTCACAGACTTTTTTTAAAAATATTTTTACGAAATAAAGGAACAATGCAAAATTACTTACTTTTATTCTTTAAGATAAAGAACATTCTTTTTTTTTATATCTTTTAAACAAAAGTAATTTGGTTCCTACATCTTTGGGGACCAACCTAAAAATCAACATAAAATTCATTATAAATTAAAATTTTAAATTCTAAAAAAATTATTTGGTTTATTATTTGGTTTATTATTTTATAATTTTTTTTTAATGGATTTATGGACTGTGGAGCAGTTAAAAGCTGATCTGCTCAAACGAGGGCTGTCTTACTTGATCGACTTAAAGAATCGGACGCAGATTTTGCTAGCAAATTAGCTGAGGAGCTAGCCAATAAATTAGCTGACCTAGGTCATCAATCAAATAGCGGTCAGCAGAGCCTAATGAATATTCCACGTGGTGCTGATGGTGATTCGTCTTTTCGCTTTTCTGTTAGAGATGTGGAAGGTTTAATCTCGAAATTAAGTGGTGACGATAGTTTGTCAATTAGGTCATGGTTTTCAGAGTTTGAAGAAGTCGCAGTGCTATTAAAATGGTCAGAGCTAGAAAAGTTAATTTTCGCGAGAAAACAGTTAACAGGATCGGCGCAGTGCTTTATAAAAACGTGCACTTGTAGGTCTTTTAATGAATTTAGAACAATTTTATGTGCGGAATTTGAAAAAAAAACCTTTTGCGAAGCGGAAATTATATGCGCCTTCAAAATAGAAAAATGGGAAAAGACGAAAGTTTTCGCGAGTATGTCTATAAAATGAAAGAAATCGGGCAGTTAGCTGACGTGGATGACATTTCGTTGATTACGTACATAATTAATGGAATAGGAGCACGCGAAGATCATAAACTTATATTATACGGTGCCAGAATTTTTTCAGAACTTTTCGAAAAATCTTTTTGAAATTTAAAGCCAAAGTTGGAACGAGTTTTGGAGGTGGTAGAAATGTGGGCAGTAGTACCGGTGGTGTTAACGGTTCGGGATCGTCATCAAAAAATAGCCGGCAAGGGTACGGGTTATCTGCATTGCTTCAATTGCGTTTCTTCTGAACATCAGAGGAAAGAATGTCGTTCTCCAACTAAATGCTTTCGATGTAGCGGTACAGGCCACATGTCGAATAACTGTCCGTCGGCGAAACCTAAGGAGGCTAATGCGTTTTCCGTAATTAACTTGAAACAAATCTATGTAAACGGGATTCCTTTTAAAGCATTAATAGATTCTGGTGCTGAAATAACTTTAATTCGCAAAGATAGTATTCTAAATTTGGCTGATACAGATCTTGTTAAAGAGAAGGTAAATTTAGTTGGTCTAAGTTCAGGAAAGCATAGTACTCTGGGTAGTTTTGAAGCTAATATGATGATCGACAATGTTAAGCTGATGGGTATTATACACGTAGTTCCAGACAACTTCATTCGTGTCGATGCAATAATCGGGCGTGATGTTATGGCACAAGCTAAGGTGGTCATGGTAGATGGAGAGACGACATTTTATGGGAAAGAAGACGGAAATTTCATCATGAACATCGATTTAGATGGGAAAAACGATATTGAAGTCCCAATTTAATATGAGCCTCGGGTCAAAGAGCTCATTTCAAGTTACACGCCGAAAGCTGTAAGCAGAGCACGAAATAGCTATATCTCCAGCCAAACAATTGGTGGTAGCGCCTTTAAGTTGTTGTTGTTGTTCAAAAATTCAATGAAATTGACGGAATAAAGAATGGTCAAGCCCAATAAGCTGACATTCTAGTACGAATAGTACAATAGTACAACTTAATAACTTAATAGTCTGGTTCGTTACCGATCTTCCAACCTCTCCTCCTTTGATACGTACTGCGAATTGTAGTCTATCGAAATAAGGTATGGAGTAAAATGGAGGCGGAACAAGACAGCATACATAAAAGCGCTTATAAAAATGCTGATGCTCCAAATGCATTTGATAAACAAATAACATATCTCGACCTGTGACGTCAGTGGTCTAAAGCGGTGGAGTGCGTAGTGCACACGACTGCTAAGACTGAGCAAATCTGATATGCGTGGGTTCGAATCATATAGTGTGCATAAAAAGTTTTTCAAATAAAATTGAATTAAAGCTCAGCACCACAAAAAGTAGACTGATGAGTGCAAAAGTGGCAAAGCACGAAATAGCTATATCTCCAGCCAAACAATTGGTGGTAGCACCTTTCAGTTATTGTTGTTGTTCAAAAATCCAATTAAGTTTAAATAGCATTTCTTGGGCAAAAATAACTTATCCTAAAAAGTTTGCTTTTGTAGACAGGAAAAAAGTCTTTTGAACTAAAGAGGAAACTATCTATAAAACTTGATATAAATGGGCCTTTTGAAATACGCAAAAATTAAGAAACTTTAAAAAAACTTACAGCTCAACTCTGATAAGGTATTTTACCCTGTTTAATTTCGCTACTTCCTTATAAAAACCACATAACACTTTGATTCGACTAAGTTTTAACTAATCCTTTTAAGCTTCCTTCTTATGCTTTGGCGGATCAAGATATACACTTTGATCCGACTTAGTTATAACTTATCCTTTTTAGCTCCCTTTTTATGCTTTGGCGAGTCAATCTAGTTAATTTGATTCGATTAAGTTTTAAACAAATACTTCACATCCTTTTTATGCTTTGGCGGATTAAAATACTTAACTTTAGTCGACTTTTTTTCTAAATGCATCCTGTGCTCCCTTCTTACACCATACGTTTAAGCTGAAAATCAAGCAGAAGTATTGGTTAAGCACATGAAAGTAACAGACTTTTACATAGAACTTAATATCAACTTGCACGGTAGTGGCAAGTGACAATGTATATTTCTTAATTGCTAATAACATATTCCTTCATTCCTTCCTTTTTATGCTTTGGCAGATAAAGATATACACTTTGATTCGTTTTAGTTATAACTAATCCTTTTAAGCTTCCTTTTTATGCTTTGGCGGATCAAGGTATACACTTTGATTCGACTTAGTTATAACTAATCCTTTTTAGCTTCCTTTTTATGCTTTTGGCGGATCAAGATATACACCTTGATTTGACTTAGTTATAACTAATCCTTTTTAGCTTCTTTTTTATGTTTAGGCGGATCAAGATAAACACTTTGATTCGACTTAGTTATAACTAATCCTTTTTAGCTTCCTTTTTATGCCTTAGCGCATCAAGATATACACTTTGATTCGACTTAGTTATAATGGATTCGACTAAGTTTTAAACAAATCCTTCACATCCTTTTTATGCTGTGGCGGATTAAAATACTTAACTTTAGTCGACTTTTTTATAAAGACATCCTGTGCTCCCTTCTTACACCATACGTTAAAGCTGAAAATCAAGCAGAAGTATTGGTTAAGCACATGAAAGTAACAGACTTTTACAGAGAACTTAAAATCAACATGCACGGTAGTGACAAGTGATAATGTATATTACTTAATAGCTGATAATATATTCCTTTTTTTCTTCCTTTTTATGCTTTGGCGGATCAAGATGCACACTAAGTTTTAACTAATCCTTTTAAGCTTCCTTTTTATGCTTTGGCGGATCAAGATACACACTTTGATTCGACTTAGTTTTAACTAATCCTTTTTAATTCCCTTTAAATGCTTTGGTGGATCAAGATGCACACTTGGATTCGACTTAGTTTTAACACATTCTTTTTAGCTTCCTTTTTATGCTTTGGCGGATCAAGATACACACTTTGATTCGACTTTTAACTGATCCTTTTGAGCTTCCTTTTTATGCGTTGGCGTAGCAAGATGCTCACTTTGATGCCATTGTATGTAATAAATTTTACTACATCTGTAATATATTTTACTATATTTTGTAATAAAATTCATTACATTTGTAATACATTTTACTACAACTGTAATAGATGTGACAGTTATTTGTAATGAATTTCATTACATCTGTAATAGATTGTACAGTTTATTTAATGAATTTTATTACATCTGTTTTTTTTCTGTTATTTATTATGATTTTTATTTCATTAGTAATGAATAATACTACATAATGTATTTCATTACATTGATGATGAATTTAACTACAGCTGTTTTTGTTATATTTTATCAATTTGATTACAACAGCAATGAGTAATCAATTTTACTACAGGTGTAAGAAATTTGTCTGTTATATATTATGAATTGCATTACATCTGCAATGGATTTTATTACCATTGTACTATATTCCACTATTTCATGTAATGCATTTAACAACATCTGTAGTTAAATCTACATCAACTTTTACTTCAGATGTAATAATTTTTACAACAGCTGTAATCGGCTCGAAAAAAACTTTATTTATGATGAATTTCATTACGGTTTTTGATAGATTTCATTACTTTTTTCTCTGTGTGGATGTTTAGGTTTTCAACCAAGAACCGAACTTTTGTCTTATCAAACCTATATCTGGAGTAAAATTCTCCATCGTCCAGCTCTTCAAAAGGATGTGCTCGGGATTTAAAACTTCGCACTTTTCTGCACAACGCTGAATCTTCAAACATTTCGAAGTCTTCGTCTTCCGAAAACATTTTATATAAATTTATTTACTTTAAAAATCAATTATAGCTCATGAATCATACAAAAAAACACAATTCACTTTTCCAACTAAAATGGGTAAGACATTTTTTTTCGAGGAAAATGACAGATGTCGTATGGATTTAGCAAATTGCTAAAAGTTAAAGTACCCATTTTGTGATTTTAACTTAAGTAAATTGTTAAGAGATAGTAAGATGTTAAAATCGTTTAAAATTAGTAAAATCTTCTTTTTAACTTAGAAACTTACTAAAATGGCTTTAACAATTTACTAAACCGTTTAAAATTTTGCGCCATTATATTTTGCCAATGCTTAGCTTTTTCACTGAAATATCATATCAATAAAATAATTTAATTACCTACTTACTTTAGCTACTTACTTATTATGTAGTTCAACAGATGTCTCAAAATGAATAAATAAAACTAGATAAAGCATTTTTTTGTCGACAGCCACATGTTCCAAACACTAGGTGGGCTAGACAATTTATTAATTTTAATTTATTATAAAGGAGTCCTTTTTGTTTATTTTATTCTTAACAGATAATAGTTTATTCCTTTTTAACATTAAGGTAAATTTATTTATTTGAATAACTGTTCTACATATCTTTTAGTTTTTCTCATAAATTCTAACATTCTTAACTAATAATAAAAAATGTTTTTTGTTCACATTAAATTAAGTAGAAAAATAAAAGAGATTTTTTTCAATAACACAAAGGAGATTTTGTGTTGCATACAATAATTTATATAAGAACAAATTATTATGCAATAACTATTTTAACGAACTTAGTTTAATAATTCAAATCTTAAATTAGTAATAAGATAGAAAGTTTAAAGGCAAATATTTTTAATATTTAAAATCAATTTATAGTGAAGTCAAGTACAAAATATTTATTTAAATACTTTTTTTTTTTACAAAAATGTTAATATAGTGTACATAATCTTAAATAATATTCTTGAAAATTCTTTAACATATTTTATGCATCATAGGAAAATAAATGTTTATCATATTACATAATTTTAAAATCAATATATGTAATAGTATATACTTATACTTATACACACATTTATTTAGAAAAATAAATATTATTTTGATTTCTAAATAATGGAATACTTAACAAAAAATCTTTATTTTAAATAAAAATCAAAGACAAATTTAGTAAAAACTTACTCTTTTCTTAGATCATTGAATTCCTTGTCTGAGCAGTTCCTAATACTTATTTAACAACTCTTTTTTCTTCTTCTTTTATTTTTAGTATAAATTTAAATTTTTGTTTTGTTGAACGATTTGGGTTTATTCAAGTTTTCATTGTGAGCTTATACTTTTACAATAAGGAATGACATATATATAAGTAGGTTTAAGTGTTTACTTATACACACATTTATTTAGAAAAATAAATATTATTTTGATTTCTAAATAATGGAATACTAAACAAAAAATCTTTATTTTAAATAAAAATCAAAGACAAATTTAGTAAAAACTTACTCTTTTCTTAGGTCATAGAATTCCTTGTCTGAGCATTTCTAATACTTATTTAACAACTCTTTTTTCTTCGTCTTTTAATTTTATTTTTTATTTTTAGTTTAAATTTAAATTTTTGTTTTGTTGAACGATTTGGGTTTATTCAAGTTTTCATTGTGAGCTTTTACTTTTACAATAAGGAATGACATATATATAGTAGGTTTAAGTGTTTTAATATAAAAAATTAGTTAATTTGTTTATTATAATAAAGACATTTGTAAGTTTTAGTTTATTTTTCTTAGTTGAATTTTATTCTTCCCATATTTATTTTGCGATGTTGCTTACACTGTTATTTCTATAATCAATAATTGATATAATTGAATAATAGTCATCTCATAACTATTCATATTGGGAAAGGCAAATTAAGGCTTAACTACATAGACCTACTTTTGTACAAAAGTAAAAAAGTGAGAAATAAATATCTATGCTGAAGACGGGTTTCGGAATTTAATTTTATCATGGGGCCTTAGGAACTGAATGAGTTGTTAAAGAGATTTTTCTATGTCATCGTTGTTGAGTCGTTGTCTCCTTTTATTATTTTCTGTGCTTTAATGCAGTGTCATATAGTGGGTTTGTTTTCAATGTCAATTTGTCGTTGAGCAGATTGTCTTCCTTTATTTAATTTTGTCTAATCAGGGCTGGCCATGAGACTAGACTCTGCGAGACTTTTGTAAGTCTCGTCTCGGTCTCATTAAAATCGAAATTTTTCAGTCTCGTCTCGGTCTCGTACGATATAATTAAGTCTCGTCTCGGCCTCGTCTCCGAAAAATACGATTTCCGGACAAACTGATGGTTATTGGAACGAAATATTTTCGATTATCGGTTCAATATGTGCAGAAGAAAATAAATATTTAACTGAAATTGGATTTTTAAATTTATTAGACTCTCTGTAAATTTCGGTCCAAATATACAGCTTTTTGAAAGGAATTCTCGTCTCGTCTCGTTCTCATCATGCGAGACCGAGATCGAGACCGAGACTTTTCTCGTCTCGTGGCAAGCCACATAGTAAAATCTTCTTTTTAACTTAGAAACTTACTAAAATGGCTTTAACAATTTACTAAACCGTTTAAAATTTTGCGCCATTATATTTTGCCAATGCTTAGCTTTTTCACTGAAATATCATATCAATAAAATAATTTAATTACCTACTTACTTTAGCTACTTACTTATTATGTAGTTCAACAGATGTCTCAAAACGAATAAATAAAACTAGATAAAGCATTTTTTTGTCGACAGCCACATGTTCCAAACACTAGGTGGGCTAGACAATTTATTAATTTTAATTTATTATAAAGGAGTCCTTTTTGTTTATTTTATTCTTAACAGATAATAGTTTATTCCTTTTTAACATTAAGGTAAATTTATTTATTTGAATAACTGTTCTACATATCTTTTAGTTTTTCTCATAAATTCTAACATTCTTAACTAATAATAAAAAATGTTTTTTGTTCACATTAAATTAAGTAGAAAAATAAAAGAGATTTTTTTCAATAACACAAAGGAGATTTTGTGTTGCATACAATAATTTATATAAGAACAAATTATTATGCAATAACTATTTTAACGAACTTAGTTTAATAATTCAAATCTTAAATTAGTAATAAGATAGAAAGTTTAAAGGCAAATATTTTTAATATTTAAAATCAATTTATAGTGAAGTCAAGTACAAAATATTTATTTAAATACTTTTTTTTTTTACAAAAATGTTAATATAGTGTACATAATCTTAAATAATATTCTTGAAAATTCTTTAACATATTTTATGCATCATAGAAAAATAAATGTTTATCATATTACATAATTTTAAAATCAATATATGTAATAGTATATACTTATACTTATACACACATTTATTTAGAAAAATAAATATTATTTTGATTTCTAAATAATGGAATACTTAACAAAAAATCTTTATTTTAAATAAAAATCAAAGACAAATTTAGTAAAAACTTACTCTTTTCTTAGATCATTGAATTCCTTGTCTGAGCAGTTCCTAATACTTATTTAACAACTCTTTTTTCTTCTTCTTTTATTTTTAGTATAAATTTAAATTTTTGTTTTGTTGAACGATTTGGGTTTATTCAAGTTTTCATTGTGAGCTTATACTTTTACAATAAGGAATGACATATATATAAGTAGGTTTAAGTGTTTACTTATACACACATTTATTTAGAAAAATAAATATTATTTTGATTTCTAAATAATGGAATACTAAACAAAAAATCTTTATTTTAAATAAAAATCAAAGACAAATTTAGTAAAAACTTACTCTTTTCTTAGGTCATAGAATTCCTTGTCTGAGCATTTCTAATACTTATTTAACAACTCTTTTTTCTTCGTCTTTTAATTTTATTTTTTATTTTTAGTTTAAATTTAAATTTTTGTTTTGTTGAACGATTTGGGTTTATTCAAGTTTTCATTGTGAGCTTTTACTTTTACAATAAGGAATGACATATATATAGTAGGTTTAAGTGTTTTAATATAAAAAATTAGTTAATTTGTTTATTATAATAAAGACATTTGTAAGTTTTAGTTTATTTTTCTTAGTTGAATTTTATTCTTCCCATATTTATTTTGCGATGTTGCTTACACTGTTATTTCTATAATCAATAATTGATATAATTGAATAATAGTCATCTCATAACTATTCATATTGGGAAAGGCAAATTAAGGCTTAACTACATAGACCTACTTTTGTACAAAAGTAAAAAAGTGAGAAATAAATATCTATGCTGAAGACGGGTTTCGGAATTTAATTTTATCATGGGGCCTTAGGAACTGAATGAGTTGTTAAAGAGATTTTTCTATGTCATCGTTGTTGAGTCGTTGTCTCCTTTTATTATTTTCTGTGCTTTAATGCAGTGTCATATAGTGGGTTTGTTTTCAATGTCAATTTGTCGTTGAGCAGATTGTCTTCCTTTATTTAATTTTGTCTAATCAGGGCTGGCCATGAGACTAGACTCTGCGAGACTTTTGTAAGTCTCGTCTCGGTCTCATTAAAATCGAAATTTTTCAGTCTCGTCTCGGTCTCGTACGATATAATTAAGTCTCGTCTCGGCCTCGTCTCCGAAAAATACGATTTCCGGACAAACTGATGGTTATTGGAACGAAATATTTTCGATTATCGGTTCAATATGTGCAGAAGAAAATAAATATTTAACTGAAATTGGATTTTTAAATTTATTAGACTCTCTGTAAATTTCGGTCCAAATATACAGCTTTTTGAAAGGAATTCTCGTCTCGTCTCGTTCTCATCATGCGAGACCGAGATCGAGACCGAGACTTTTCTCGTCTCGTGGCAAGCCCTAGCTTTAATATATTTCGTATTCTTCGAGGGCGTCTAGTAATTTACCTTTACAGCAGTGGTGTAAGGGGGTTAGGGTGAGATTATTCTCAAAATCAGTGCATGTGTGATTACTTTCTATTAAATGTGTGGCGAAATTTAATCTTGTGTTGATTTTTGGTTTGCTTTCAACGAATCTCTCTAAGGCCTTCTGCAGACGAAGCGTCTCGTCTTAGACGCGTACATACGACGCTTATGTGAACTTACGCTTATGTTGGTTTTAATTGGCAACCGCACACGAGACACGAGCCGTAAGCTTCACCTATTCGTACAGACTCATGAAGTTATTGAATCTTTTTGGTTAAGTGTCAGCTGTATTGCAAAAAATTGTGCATTTGTATGAGATGCTTCGTGTTCAGGAGACCTACGAATGTTCTCCCTGTTTAACCTATGTATATTGTATTTGTCGCAATCGTTGCATTTTAATCTAAAGCCTAGTACGCTGCTGATGCGAAACGAAATTCTCCTGTGATCTCCAAAAAGATAACTAAATACTTACGAAAACACAGCGGAAATATATTCATGGAGAGATTCACAAGAAGCAAGTAAATAAAATAAGATTTAACAAAAAAAATCAAAGAATGAAAGAAGCAACAAATAAAAACACGGGCAATTATTTCTGTTTGAAAAGAGAGTGGAGACTTGTCAAAACAATCTGGTATAATTATCAATTTCGCTGGTCGAACAGCGTACCATAGAACGAAAAGCACAACGAAATTTTTTTGTTTATGATTTCGTCATTGTTGTATATTTATACCTATACTAAGAATCTACATAAACTAGTATATAACTTAGTTAAGTATGTATAGCTATAGTTAGAAAAGTCAATACAAGATTCATTATTAATTAGACAGTCGTTGAATAAAGACCAATTTTCTATATTATAATACTTGTCTTTGTCAATCATTTATTCAATATGGTGCCAGTTGTGGTCAATTAATATAAGTAATTATATTATATTTTTGTTTTCCTGACGTTTTTTAACAAACTATAAGGTTAATTAAAAAAAATGACAGAAACGAAACCCACGGCAAGCGCATATGCCATAGTGAACAACATTTCGGCATCCATTTTTCCCCTTAACCTCAAATCAACGAACCTTCCAGCATCGTGGAAGAATTGGATGAACCAATTTTAAATTTGTCTAAGAGCATCGAATTTAGAAGACCAAAGTGATAAACGTAAAGTCGCCCTTCTACTTCATTTTATGGGTCCAGATTCTTCGGAAATCTTCAACTCTTTTATTCAACAACTCGACTCCGTTGGGTATGATACATTAGTGGACATATTCGAGGCCTATTTTCTTCCAAAAGTCAACATCGTCATGGAACGCCATAAATTCTTTACGCTGAGTCAATTGACGAATATATAACAGTTCTACAAAACCTTAGCCTGTCGTGTGATTTTAAAGATCTAAGAGAAGAATTAGTCCGTGACATAATCGTAAATAAATAAATAAATCGGGTGGCACAACGGCTCATGAAGAACTAGGGCCTAGTGACTAACAACTCGCAACCATTCCTGTGTGCGCCTTTCGACAGGAATGGAAGGGACCTACAATTTTATGCCGAATCCGAACGGCTAGACGAGAAGCACTTATTCGTGACAAGTGATACTCTTGGAGGATTTGTCAATTCCTCGCAAGAGGCAGTAGCACTGAAAAAAAACTTTTTAGTTTTTAGGTGGACGAGGCTGGGAAGCGATCCCAGACCTCCAGCGTGACAGTCGAACGCACTAACCATTACGCTACGGGCTACTACTGACATATTCGTATGTGGCCTCAATAATAATTTTTCTAACATCAAAGAACGATTACTTAATGAAGGTGGCATAAAGTTCGACAAAGCCATAAATATCATCAAAACAATGGAAGCAACAAAAGAACAACCTCAACAACTACATCTATCGAGCAACAGTACCCAGCGGGAAATATCGTCCCCAATGAATTTTATAGCTGAATTCTTCAATCAATTCAATAGCCAAATAACAAAAGGAAACGTCATGCAATGATTTAGTAAGGTGAAGAGTCATGCGAGGTTTCCTCAGTTCATAGATTTGAACCCACTTTTTACTTTGTGTGCAGAAAACAACAAAACAGCAGCAATCAATTACCTAGCCAGATAATAAAACGAAACGACATGTAATGATTTAGTAAGTGAATAGTCATGCAAGGTTTCCTCAGTTCATAGATTTGAACCCACTTTCTTTCTGAATTAAAAACTGCTTCTGATATGGAAAATTATGCGATGAAAAAACTGTTGAAAAGTCATGTAGAACTGTAGAAGTTCATCGTCTATGTCCACTCATCTGCTTTGTAAAGTGTGCACCGCCATTGTGTGTTTTGATAGAAGTTGATTTTTTTTGTTGTGTTTTCTGTGTTCACATTGTCTACTGACAGTAAATATTTTAAGATGACTTGTGAATTTCCATCAAAATGAGGCAATCTCAGATTTTCTCCAAGTATTTCGGGTTGTTGGTTATTGGTTAATCACCACTTCGCATTAGTAAAGTGGTGATTAACTAACAACCTCTGGCCTAGTGATTTCACTTTAATTTAATGTTTCTATATTTTAACCAATCACAAATTCACAACACAACAGAATTAATGAATTCACTTTTTATTTAATTTTCTTCACATTTTTCAATATTGCATTAACTAATTGTTGAATAAACAACTACCACTTATCTTGTGAATTGAATTTTCATTACCTTGTTCATCGAAGATATTGAACCGATGAATAAACCACATACATTTATGTAGTGAATTCACAGATTATGCAACCATATGTTTTTCATCACTTGGGTTGCTGAATAAACAACTTCCAACGAAGTAGTGATTTCGTTGGTGAATTTTTATCAGATTGTCAGCATGTGCTTCCCGCCTAGGACATGCCCATGTTAATTTCATCAAAGGAATTAGCTGAAAAGTGGACGGTACAGCTGCCATTCCTCAAGGAAAAAGCTGATTTTTCTTCAAGGAATTTTTGAATTTTTCCCGCTGGGTAACGTCATTGCCGCTATAAACCGTTCTTCAAAACGTCATCAGCAAATAAATACAACGACAACCTCAAATAAATATGGGCGTGCTCCATACAACAACAGCACAATGACGTCAAATGTGCAAGGCCAAGTACATAATAATTCACAAAACCGTTCATCAAATCCAAAGCGCTGCTATAAGTGTGGAGAAGTTCATCGAAAAAAATGTCCCGCTCTGGGAGTCAAGTAAAAGAATGAACCATTTTGCGAAAATGTGCAAAAACAACAGCAACAACAATAAGTACATAAGAAATGTTGAAATCGACTCCGATGATGACGAGCTCTCCGAAGAGACCTCTCCGTTATTTCTTGGGATGTTAAATATTCGGCAAGGTAATGAAATATCAAAGTCAACGCAAGCAGATCGCTGGATAGTGTCTATTCTTATAAACGAATTTTTAGTTCCATGTTAAATAGACACAGGTGCTCAAGCTAACATAATATCAAAGCAACAGTTCCAGAAAATTTGCAGTGGAGTTCAAATTATAAAATCATCTACTAAAATTATGACATTCAGCAAAGAAGTTCCAGTCAATGGATATTGCAATTTGAGCTGTCAACACCGAGGTCATCATCATCATTACAAAATTCGTTTTTACGTCCTGGATATAAAATGTCAAACTATAATTGGTCTTTAGTCTTCTATTCAACTCAATTTAATCAAAAAGGTAGATGAAATTAAAACATTAAATGAAATTAAAAATGTTAATTCTTATAATTCAAATTCAAAAAATTGTATTTCTAATTTAAGTAGTGATTCAAATATTTCCAAAAATATTTCTAAATTTAGTGATGTGTTAAAAGTTCTTGGTTTGTTAAAAAATGATTGTCATCTGCAAATTATTCCCAATGCAATTCCAGTGGTTGACTGCCCGCGGAAAATTCCATTTAGTTTGTTAGACTCCCTTAAAGAAGAACTTTTACGAATGGAACAATTGAATGTCATATTCAGAGTCGGTGAGCCAACAAATTGGGTTAACTCAATCGTTCTTGTTAAGAAACCAATTGGAAAGTTGAGGTTATGCCTTGATCCCAGAAATCTTAACAAGGCGATTCTTCGATCGTATTTTCAGTTCCCTAGTTTAGATGATTTTAAGGCTAAACTTAGCGGAGCCAAATTTTTTACGTCACTCAATGCCAATTCAGGTTTTTGGATTATACCACTCGATGAAGAATCATCAAAGGCATGCACTTTCATAACTCCGTTTGGGAGGTACAGATTTTTAATAATGCCATAGGGTGTCAAGTCAGCTCCTGAAAATTTCCACGCCCAAATGGTCAATAACTTTTCGGACATTGAGGGTGTGATGATTTTTATTGACGATTTCTTAATTTATGCAGATACTTTGAAAAAACATAAAATTAACCAGTCAAAGTCAAAAATTTGTGTTAATGAATTAAAATGTATAGGTCACATTTTAAATAAAGATGGAATCAAGCCGGATGATTCAAAAATTAAAGCTATTTGCAATATGCCAAGACCAAATTCTGACTCCGACTTGCAACGATTCCTAGAAATGGTAATTATCTAGGTTCATTTATCAAACATTTATCTTTTGAAAATTCCAATCTTCGGCAACTTTTGAAAAAAAGAAGTTCAGTGGCATTGGAATGACGCACACGAAAAAGAATTTCTTAAATTAAAATAAATTATTTCGAAAGTACCTATATTAACTTTTTACGACCCGAAAAAACATCTAACCCTTTCAGTTGATGCGTCTAAAAATGCAGTGGGTGCTGATGCCATAACAACAGTCTAATAGCTTTCGAATCGGCAACTTTAACCAGCAGTCAGCAAAACTACGCTTAAATTTAAAAGGAGCTCTTTGCAATTTTGTTTGGATGTGTCAAATATCGCTAATATGTCTTCGGCAGACATGTGACTGTTGAAACAGATCACAAGCCACTTGTGGCTCTATTTGATAAGTCTTTACACAAAGTCCCTGCAAGATGATTTATGCTTAGGCTTCAAGCATACGTTCTGTCCTTGGTTTTTAAACCTGGTAAAGAGATGTTTACAGCGGACACGCTTTCTAGGGCAGCTTTAACTGAAACGTCACTTACTGAATTTGATAAGGATTTATCTCTTCATTGTGATCTTTTGATATCAAATCTTTCGGTATCATCTTCCAAATTGCAACAAATTCGCGAAGCTTCATTAAATGACTCTATTCTTAGCAAAGTCAAAATTTATATTAAGTCGGGTTGGCCTTCAAATAAAAAATCTGTTGACAACATTGCAATGTTATACTTCAAAATTAAAGATGATTTACATGTAATAAACAACATAATTTTTAAAAACAATCGAATAGTAATACCCACTTCACTTCGTCCTGACATTTTTAAGCTCATACAAGAAGGTCATATGGGCATTCAGCGCTTCAAAAGCTTAGCAAAAGATGTTTTTTGGTTGAATATAAACAATGACATTTCAAATGTTGTAACAAATTGTGAAAGTTGTATGCGCTACAGAAATACAAATCAGAAAGAGACCTTATGTCCACATAAAATTATTAATATACCTTGGTATAAAATTGGAACTGATATTTTTGAATTTGATAAGAAACTTTATCTTTTGGTAGTAGATCATTTTTCAAAATATATCGAAATTGAACTTTCAAATTCTGGAAATTCCAGTAATTCTGTATTTGCTAAAAACAAGTCAATATTTTCACGTCATGGTGTGCCAGCCATAATGGTTTCCGATAATGGTCCACTATACAAGTCGAAAGAGTTCAAGCATTTTGTGAAGAGTGGAATATGGATCAAGTTACATCGTCACCTTACTTGCAACGATCGAACGGCCTAGCCGAAAGATCAATTCAAACAAAAAAACAACTTTTATATAAATGTAAAGAATTTAATTCCGATCCATATGTTGTTCTGTAATGAAGAAGAGTCATTACAGAACAACTTCTAATGGTACTTTACCTTCTCCATCTGAACTTGTCATGTCTAGAAAATTAAGAACAAAAATTCAAGCATCATCAAAAATTTTTAAACCAACGTTAGTTGATGTGAAGAACTATCAAAAAACTGATTCAACATAAAACCCAAGAAAACCCAAAAAATACTATAACAAAAACGCCCGAGACTTAAAAATACTAAAACCTGGTAAACAAATTTATTACAAAAAGAATCCAAAATCAGTTTTAAGGGTTGTAGAAATATGTCAAGAGCCTCGTTCTTTTATAGTTGAAGGTGAAGACGGAACGAAAAGTCGTCGAAATCGCCAACATATTTTAATTACAAATCCAAATTCTATGCCCAGCGTTGAAAAAGCTAATCCAACAGAAAATGATATTCAATTAAGTTCAGAAAATAAGACGGAATCAAGTTGTAATAAAAATTTGTCAAATGATTATATGACTCGTTTTGGAAGGAAGGTAGTACCACCTGATAGACTTACTTAGGTACTATCATTCATAAATATTTTTAAGTGATACTCGTTTTAAATTTTTATTATTCATATCATTTGCTTTTGAATTTTGTTAACGAACTTTTGATTAATTTAACTTTTTATTATATTTAGTTAAAAAAAAAAAAACCATTATATGTACCTTAATATAATAGCAATTTTTGATTATTAAAAAAGGGATATGTTGTATATTTATACCTATACTAAGAAGCTATATAAACTAGTATATAACATAGTTAAGTATGCATACCTATAGTTAGAATAGTCAATACAAGATTCATTATTAATTAGACAGTCGATTGTCTTTCTCAATCATTTATTCAATAGTCGTGTCATTTTTCTATGAGATTTTTCGTTTCAAATCAGCAGCATACTACCACAGATAATAAATTATACTTAGGGGGATTGAGCCCCCCCCCCCCCCCAAGAAATATGGTATACTGTGCTAAGATTTCATATAATCGAAGAAAGTTTTTTTATTATTTTTTAGTTTAAATTTTATATTTGTTAATTTTAAAATTTAGCAGTATTTTCCATTTTAATTTAAGAAAAAAAACTATAGACATGGATGTCATATTGAAATCATTAGTTCATACCACACGTACATAATCTAGATTTTGTTTGACATTTCAAACGTATTTCGGTACATATTTATAGAAACCCAAACAAATTTCCTCTGCAATCAGTCAAAATTCGCAAAATGATTTCACACATTTAATTTTTCCCTTCTTTCCCATTCAAAAAAAAAAAAACAGGAATGAAATAAAGAATGTAGTGCACTTATTAACATAATACATTCTCTTAGTATCTTCTCTTTTTTTATTGCTTTTCAGTGTGGTCAAATGCTTTGGTTATGCTTTAACCAGTATCTTCGCGCTCAGTGAACGTATCAAATATTCAAAAAATATATATAAATATCTGTAAACTGCATACTTTTTTCGCCGAACGTTATTTCTAATGCTACGACATAAGGCATTAAGAAAAATGAAGAGTCAATTTATGACATTTCGCAAAACTGCCTTTAACTTGTATCAGAGGTAGACAATCTTCTCAAACTATTTTTTTAAAGTTAATGGGCCGTATTCATAGTCGTTTTAAACTGTTATGATTAGTTCAAATTTCAAAGATAACCTAAACATTTATTTGAGTTTTTATCAGTGCATTATTTTTGACGTTCAATAATTTAATAACCTTCTATTTTGTTAAGTACAGAAATCGAATTGGAATAAATTGTTATAATTGATCTTGTTTAAACTCTACTCAAGTAAAACACGAGTTTAGCAAAACCACTATGAAAACGCTCGAATATTAATTTGTATTATGAGAATTCCTTTGAAAAATATTAACATTTTTTTCATTGTATAGCTACTGCTTCTGCTACTTTAAACTATAATAAATGTTATTAGCCGTGTTTTTTTGAGAATGTGTCTAGCAACTCAATAAAAGTTTTACACGGAAAACATAAACAAAATTCTCTAATAATTTGTATTGTTATTGTTTTTCATTTTGCTGAGTTGCTATTCACTCTCTCAAAAAATACGGCTATATAACATAGCAATGGAAAAGGAGGCTGGTAACCTTGGTCTGGAGAAGAGTCTGGTTGTAAACACGGAAATTTCATTTAAGAAAATTTATCATTTGGAGTGATTTATTTGAAGTGAAAAGTTAACTATACTAAAGTGGAAGTTAAAATCAAACGCAGTAACTCGAGTGCAGCTAGTATATTCTGTTTTGTGGCTAAAAAGTGAATATTGTGGTTTTGATGATCTGTGGCAATTTCCAAAGGCAAATCTATTTGTTTGACAGCGGAGCCAAAAGCTTGTAAGTACGAAGCGAATTTGAAATATATTATATTGCATACTTTTAGGATTATTGAGTGTGGGAATTATATAATCGAAAAGCTCTCCAAGAAATATCCCCAGTTGCCTAAAAATATGCAACGTACTCCTTCGAAAAACCAAAACACAGTAGAGGCGACCAATATGGAGACTTCACATGCAAATAATATTGCGAAAAGAAGATTGATAGAAACATCACCTGGAACAATAAATCCACAAAGCACAGAAAAACTAGTTGGAAGCATGACTATTATGGATCTCATGGGAACGATGCAATACGCCATGGCAAATCTTTTAGATGAAAAACTAAGCCAGATACCATCCAAAAAGGATTTCGAAGATTTAGCGTCACAAATGACTACCCTATCATCGAACCTAAGTGACTTAGCGGCAGAAAATATCAATCTAAAAGAACAAATTAAATATATGTCTGGGGAGA
This sequence comes from Melangyna quadrimaculata, assembly GCA_949320155.1. Lineage (NCBI taxonomy): Eukaryota > Metazoa > Arthropoda > Insecta > Diptera > Syrphidae > Melangyna > Melangyna quadrimaculata. The sequence goes on from OX439486.1 coordinate 33,899,746, forward strand.
GAGAAAAGGATAGGCAAACTATTACCTGGTTAGAGGATCAAATAAAAAACAAAAATATAATTTTTAAAGGCCTTGATGCAACAATCCAAATACCTGTAGCGGTGAAACATATTTGCGAAAATATAATAAAAATTCCCACTCCAGTGGATGTGCGTTCGACCAAGAAAATTTTTGAAAAAGACGGAAAAATGTCGGTGATCGCTTAATTTGGGTCTGCGGAAATAGTTGATGATATTTTTAAACTGACTAAAAATCTAGCTGGCACATCCTACATACTAGAGAGAGATTTAAACTCACTAAAGCAGGAGCGAAAAAAAGCAATGCTGTCACTTAGGAGGAGAATCCTTTTAGTCAGCAGTCGACACAGGGTAAACGTTCTGAACGATAGAATGAGAATCAACGGAAAGTGGTTTGCATGGAACAAAAACTATGAGCTAGTATGCGGTCAACAAAAGGGTGAAAGCATTCTCAAAGGCCTGTACAATGGTGATATAGATTCTGTTGCCTGCAGTTTTTATGAGGTTATGGAAGAAAGGTTACCTGGTAACCAAAAAAACTAAACAAAGTCTGCCGGCGTAATTTAAAAGAAAAAACACAAAAAATTAATAACATAAATTTAAAAAGAAATTATAATATACAAGAAAGTAATGAAGATTTTAGAATAATAGCCTATAATATACATGGTCTAGAAAATAAAAGTCTATTCACAGAATTTTTTAATTATGTATTGTCATGTGAAATATTTGTTTTAATAGAAACACACATAATGAAATTAGAAAAAATAGAACAATTCAAAAAATATTTTCAAAAAGATTTTCACACATATTGGAAACCAGGATCTCGAAATAGTCAGTTTGGAAGAGTGATTGGTGGGTGTCTGTACGGAGTTAAGAGAAATCTGGTTGAGAGGGGAATTCGGCACGAATATAAGGAACTTAATGGTGTGGAGAGCATTCAAATAATCACGAACGAAAGGACAATAACTCTTCTACCTTTGTACCTGAGGGGCATGAATTGGAGAAGTGAACTTAACGACGTGAAAAGTTTCTTCCTAGATAACAGCGTTTATAACCCAATAGTTATCGGAGACATGAACGTTAGACTGGGTGAATTACAACAAGACATAGAAGATGTACATAAATCATTTTTCCACGCGGGCCTTGAGATACGACATTCCAAAGATACCGTTGTGAATTCAAGAGGAAAGGAGTTTATGGAGTTCTGCGAAGATAATGGCTTAATCATACTAAATGGAAGAACTAAAGGGGACGAGGAAGGTAACTTTACATTTACCAATAACATTGGAAACTCGGTGAATGATATTTGTGCTATATCGCAAGAACTTCTAATGTGTGTGGAAGAATTCTGTGTAGAGGAAGAGATATGGTCGGATCACCTGCCCATAAAATTAATCCTTAGAAATATTTGTACCACAATCGGATCAATTAACTTTAACCTGTTACCCAAATTAGTGTGGAATGACCGGAAAAAGGTTGAGTATCAAAATAATCTGAATTGCAACTTGCTTAACTTAAAACTTCAGAAGGAAACAATTGAAATTACAGACCTAACAGAATTAATTAAGAGTTCAACAAAAGAACAGGTTAATATCTCAAAGCTTCTTAAACCAAAAAACAAATGGTACAATTATGAGTGCGAAGCAGCCAGAAAGAAAAGTTATAAATTACTCAACATTTTTCGAAAAACAGAAAACCAGCAGGCGAAAGAAAACTATTTAAAAGCTCAAAAAGAATACAAGTTAATATGCAGTAGGAATAAAACTGAGTACTACAGTCAACTTGACCTCAAAATGAGCAGAGTAAAAGACAGCAAGGAGTGGTGGAAATTGGCAAAAGAAATACGTAACCAAGATCAACAAATGTACCCTCAAATTCCCGCTTCTGAGTTTAGAGCATATTATATATAAGCAATTACAGGGGCATATCCTTCATGAATTGTGTTGCAAAGATTATGATGGGAATCCTTAACGAAAGGCTGTGCGCATGGGTGGAAGAAAATGATATATTGACAGAATTTCAGGCGGGCTTTAGGAAAAAATACTCGACTATTGATAACATTTATAATCTAGCATCAATAGTCCATCTGAAGCTAGCAGAGAAAAAGAAAGTATATGCTTTTTTTGTTGATTTGAAAGCCGCGTTTGATAAAATTTCAAGAAAATTACTTATCTATAAACTACATAGAATGGGAGTTGCGACTAAATTTGTCAATTTGTTAGAAGCTATATACGCCAATACGCAATCTGCGGTCTGGACGGGAAAAGAACTCTCCGAATATTTTGATACACGCTTTGGAGTCAAGCAAGGATGCTTACTATCGCCTTTGCTCTTCGCACTGTATATAAATGATTTACACGAATCTTTAGAAGGAGGACTCTATATCGACTCGCTTAACATAAGGTTGCTTTTGTATGCAGACGATATGGTCATTCTGGCGGATGATGTCAATGTATTACAGCAGATGATAACGCGCCTGGAAACTTACTGCGAGCAATGGGGGTTGGAAGTGAACCTTTCCAAATCAGAGATAATTGTGTTTAGAAATGGAGGAAGGATATCTTGTCAAGAAAATTGGACTCTTAATGGAGAGAGAATACGAATAGTTTCTAACTATACATACTTAGGAGTTGTACTATCACCGAAGATGTCATTTTCAAAGCATGTAGAGAAGAGAAATAGTGCAGCCAAGAACAGCATAAACTCAACGTGGCAGTGTTTTATATCTAAAAGAAACATCAATCTAGGAGCAAAGTGGAAATTGTTTCAGGCGGTTTGCAGGGCAATCCAAACTTATGGTGCACAGGTCTGGGGTTTCGGTATGTTCCAAGAAGTAGATAGGCTCCAACGCTATTTTTTGAAACGAATTTTAAAACTACCTGCATTTACACCAAACTACGCGTTGTCATTAGAAACAGGGTCAGAAGACGGGCACTATTATACCCTTGATCTTCAACTCCGTTATATAGCAAAAACAATGTTCGAGTACAGTGAAAGAAGACTACCAAATCAACTAACAAAAATGCTTTTGAGAAATAAAGTGTTTTGGGTAAAAGAGGTAAACCATCTTGGACATAGGTTCGGACTGCATTGGGATGAGAGTGATACTTCTCAAAGTGAATGGATCAAAAAAAACTTGGATTTAATGCGGATGCTGAAATCAGAAGGTCATCAACAAAATCTAAGAAAGGCATCTGAAAGCAGTACACGAGTATATAAACATCTAGATCATTCAAGAGGACCAATCTACATTACCGACGGGTTCGAACTAAACAAGATCACTTGGATTTTCAAGGCAAGATGTGACTTAATAAAATTAAACGGGAATAGGTTTGTACAGAACGAAACCTCAATATGTACTGTGTGCAACTTAAGGGAAGAAGAGAACATCCATCATTTCTTAGGAAAATGTCCAGGTTTAAGAGAATTCCGCGCAAGTTTCTTTGGGAGAGCCAGCTTAACATTTGATGAAGTTATCCTTATACTAAATGGAGAGAACTGCCATGATTTTGATAGGCTTTACAATTACATCACTGTAGCCTTGCGATACAGAAATGAACTAGTGAGAGAATTTAACTAATAAAAGTTCTCTTAAAAAATCATCATTAAACTCTATTTAAAATTGTTAAAATTTAAGTAAATTTAACTACCCGACAGACGACTTTTGTCATTGTCGTAAGTTTTGATTTTGTACATAATAATTAAACTCAAAATTAAATTTAAAAAATTGTAAACTTTTTGATATTATGTTGGAAATAAAAACATTCTACTACTACTACATAGCAATGAGCTTATTCAAAGAAAAAACGGAAATTTTATTTATTAATATGTGAATACACTATTCACCTACCCCTATTGCCGTCAATGTTGTAAAAATCCAGCACATAAAGTAGATTTTTGCCAAATTGGATTTTTACAAAAAATATTTGTATACAAAGAAAGAAAGGAAAGTATAGGGAGTATTTTAAATTTTGTTTGCTATTTTGTGATACCTTACAAAAAATTTAACCAAATTTGAGACTGAGCCCCCCCCCCAACAAAATCCTGCGAACGCTACTGATACAGATGTCTCATCCCCATAGAAAAAAATGTCCCACTTCTTCTTCACGACCGGGTGACGATCAGCAGGCAAGAAGTTCTTTCCCCTCTTTTTTTTTATTATATTTGTTTTGTGTGCTCATATATTTTGCCTCTCTTTCGTTACATAGAAAAAAACGGTAGTGGAAAAGAATTAGAATTTAAATAAAGTCAAGTGTACTTAGGTGTTTTAGGTATCTACTGGGCGCGTGAGCATGTGCAAGTACGTAGGCCTTCGTTGGCTGCTTGCGCATTTGTGCATATACGATTTTTGTATGAATGAAAAGTAGGTAGGTATATACAAATAAAAAATAAAAACGCAGAGACATGTGATTTTGTTTTGTTTTGAGCGTTTCTTAAGTACATAGGTAAATGAAATTTAAACTGTTTTTTTTACACATCTACAAAGGTCTTTGGATTTGATAAAATCATTAGTGGGGAAGAATTAGAATTTAAATAAAGTCAAGTGTATTTAGGTTAATCCAGTCAAATGGTGTTTTGGTCAGGAAAAAAATATAGAAGTTTTTTTCTCACTTGTCTTTTATGTTTTAGGGGTCGCTGAATCCGAATTTCAACTTTGCTACTTCGTACGGATATGGCTTCACAGCGAAAATCGCAAAAAACCTCAAAATGTTCGACCTTTTTTTCAGGTTTTTGCCAAAAAGTCAACAAAATATACACAATTTTCTATAAAAATTGCTTATAACTTTTTTTTGTAGAATTAACGGTTTGGCCGTTAGAGTACGGTGAAAAAAGAACAAAATTTCATACTTTTTGGAAAACACAGTTCTCTCGTTAGATTTTTGATTGTAACCTAAAAACCATGCCTGTTATTGTAGAAAACCTAAGCTTCTGCTTAAACAACATTAAATTCTCTACAAGTTTGATTTTTTTTTTTTTTTTTGACTTAAATTGGCGAAAAAATGCACCGGCTAGAGCGTGATGAAATTATATGTCATATTACAAGAAGTCACCAAAAGGCTATTTATTTTCTTATATAGAACGGAACTAAGATGTTCCAGGGCTTTTGAGGGAGAGAGAGAACTGGGAGTATATATATATATATATATATATATATATACAGTGGTGTCAAAAACATTCCGGATTTTTTTGGTCAACTGCATTGAGTGTTGGTTTTTGAGATAAAAATGAACAAATCAAATGTTTGTAATTTTTCGCCATTTTTATTAAACAGTTGTATCATTTTAAACAAAAACATGGTAAATTATCCATTAAAACAAAAAATAATAGTCAAAAATTAAAGTTGATTCAGAATTTTAATGTGACAAACTAACCGGATTTTATCTTGTACAATTAATTATTATTTTGTATTTAATATTTTGTCCAGTAACCCCTATTTTTTATCACAGCTCGACATCGACGAGGCATTGACTGAATTAAAACTGAAAATAGAAGCAGGAATGTTCTCCCATTCATTTTTCAAGGCTGCAAAAATAAAAGTTGTTGACGTGTGCTTTTTTTCCCAACCCGCCTTTTTAAAATGGCCCACAAGTTTTCAGTTGGGTTTAGATCGGGTGATTGAGAAGGACATTCTAAAATACGAATATTTTTAGTCGCAAACCACTCTTTTAGCAGCTTTGAAGAATGTTTGGGGTCATTATCCTGATGAAAAACCCAACGCAAAGGCATTTCTTCCTCTGCAAATGGAAGCATTACTGACTCCAAAATGTCATTATATTGAAAACGGTCCATAATTCCTGTTATTTGGTGTATTGGACCGCAGCCTGCGCTTGAAAAACAGCCCCAAACCATCACCGAGGCTCCACCGTGCTTAACTGTAGGGAGTACATTTGCAGACTTTAATCGCGTACCATTTGAGCGCCTTACTGTCCTTGCACCATCGGAGTAAAACAAGTTGAATTTGCTTTCATCACTAAAAAGCACGCTCCTCCATTTGCTTAAAGACCAGTTAAGATGATTTTTTGCAAATTCAACCCTGAGTTAAATATTTTGATTAGGAATTTAAAGTCTTTTCCAAACACCTTTCATGGCTTACCTTTTTCTACGATGTTAAGCAGTAAGAATAGGTTTCTTCGCTGGTCGAAATGCAAAAAGACCGACATCTCTTAAACGCTTCCTTACCGTACTTGGCCCTATAGGTAGATTTAGTTCATCACAAATTATCTTTGAAGTTGCAAAAGGGTCTTTAAGCACAAAATTCTTTATGCGCCTATCAGTTTGAACAGTTGTTTTGCGAGGGCGTCCACCAAAATGATCTGCTTCTACTGATTTCCCGCTTCTAAATTTTGTTATGATGTCACAAACCGTTGATGTTGGAATTTGCAATATTTCAGATATTAAATTTTGTTTTGTACCGGCTTGGAACTTTTCTATTACCTTGCATCGAATCGCGTTGCTATAACGTGTTTTTGCCATTTTCTGCACTATATAATTTCAACTAACACAGCTCTCATTTTGTAAAATCTGTTTAATCTACGGCGTGAGTCAAAAGAATCGAAAAAACCGCTACTTTAACATCGAGACTCGTAATCTCCCTGCAATCCGGTTATTTTTGCACAGGCATGTTATTGAATAACTTTATAAAATATTTTTTTTTATTGTTCTTGTCATCGTAGCATTATATTTTTAAGGTTATTATTAAATTGTCTCATACCCCTTACAAATTATTGAAAACCTATGGAAAGTTATTAGTTTTCTACTTGATATTAAGAAAAACATTATACTGAGGAAAAATCCGGAATGTTTTTGGCAACACTGTACATATGTTTATTGAACAAAATAATATTTACAATTTGACTTATAACTAGATAGATACGATGATATTATATTATACATTTATTGGCACATAGGGGGCCTAATCTTTTAATTTGTCTTAAATTTAAAGGATTATAAAATATAAAATACATGTCAAAAAATTAAATCTAAAAATCGGCTGACTTTATGGTCCTCGGGGTGTTCCGTCCCGGTTGTCAAGTTGTGGTTTTGGTGGGGGGATGGGTTGGCATTTAGCCGCGGTGATATGCTGACATTGTGTCAGCGTAGAACGAAACTGCTGGCTCGTTGCACGTGATGATGTTGTCAACCAGGATTTCCATCGTACTGAGGTATCTCGGCTCTGCTGAGTGGCCATCCTTCTCATCACTTGATTTGGGTGACTGTAAGAGAGTCCTACAAGCTTCTTTGCTTGAAGCAGTAGGTACCTGTCCAGAGGGATGATGCTCGCCTCTGTGTAAAGACGCTCGTTGCTGTGATGTCTCATTCGCTGCCGATCAAAATGTAGTCCGGTACAAATCCTTAGTAACTTTCTTTCGAACATTTGAAGTTCCTTCATGGCCGTCTTCGACCAGGCTGGGAAGGAATAACTGATTACAGGCCGCAGGAGCTGCTTGTACATAAGTACCTTCATCTTCTGGCTTAGTCCCAGAAGGCCCAGTTGGCTTTTTTGAGGACGTTTCGTGAGTGTGGGTTGAACCTTAACAACTCGTTGAAGTGGATGCCTAGGTACTTCACATTCTTTTTAGCTGCTATTGCAGATCCGTCCGGAAGTTTCAGAACCAGACTGTTCTGGAGGTGTTTATCCGGATGCCCCATTTCTTGTAGAAGGCGTAGAGTCTATTGACGTGGTGCTCAACTTTTCGTAACGCTACCAGAGGAGACATCGAGGCGGCACACGTAAGGGAGTCATCAGCATACAGGAGATTTTCGCATCCAGATGGCAATGGTTGGTCAGATGTCATCAGGCTGTAGAGGAAGGGGCCTAGCCTCGAACCTTGGGCAACTCCGGCTTTGATATGCTTCACTTGTGATTTGCAGTTGTCCATTTGTACGTAGAATTTTCTGGAAAAAAGAAAAGAAAAAAAAATTTTTATTAGTGACGGGGGTAAATGTAATACGCGAAGCTTATGGATAAGGGCTTCAGTTTAGCTGTCGAATGCTTTCTCGACATCCAGAAAGCATCCAAAAGTGACACGATGGTTGTTGAGCGCTATGGTAATGTCATGCTGGAACTTCAGGAGCGGATGCAAAGTGGAGTGCTTTTCCCTAAAGCCAAACTGCATGTCCGGGATGATGGCGTTTTCGCTGCAAAACCTCTTTAGTCTACGAAGTAATACTTCTTCCAGTATTTTACTTATGTTGTTCAGAAGCGAGATTGGCCTGTAATTGGACACACGATTGTTAGTGCCTTTCTTCGGGATGGCCACGATCTTAGCTGTTTTCCACCTTTAAGGGAAGTAGCAGTTATTGATGCAGTTGTTCATGACGATAGTTAAAAGGATCATCACTGCATGTGGCAGCCTCTTCAGGATGTAGTTTGAGACTCCGTCTGGTCCGGCTGACTTTTTTGGCTTTGAATTCCCGATGATGTCTGCTACCTCCTCCATATTGCAGAGATGTGTGCTATCCGTTGGGTCACTTGCTGGGTTGGAGTCACTAAAAACGACGCTTTCCGGATTTGGCCGCAGGGTTTGCTGAATGGATGCTTCGACTTCGTTCAGAAACGCTGGATCATCAGGTGGGTTTGGTGTGAAGTGTCCTGTGTTGATGATACTTCAATATTGTTGTGAAATAGGATTTCCGGAATTGGGGCCTGTTTTCCAACGATTTTATTAATGTTCTTGAAAGCTTCTGGTCCTGGCTTGATTGCTTGTAGCCGCTTCTGGAACTGGATGTTGTTATGATGCTGCACAGAGTTTCGGAGCATGACGTTGACACATTGCAACTCGCTCCAAACCGTCCGGTAGTTGCTGTTGGTTGTGTTCAGCTCTCTCTGATGTATCCTTTGGACCCGTTTCCTCAGCCGCTGTCTGTGTGCGTACAGATTCTGTATGTACACGGGAAGATGTTGGTATCTATCCCTTGACGTCCTAGGCCGCTTTTGGACTTCCAATGCATCACAGACAGTTTGCTCCAGACCATCTACAGCAGCGTCTATTTCACTGTCTAGCAGGTTCCGGTTTGAAGGGGGAAGCGTAATATTTTCTTTAATGTCCCGTTGGAGTTGTTCACGTCCCGTTGGAGTTGTTCAGCATCCAGGAATTGTTCAGCATCTAGTCGTCTATAATTAATGAAGTTCTCTGTTGGCTCTGTTGCTAGGCAGATGGGTTGGTGGAGCTTGATGCTAAGCTGAACAGCTTCATGGGTTGGTGGAGCTTGATGCTAAGCTGAACAGCTTCATGATCCGAGTCGCTGTTCACAAGTTTACAGGTGTAGTTGCAGATTTCTGGAAGTGAATAAACAAAATAAAAAAAATAGAAGTTGAAATAAAAAAATCTAATGTAGATGGTGTTCGGGGAAAAGTTAGTTTAGGTTGAGAAACAACCACCAATGAATGCTGGTCCTGGTAAGCGTCCAACCAGTCTGCAATCGCTTTTCCCTCGGGTGAAACTGTGGTATCCAGCCTAAGATGATGTCTTGCATTGAAGTCTCCGCCGATTAGTCCATTTGTGCTCCTTTGAAGTACGCTGTTGAAGACGTGTAGGTCGCTTTGTATATTTCTCATGCTGGAATGGCATTTGAAATACACGCCGATGATGGTGAGTGTCTCATCTCTTCCTATTTGTATGGTGACGGCGGTGGCTTCACTAGTCTTCAGACCAGAGATGGTGACTTCTTTGGTGTTGGGCGACAGGTTCTTCCGCAAGTAAATAGCTGTGCCTTTCCGGTCCTCCTTCTTGTCCTTCCGGAAAGTTTTGTAACCAATGATGTCAATGTTGTTGCATTTGGTTACGTTGGTCTCGCTGATGAGCGCAATGTCCGAGTTGTTGATCTTCATAAACAAGTTGAATGACGACCTTCTTTCCAGGCTGTATAACGAGTTTGCGTTATACGTCAGTGTTCGGAGTTTCTTTAGTTGCATAACTGGAATATGAAGGTGGCCAGCGCCACGGACTTTTCCCCCTCTCTTAGCTGACCATAGTTATGTGGTACAGCACTCCTAGCTTTTTTCCATCACAGACATGAGGTTGGATCCGAAAAAACGTTGCACTTCAGAGCTGAGGTTCAGCGCTGACGAAGCTGATGTTGGTCTGGATATCTTTGCTGGTGCTGTACTTCCTGAAATGGTTTTGGCTGGGGTCCTTGTTGGTTGTGGCTTTTTCTGCTGCTGGTTCTTGAAAGCTGCTGGTTTGGGTGATGTGCCTCCTTTGACCACGTTAGCGAAATTAACTGCTGGGCGGGTTACGGTACAGGCGGACTTGGCAACAAACTCCTTTTGAGATTTTTTCTCGGCCAGGACCTTGTTCCCTTCGGTCAGTTTTGCTTTAAGAGTTGGGCAACCCTTAAAGCTTGCTGGATGACCTTCCTTTTGGCAGTTATACGTCCGATACCGCTTTTTCCTTGCGCTTGCACATTCCAGGATCGTGTTCCTCCTTGCACTTCACGCATACGTATTGGCGTCCACAGTTAGTTGCAACGTGTCCAAACCGCTGGCAATTTCGGCATTGTACAAGGTCATTGGATTTCAATCGTTCCCAGTGTACTCTCTGGTTCATGATCAAGGTCTTCGTGTAGACCCCGCTGACGTCACAGGATTTTCCCAGCTCTACAACAAAGTTGTTGTATATCTTGCCTGGTCCCTTCTTGGCTTTAAATGGTGTGACATTCACCACTGGCAGTCCTTCAATCCGGAGCTCGTCTTCCACTTCAATGGCTTCATGCGAGTAGTGAATCCCTTTTAGGAGTAGTAAGTTTTTCCTGTCTTCTCGTGGCGTGTAGGAGTTATATTGGATCTTTCGCTCCTTGAGGAATTTTTTCACTTCCTCGAAAGAATCCCGGTTTCCTGCGCTGATTATCGTAGTTTTAGTATTCCGATTCTTAAATGTTACACTCAATTGCCTGCCTTTGCAGAACCTGCTGATTTCAGCAATTTTTCCCGAAAAGCAGAAAATTGGTGGCATTCCTGGGGCCTTGGTTGGGTTGGTAGTGGTTTTATTAGGAGTGGATGACTGGGTTGATGGTTTCAATGGTCGTGTTGCAGGTTGGGTAAAAGTTGCCTTGCTGACTGCGGCTGTGGGAGCTGGCTGCTTCGTTGTCAGATAACCAGTAATCAGTTGTTGTGTAGGTAGCTGGGCTGGTGTCTTGTTTGGTGGCTGGTATGGCGTGAGTTTTTCAGACATGGTTGAAGAGTTTGAAGCTGTTTTGGCTTCATGGCTCAATGGTCCCGTCTGCTGCCTTTTTTGGCATGGTGGCTGCCTTTCTTGACTTTCAGGGTCGTTTCTGCCCAGGTTTGGGTGATTCGCTGCCATTTTCGGAGCTACTACAGGCAGTAGCGGATCCAGGGGGGTGGCTATAGGGGCTAAAGCCCCCCCCCACAGCCAAATCATAAAATAATTAAAAATATAGAAAGCAAAAAAAAAAAAAAAATTTTATATTCCGTCTAAAATATAGTTAAGATATGAGGTTTGATGGACAAAATAACGTGGTTCGGGTTGAACTATTTGCATACATGTTAATGTAATTTTTTTTTCTAAGCCCTAAAATTGGGGCTCAAGTCTGAAGTGAATTTGACAAAAACTAAGTTGGGGGCTATGAAATTGGACATGTTTCATGCAACGACAATTTTTCCCTAAAAATAAAACCCCAAAAAATTGGGAAGCAAAAAACAGTTTTGGAGCAATAAGTTCTGAGAATATTGGACCAAAAACCTAGCCGGGGTTAACCAACTTACTTCCGAAAAACTAACCCTATTCCAGACAGTTTTGGGGGCTCAAGTCTAGGGACTGTCAAAGTCCGAAGTTGGAGCTAAGGCTCGAAGAGATAAAAATGGCCGGGGCTTAACATTAACGTGTCAAATTCCCTAACTGTTCATACTAAAAACAAAGCTAATTTACCGAAGGAAACGCATTTGAGGATTAAATCATTTGAGAACAATGGGATGTCAAGTTTAGTGTAAATGTTTAATACAACAGAAATTGTTTCTTACGCCTTGGCTGTGCTTAGAAATTTTCGGGGCTACGTTTCCAAAATTTGAAAGGTCCAAAACAATAATTGTACATACAAATCATATATGTACTAGGCAATTACATACGAATTCTATAGTCAAGGAGCCAAATTCCAAAAGCGTGAGTATTCTCTGTGCGCGCTCAGAAAATCATGCAAAATCAAATTAATATTTGCAATCCCTCTAGACTCTAGAATGACGTGCAAATTTGTCGACATATTTTTTTAGCATGAATAAAAAGTATATGCAGCGTAAACACGAAAATGAATTCACGCTGGCAGAATTGGGCCACGGCTTATTTCTTAGAGCAGCTTTGTCTTATGTCCTAAAGTGTCAGTTTGAACAAAATAGTTTCTCGTGGATTTGGCTAATTCAGGATAAATGAGATCTCAGAGAACTGATACCGTGTCAAAGCAAATATGTGATCATTTGCCAGTACGAACACTTAAATATAATTTTTCTGAACTAGCCAATTATAAACAGTTTTCAAATCTTGTCAAAAATGGGAAGTTCAAAACATACCCACAGCTAATTTAAAAATATAACTACATAAGGTAGGTACCTAATCAATTTTTAAATAATATAAATAAACGAATTTGTACGCGCGGTTCAAGCATAAATGGCTAAAAATTATTATTTTGGTGTACCTTTGAATTTGCTTCTATATCCGCTACAGCAATTATGTATGAATAATTGTTATTGTACTTTTAGTCTAGTAAAAATAGACAAACAAATTCCAAAGAAAGGAAAAAATTAGTTCGAGGCTGAAATTTGGTGTACTCATTGGTTATGGTACTCTTTATAAACTGATAGAGTTCCTCATTAATACGATGACCGCTAGGTCAGTTACAAGGGGTCAAAAGTCATGAAAATGTTTTTTTTTGAAAATAACTTCAAAACAGTTTGGTTAAGAAAAAAAATGTTTACTACAAACTTGTAGCTGAGCCGATTTTCCACAAAATTGCTTATATAAATTTTGTTGTGGAGTTCTTGACCAATTTGTTAAATTATTATAGTTGTTTGAGATTTAAAAATGAATCTCTTTCGGCTGTTTTGGTCGTAATGATATGTTACTGAAACAATTTCATTTCCTTTCCCGACGTTTCGACGGTGGTTGCCATCTTCTTTAGGGGATCTTTTATTTACAAAAATAAATTGAATTTATTATACACATGAGAACATTTGGTGTAACACTTAAGCAAACTTACATTAGGTAGATGTTTACAATTTACATAGATAAATCAACAATAAAAGTAGAAATAATAAATACATGACAATGTATTGAAAACTGTAAAGACAATTTGAAAAAGAAAATTCTAAACAAATAAAAAATTTTTGTGAAATAATAAAATTACTTTTAAAAATGTTTTTGTTTTATTTAAAACACTTCAAATGAAGTTTAGTCGGCTTTAAACTGTCAGAAATTCTGCCCAGTCACTAATGAGCAGTAAACCGATGAAATATTTTGGCTGTCTTGTTTACGATTCATATTGTTTTGTTGGAGACATGTTTCTCCATTCCTAGGATTTCCACTCCGTCAAAATCTGGTTTATATCCACGCTCGACGCTGTGTAAGGCCAGTGCGGTTTTCCCGGTGCTTTTTAAATTAATGTCGGACTTCTGGTTTGAAATTCGTTGACGAAGAAGTTGCTTTGTAGTACCGATATAGGAAAGATTGCAATTTTCATCTGCATTTCCAAGACAGTTGATTTAATAAACTACGTCGGTACATTTGTCTATTCCGTTTTCGTTTTCATGTTGGTGAAAAGAGGTGCCATCGTCTTATTGGATTTATACGCTAAATTGACGTCTTTTGTATTATTTTTTACTGTCTCTTTGAAGTTGTCTGACATTTTGGGGACATAAACTATACTCTTATAAATACGTTTCTCTTCTTCCTGTAGTTTATCCACAGGAGCTTTGTGTTTTTGGCGAAGTATCAAGCTCCGTATGATTTCTTTTGGATAGCCATTGTCCAGGAGAATTTGTGTGACCTTATTCTCATTTGCGGAGTGGAATTCCCGGTCACTCAACGCAAAGATTTTATGAACTAGATTAGATGCTGTATGTATAAGAATATGTTTTGCTTGGTTGGATCTAAAGTTAACAAGTCTTCCCGACGCTGTGTCTTTTTGATACCAATTGAAAGAGAGTTGGTCATTTACACGATGAATCTTGACGTGCAAGAAATCTCTTGGCAAGAAATTTTCTTTACCTTTTGACAAGAACACATTTCCACTTTTCCAATTAATTGCGGATGCAGAAGAAGTAATAAGATGTGTAAAAGATGAAATGGAGCAAGAGGTGACAAGAGCGAAATACAGCAATATGCTTCACTCTTCTTCGCCAAAAACACAAAGCTCCTGTGGATAAACTACAGGAAGAAGAGAAACGTATTTATAAGAGTATAGTTTATGTCCCCAAAATGTCAGACAACTTCAAAGAGACAGTAAAAAATAATACAAAAGACGTCAATTTAGCGTATAAATCCAATAAGACGCTGGCAAACGAAAACGGAAAAGACAAATGTACCGACGTAGTTTATTAAATCAACTGTCTTGGAAATGCAGATGAAAATTGCAACCTTTCCTATATCGGTACTACAAAGCAACTTCTTCGTCAACGAATTTCAAACCAGAAGTCCGACATTAATTTAAAAAGCACCGGGAAAACCGCACTGGCCTTACACAGCGTCGAGCGTGGATATAAACCAGATTTTGACGGAGTGGAAATCCTAGGAATGGAGAAACATGTCTCCTACAAAACAAAAACAATATGAATCGTAAACAAGACAGCCAAAATATTTCATCGGTTTACTGCTCATTAGTGACTGGGCAGAATTTCTGACAGTTTAAAGCCGACTAAACTTCATTTGAAGTGTTTTAAATAAAACAAAAACATTTTTCAAAGTAATTTTATTATTTCACAAAAAAAATTTATTTGTTTAGAATTTTCTTTTTCAAATTATTGTCTTTACAGTTTTCAATACATTGTCATGTATTTATTATTTCTACTTTTATTGTTGATTTATCTATGTAAATTGTAAACATCTACCTAATGTAAGTTTGCTTAAGTGTTACACCAAATGTTCTCATGTGTATAATAAATTCAATTTATTTTTGTAAATAAAAGATCCCCTGAAGAAGATTGCAACCACCGTCGAAACGTCGGGAAAGGAAATGAAATTGTTTCATTAACATATCATTACGACCAAAACAGCCGAAAGAGATGCATTTTTAAATCTCAAACAACTATAATATAAATTTTGTCCATAGCATTTACCGTTAAAAAGTTATAGCAGTTCAAAGAATCATTCGGGTCGTAAAATTAATTAATTTAAATTTTTGGTACAAAAATCCGCCATGAAGGTGTAGTTTTTTTTTTAAGTAACTCAAAAACGGTTTGGTTTAGAAAAAAAAAATTTGTTGCACAAACTTGTAGCTGAGGTTATTTTCCACAGATATGATTATTGTTATCTTGTCCGTAGCACTTACCGTTAAAAACTTACTTTTGATTAAAGAATCGTAAGTATTGCACGCGAATTTTTTGTGTCCGAAATATTTTTAACCAATTAGAAAAGTTTTTGAAGACCAACTGCAGACATTTTTAACGTACGAGCTGGCTCCTTATCCGTTGTCACTTTTTGACGAGGTTGGAATGCGAAAAAATAAAAAATCTGCCCTTTATGAATTATTAGAGCCAGTTGAAGAAGATATCGATTATAAAAAGGTAACATATATCATCGATGGAGGGTTTTTACTGCATCGTGTAATATGGAATTGAGAGAACTCATTTAACGCAATTTTTGATAGCTACACTTATTATACAAAAACATTTTAGAAAACATGTCATCATTGTGTTCGATGGCTATAAAGATCAGCGAAACAATATAAAAGCTTCCGAGCAGCGTTGTTGGTGTGTTTCAGCTCCTTCATCAGCAGATATTTTGTTTGATACATCAATGACGGCGTCAACTTCCCAACAACAATTTCTCGCTAATGCAAACAACAAAAGTCGACTCATTGCTATGCTTTCTGAAAAGATTAAGGCTGCTAACATCCTAGTCAGGCAAGCCAAAAATGATGCTGACGTTTTGATTATCGAAACGGCCATAGATTGTGCTGAGATACGCAAGAGTATTGTTGTAGGATAGGATGTTGACTAATAGCAATAAAAAAGATTTACTTTCAAAAACAAGGTAAAGCTAAAATTGAATCTAAATTATATTGTACTCAGGGTTCAGCCACTTACCCAAAATGTTAATCAAGCCCACATCTTATTTTTGCATGCATTTACTGGTTGTGATTCAACTTCTGCTCTTTACAACAAAGGCAAATTAAAATTATTCAAGCTTTTCGAAAAGAGTGACGATCTCTTAAAATATACCAAAGTATTTTCCAGAGGCAATTACCCTCCCAATATTATTTATTAAAACGGTATACTTCTACTTCTAGCATTTTACAAAGGACCTGGAAAAGGAGTTCGTATCAATGCACTAAGTTATTTCACATTTGTTCGATTGACCAGGCTCAACAAGGCTGTACAATTATCTTCCCTATTTACTATCATGTTCAAATTTGGCTGGGAAGAGATAGTACTAATCCTGAAAGCTGGGGATGGGTATGAAATAATGTTTTGGAGCCTAATACCACTGTGCTCCAACCAGCACCTGATGAACTTCTTACAACAAATTGTTTGTAATTGTAGTAAAGGTTGCGGTTCTAATTGTAGTTATCGAAAAGCTGAGTTAAAATGTTCAATAGTTTGTGGGCAATGTCATGGACAGACATGTACAAACTCAGTTAAAATTGATCCGTATGAAGAGGACATTAATGATGACTCATTTCTTATCACGCCATAACAAAACATCTAATGTTGACTAAATTTTATTTGCATAACAAAGTGAAATAAGCCTTCTGGGGATACCACATCAAAAAAAAAAACGCACCTGAACACTTGACCCCTTTGGTGTTGTGGAAGAACGTGCAAAAAAGGGCTAATTTCGCGATACTTGCGATTGTTTGAACTGCTATAACTTTTTAACGGTAAATGTAACGGGAAAATGCATCCAAGTATTTTTGTGGGAAATTTTCTCAGCTACAAGATTGTAATGTAAATTTTTTTCTAAACCAAACCGTTTTCAAGCTATTTTCAAAAACCCCATTTTCATGACCTTTGACCCCTTGCAACTGAGGAAGCGGTCCTCGGATCGATGAGGAACTTTCTCAGTTTATAAAGAGTCCTAATACCAATGTTCATACCAAATTTTAGCCTCTAACTAATTTTTTCCTTGTAAAAAGCTAATTTTCCTAGACTTTTTGTAGATATTGAAAACATTTTAAAGCGCGACGGGAGCGGAAATAAAGGTACACAAAAAAACGGATATCATTAAAGGCAAAGTGGAAATATCAAAATTCGTTGTCTTTTATATGACTACACATGTATCTCCATCACAAAAAAAATACTTGAAACTTAAAGGTTAGACCGCACTCGCCGGAACTGCACTGCATCGGAACTGCACTTCACACGAATTCGTATGAATTTTAATGAAGTTCAGTTGCCGCTTAGTGCGATATAGCTCCTAAAATTTCATAAAAAATAATGTTTTGCCGCGTTGTCGTGAAGTGTAGTTCGGCTGAAGTTGGTACGGTCTTGCATTAAACCTAAACTGATTTCTATTATTTGTTATAAATAATAAAATGTATCTTAGGACAAGCTAGTTTTATTACTTAAAGTCTCAAACTGGATCTCCAAACTCCAAGCCCCCCCCCACAGCCAAATCCTAGATCCGCTACTGACTACAGGTCACGCTCACCTCTTCCTCGCTCAACAACTCCTCTTCGCTGCAAGAGGTAATAGTTCTTTCCTTTTCACTGTCTATGCACTCAGTTTCCATGACCTCATTCTTGTTGTTTCTGATGGTTTGGTCTTCATTGCCTCCGTTGTTGTTTGACTTGACTATACTATTTATTGTCATAAATAATCTCGGGCCGTATTCGGGGCCCAGGTCGTTGACAATTCCTTTTCAGCAACGCATCTAATGATGCGAATGCTGATTCCGGATTTCCGGATCATCCATTACTGGATTAGCTACTTTTCTTTTTGTTATTTAAATTACTTTATAACGGATTAACAACACAAACACTTGTTTAAAATAAAACTTGCACTGCACAATAATCTGTATTTTTATTGTATGGGATAAACCCTTTTTAATTTCGGTTGGGTAATAAACTCAGGTAACCGCCAGGTATACCTGTATTTGTTCGTTTTTTAATTGAAGTTCCAGAGTTTTTAATGTTAAAATTATTCAATGGCTCATTGAAGATAAGAAAACCATGGAGCGTTTTCAAGAGAGAGGGCGAAATTTTGAGGAGGGGGAGAAACTGCATTCCTTTGGGTTTTGTTTGCATATAACTTGAAAACCAAGCTGAATTTCGAGAAAATTCCGGAAACATTTTTTGTAGAGAATAAAATTTACTATAGAATTGGCCTATTCAAAAAAATTTTAAATACATTTTTAATGTGTTAAAATAAAAAAATCGATTTTTGTATGTTTTTTCTTTTACTTATTTGCCTATAACTCTTTTTCCAGCAGAGATAGGTTTAGAAATTGGTCCACATAAAAGAAAGATAATACAATTTTCTTTAAATTGAACTATTTTGAAAAGTGTTTTTGACAAAAAATCAACCAAGATACGGTCGCTCAATGTAATTTCAATTTTTATTACGTTTAACTCGACATTATTTTAATTCTTATTTTATACAACAAAACTTGAATGTATTTCATGAAATGAGGATAATAAATGAATTAAAAGGCTTATATCTTGAGTTCTACTAGTCGGATCATCAAAATCAATGTGTTTAGAAGTAAGAAAAATAACAGAGCATCATGATATATTTTCAAAAAATTCATTGAGTTTTAGAAAATCTACATTTTCAACCCGTCACCCCCACCACTTGGTCAAGGGTATGGGCAGGCAGACAAGGTAATCCTGGTTTAACCCTTCCAGAGCTATGTATTGGTATGGGTTTTAACATTACGCAAATGACTTGACTTTTTATGACTATAATAATTCATGTCATATCCAGAATGGATTTTTTTTGTCGAAATGTATAGGATGTACAATTGTACATTGCCCATAAGGCCATATACATAACGATGTAAATTTTTATATACGTATTCATTTTACTTTAAACTTTAATAATTATTGTATCGCAATATAACAAAGAAGCAATCTCAAATCGTTCCTATTTAAATAATAAAAAAACTGAATTATAACGAAATATAATTTCTTAATTTTTTTCTTTCATGGGATAATTGAAGGATATTGATAATGACGGCGTGGGATAGAAGGGATTTTATGGGTGCCGCTGTGGGAAAACGTGGTTCAAAAGTCTGGCATCACTGCTTCAAGGTTGATGACAACGACGACACAAAAAGCTAACTTACATGTTTGTATGTCAACTTCTCTTCTCGCATATAGCACATCAGTAAATTAAGCAAAAAAAATAACTTTGCATTGCACATTCAATAAAGAGAATACGAACATTTTTTTGCCATTCTCTTCACCTTTTTCTCATCATTGACGTATAAAAAAAACATGGATTGGTAGTCTCTCTTACTTCATTTGATTCTTACCAGAATCGAAAAAAATACACTCCTCTTGCTCTAACTACCTAGTTATGATTCTCTGATAAATGGAAGTGTCCCAAAAATGGAAGTCTCCGCCGACAATTGTCTCCCAAAAATGAAAGTTTCCGGCGAGCTAAAGTGGCACCACCAACGAAGCTTTGTTGCACTAAAAAATTTTGTCCATGATAGTACTATGGTTTTCATATGTAAGGGGTCCACGCCCTTGCACATGCTCACGCGCCCAATAGATTCCTAAATACACTTGACTTTATATAAATTTTAATTCTTTTCCACTACCGTTTTTTTCTATATAACGAAAGAGAGGCAAATATATGAGCACATAAAAAAATACAATAAAGTAAAGAGGGGAAAGAACTTTCTGTGATTTGCTATGAAAGAAAGGCAAAGAGCTTCCTTGCCTTCTCACAGCATAAATAATAATATAAAAGAGGGAAAGAACTTTCTGTGCTTTACTATGAACAGGCAAAGAGCTTTCTTGCCTGCTGACCGTCAACCGGTCGGGAAGAAAATATGGGACATTTTTTTCTATGGGGATAAGACATCTGTATAATTTATTATCTGTGGTACTATCGTGGTGAATGACGAATGGACTGACATCTTCATTCAGTAGGCTGCAACAGAATCTCAATAATCTCATTGAATTCCACAACCCTATCTCACGGAGACATTTGAAATTTGTGGAGAATTATTTGCAAGAATAGGAAAGGAATAGTCTAATTTATAATAGTCAGAGTGAAATAGGTAGAAGAAATGTTTTTGTTAATGTTTGTTGGTTTTTTTGCGGTTAAAGAAGAAGGGGTGGTTTTTTTTACAACTTCGGGTGTGTTCTGTGCAAGAAGACAACGCTGACGGCCGGCTCGGTGGCGGCGCGGCGGCATGAAGGTCAAGGCATATTCACTAGGTAGATTTTTTTTTTGCTTTCTGGATATTTAGGTCTGTTAAGTATATGCGAGATGCAATAATTTATGAGTTTGATGGCGATGATGTTTTTCGATGTGTAAAATGCTCATGCTAGTTAGGTAGGTATGTCACTTTTTTATTTTAACCTATGTAGGTAGGTATGTTTGTATATAATTTATATTAATAGCTAGGTAGGTACTAGGTACCTGTATGTAGGTAACTACCCAATTGGTATGTAAATGCTTATGATTATTTTGCGTTGATTTTTGTGTTTTTAAGGGGTAAGTTTGGAAGTTTGAAATTATTAGGGATGATGGCTTTCATTATTTAGGATTTTCATTGAGAAATTTGAACTTCTAATTTACCACTATGTAACCATGTTGACGTTGAGTTATCAACACCACTATGTAGGTATCATGTTGAGATCGCCTACCAATTTTCTAATTGGATTTTTAAAAAAGCATAACTTCATTTCTACCGGAAAGAATTTTCAAATTAAGATATTAAAATTTAGCCTTTAAATGTGGCTAAATGTTTGCATAAAATTTATTGAGGAAAAAAACTAACAAACAAAATTATTTTTTTTACAAAAAAAAAACATAAATAGGCATAAATTGGGTAATATTTTAAGGGTGCCACATCTTTAGAATAACTTTTTTTGAAAGTGAAGCGTGAGGAAGTCAAATAATTTGTATATACCTATATCTGTGCTCAGCCCTGACTCACATTAAATAACATAACATGTTCGACGGGCGCCTTTTGTGGTACATACATTTATAATTTAATTTAAATTTGAAAACAAAAATACAAGTAGGTACCTTTACGAGTAAATGGCTTACTGAAATATTCAACCAACTTACTGTTTGTAGTCACGAGAAACTTAGTCCATTCAATTGATAAATTTTCTTTCTTTGGCACCTAGTGTATCGTACACAAGCGTACGAGTTTATACTCATTATATTATTCTTTACCTGTACTAATACTTTTACCTATACTACAATCTTATGCGAACACAAGCGTATACAAAAGAACATACGCCTTGTGTAGTTTGAGCCAGTTTCTTTCATTCAGTTCAATTGTAAAATAGAAGTCAAGCGCTTTGGACGTGCGAGGAAATAAATGGGGTTTTTTCTACCGAAAGTTTTTTCGCCAAAATAAATTAATTTAGTTTTATTTAATAATATTGCTTTTTCGGATAAGTTTTTTGGTGAATCTTATACATTTTGGTCCACGTCGAGCCGGATATAAATTAGCGACCTATGAATAAATCGTTCAATTAGCTTGCGCGTGTGTGATATTAAGCATATCAATTAAGTCGTTGTAAGAGCGGGCAAAGAAAAAATAAAAGTGGTGCGCAAGTCAAGATTTTAAATATATTCATCAAGTTTCTACATATATACCTATATGTGCAGTGCCGAAGAAATCAATAAATACTCAAGTTTGTGCAAGCAGAACATGCCTAGACATGTTTCTACCCGACGCCAGCTGCAGAAAAAAGTAACGGTTCAGTGTTGCGCTCTTACTCATCTTTGTTTCTATGTTTCCCCTTCAAAATTTTAGCTACGCGCGAGTGTCTTAAGAATATTCCATATATGCATATCACATCTACACAATCTAGTTT
Source organism: Melangyna quadrimaculata (assembly GCA_949320155.1). NCBI lineage: Eukaryota > Metazoa > Arthropoda > Insecta > Diptera > Syrphidae > Melangyna > Melangyna quadrimaculata. The sequence goes on from OX439486.1 coordinate 33,921,936, forward strand.
TCTTCCCTTTTTATTTTCGGTTGTGCGCAAGTGTTTTCTTTTTTTACATGCCTTGCAAGCATATCCCATTAATACACCAAAGTTTCTTTTTCTCCTCTGGCAATAATTCAGTTGTGCGCGAGTCTTTATAGGCACATACCCTGTGTATTATTCCATATTTGGGCATGGTGGGCAAGAAGCAACAAGAAAAGAGGCACACAGGTTGAGCGAAAGATGTGCAACTGCATCTTCATTATATTCTTATACATGCCCAAAAACATCCCTTTGTAAAATTAATTGGTTCAATATTTAATCACTGAACAAAACGTGGTTTGTTTGTGGTCTAAAAGAAAAAGTTGTCACTTTTGTTGAAAAACATTCAGACTCATATAAAACCTAGTGTGAAATCGGTAGAGGGTTTGGTAGTAAATGTATCTAATGAAATTTTCGACGAAAACGAAATGGATCTTTTAAACAGGGGTTTAAATTTCTCAACTAAGCCCAAGACAAGCCCTATAATCGACGTTATAGCGGATATTGAAGCAACCATCCAATATAAGCCATTTGATACCAAAAAACGCATTCGAGATGCAGCTTTCTCTATTATTGAGAGAGAGTCAATCGCCCAAAAGTGCCGCGATAAAAAATCCGAAAAATGGAACGAGGCTATGTTTAGTCTCAAACGCCGCAACGTCTTTTATATGAAAGCAGATAAAGGAAACCAAGTGATCATCATGAAAAAAGAAGACTACGACCATCGCATGCTAATGTCCATCGATAAAGATAACTTCACAATTTGCAAAAAATCACCTCTAAACAAAATGATAAATGATGCTAAAGCTGAAATAAAAAATTTTACCAACGTATTTTGAATAAATAAATACCGTTTAATTGTCTCCAACCCCCAGTTACCTCTCATGTATTGTTTCGTGTGTGAATTCGCCGTTCGCAAAAATATGCAAATGGCTTGTTAGCAATATCAAACAGTATCGACAGTTTAAAGGTTTCTCTGTAAAAAATGACTTCGAATTTGTTGACAAAGTTGAGAACATTGATATCGGGGAAGATGAAATACTGGTTTCCTTTGACGTCTCCGCCCTCTTTCCTAGTGTTCCTATCGATGTTGCAATAGAAGCTATACGTGATAACCTCCAAAGTTGTGCAGTGCCAAGTGAACAAATTCAAACTTACGTCACAGCGATCGATATTTGCATGAAATATAACTGCTTATAATTCAGAGACAAATTTTATAAAAGTGAGCAGGGTTGCAGTAGTAGCAGTACCTGAAGAATTCATGTGCAAATTGGAGTCTGATTTGCAAAGAGAGGGCTTACTTCCCACTATTTGGTTTCGCTATATTGATGACACATTCACTGTCATAAAGAAGAACGATATCGAACGCACGCGGAATATTTTAAATAGCCGTTATGAGAATGTGAATTTTACTTATGAAATTGAAAGCGAAGAAAATCATACGCTTCCGTTTCTTGATCTTAAAATAAAACACATAGGAGAAAAAATAGAATTTGGCGTCTATTGAAAACCAACAACGACGGACAGGTACATAACGAATGACTCATAATGTACCTACCAACACAAAGCCGCAGCATTTCATTCTATGATCTTTCGTTTATGCAGATTGTCATTGTCAGTTTCGGAATACAAAAATGAATACGAGAAAATTCTTCAAATTGCGAATGTGAATGGGTTTGTAAAATGTTTAATTGACAAGTTTATATCAAAACACTCATATAAAATTAAAAGAGATGAATTTTCGACATTATTTAGCCAGAATAATTTATCCAAAAAAGAAAAACAGAACCGTGTCGCATTCACATATTTACCAAATGTGACAGACAAACTAAGACATTCCTTCGATAGAGAGAACATGACGATTGCTTATACTAGTGCCAACAAACTTCGTTCAAAGCTAGGCACAACAAAAGATCCAGTACCATTACGAGAACGAAGTGCTATATATCAAATCAGCTGCTCAGATTATGATGCGATGTATATAGGGCAAACAATAAGAGCTTTATCTGCACGTGTTGAAGAACACTTGCGCAGCGTAAGAAAGAAAGATCTCACAAAAGCTGTTGCTGCACATGCTTACAATTTGGACAATTCCCATCCACATAGCCAAATTTCATTCGACTAAAATGTAAAGCTGATTAAAAACATCAACAATCCAGCAAAATTAGATGCGTATGAATCCCTATATATTACAACAACAAAAATCTTATGAACTTAGAAAAAAAGAATGTCGATTCACCACTTTTTCGTTTAGTTAAATACATATTTGTAAACTCTATTTATAAATACAAATATAACTATGCTTTCTTTTAATTTTTGTAAATTCTCTCTTGTTTAAAACACTGTAAACTCAATGGGTGGAGTCGGTGGAAGGCCCAGTTGGCTTTTTTGAGGACGTTTCGTGAGTGTGGGTTGAACCTTAACAACTCGTTGAAGTGGATGCCTAGGTACTTCACATTCTTTTTAGCTGCTATTGCAGATCCGTCCGGAAGTTTCAGAACCAGACTGTTCTGGAGGTGTTTATCCGGATGCCCCATTTCTTGTAGAAGGCGTAGAGTCTATTGACGTGGTGCTCAACTTTTCGTAACGCTACCAGAGGAGACATCGAGGCGGCACACGTAAGGGAGTCATCAGCATACAGGAGATTTTCGCATCCAGATGGCAATGGTTGGTCAGATGTCATCAGGCTGTAGAGGAAGGGGCCTAGCTTCGAACCTTGGGCAACTCCGGCTTTGATATGCTTCACTTGTGATTTGCAGTTGTCCATTTGTACGTAGAATTTTCTGGAAGAAAGAAAAGAAAAAAAAATTTTATTAGTGACGGGGGTAAATGTAATACGCGAAGCTTATGGATAAGGGCTTCAGTTTAGCTGTCGAATGCTTTCTCGACATCCAGAAAGCATCCAACAGTGACACGATGGTTGTTGAGCGCTATGGTGATGTCATGCTGGAACTTCAGGAGCGGATGCAAAGTGGAGTGCTTTTCCCTAAAGCCAAACTGCATGTCCGGGATGATGGCGTTTTCGCTGCAAAACCTCTTTAGTCTACGAAGTAATACTTCTTCCAGTATTTTACTTATGTTGTTCAGAAGCGAGATTGGCCTGTAATTGGACACACGATTGTTAGTGCCTTTCTTCGGGATGGCCACGATCTTAGCTGTTTTCCACCTTTAAGGGAAGTAGCAGTTATTGATGCAGTTGTTCATGACGATAGTTAAAAGGATCATCACTGCATGTGGCAGCCTCTTCAGGATGTAGTTTGAGACTCCGTCTGGTCCGGCTGACTTTTTTGGCTTTGAATTCCCGATGATGTCTGCTACCTCCTCCATATTGCAGAGATGTGTGCTATCCGTTGGGTCACTTGCTGGGTTGGAGTCACTAAAAACGACGCTTTCCGGATTTGGCCGCAGGGTTTGCTGAATGGATGCTTCGACTTCGTTCAGAAACGCTGGATCATCAGGTGGGTTTGGTGTGAAGTGTCCTGTGTTGATGATACTTCAATATTGTTGTGAAATAGGATTTCCGGAATTGGGGCCTGTTTTCCAACGATTTTATTAATGTAAGCTTCTGGTCCTGGCTTGATTGCTTGTAGCCGCTTCTGGAACTGGATGTTGTTATGATGCTGCACAGAGTTTCGGAGCATGACGTTGACACATTGCAACTCGCTCCAAACCGTCCGGTAGTTGCTGTTGGTTGTGTTCAGCTCTCTCTGATGTATCCTTTGGACCCGTTTCCTCAGCCGCTGTCTGTGTGCGTACAGATTCTGTATGTACACGGGAAGATGTTGGTATCTATCCCTTGACGTCCTAGGCCGCTTTTGGACTTCCAATGCATCACAGACAGTTTGCTCCAGACCATCTACAGCAGCGTCTATTTCACTGTCTAGCAGGTTCCGGTTTGAAGGGGGAAGCGTAATATTTTTTCTTTAATGTCCCGTTGGAGTTGTTCAGCATCCAGGAATTGTTCAGCATCTAGTCGTCTATAATTAATGAAGTTCTCTGTTGGCTCTGTTGCTAGGCAGATGGGTTGGTGGAGCTTGATGCTAAGCTGAACAGCTTCATGGGTTGGTGGAGCTTGATGCTAAGCTGAACAGCTTCATGATCCGAGTCGCTGTTCACAAGTTTACAGGTGTAGTTGCAGATTTCTGGAAGTGAATAAACAAAATAAAAAAAATAGAAGTTGAAATAAAAAAATCTAATGTAGATGGTGTTCGGGGAAAAGTTAGTTTAGGTTGAGAAACAACCACCAATGAATGCTGGTCCTGGTAAGCGTCCAACCAGTCTGCAATCGCTTTTCCCTCGGGTGAAACTGTGGTATCCAGCCTAAGATGATGTCTTGCATTGAAGTCTCCGCCGATTAGTCCATTTGTGCTCCTTTGAAGTACGCTGTTGAAGACGTGTAGGTCGCTTTGTATATTTCTCATGCTGGAATGGCATTTGAAATACACGCCGATGATGGTGAGTGTCTCATCTCTTCCTATTTGTATGGTGACGGCGGTGGCTTCACTAGTCTTCAGACCAGAGATGGTGACTTCTTTGGTGTTGGGCGACAGGTTCTTCCGCAAGTAAATAGCTGTGCCTTTCCGGTCCTCCTTCTTGTCCTTCCGGAAAGTTTTGTAACCAATGATGTCAATGTTGTTGCATTTGGTTACGTTGGTCTCGCTGATGAGCGCAATGTCCGAGTTGTTGATCTTCATAAACAAGTTGAATGACGACCTTCTTTCCAGGCTGTATAACGAGTTTGCGTTATACGTCAGTGTTCGGAGTTTCTTTAGTTGCATAACTGGAATATGAAGGTGGCCAGCGCCACGGACTTTTCCCCCTCGCTTAGCTGACCATAGTTATGTGGTACAGCACTCCTAGATTTTTTCCATCACAGACATGAGGTTGGATCCGAAAAACCGTTGCACTTCAGAGCTGAGGTTCATCGCTGACGAAGCTGATGTTGGTCTGGATATCTTTGCTGGTGCTGTACTTCCTGAAATGGTTTTGGCTGGGGTCCTTGTTGGTTGTGGCTGTTTCTACTGCTGGTTCTTGAAAGCTGCTGGTTTGGGTGATGTGCCTCCTTTGACCACGTTAGCGAAATTAACTGCTGGGCGGGTTATGGTACAGGCGGACTTGGCAACAAACTCCTTTTGAGATTTTTTCTCGGCCAGGACCTTGTTCCCTTCGGTCAGTTTTGCTTTAAGAGTTGGGCAACCCTTAAAGCTTGCTGGATGACCTTCCTTTTGGCAGTTATACGTCCGATACCGCTTTTTCCTTGCGCTTGCACATTCCAGGATCGTGTTCCTCCTTGCACTTCACGCATACGTATTGGCGTCCACAGTTAGTTGCAACGTGTCCAAACCGCTGGCAATTTCGGCATTGTACAAGGTCATTGGATTTCAATCGTTCCCAGTGTACTCTCTGGTTCATGATCAAGGTCTTCGTGTAGACCCCGCTGACGTCACAGGATTTTCCCAGCTCTACAACAAAGTTGTTGTATATCTTGCCTGGTCCCTTCTTGGCTTTAAATGGTGTGACATTCACCACTGGCAGTCCTTCAATCCGGAGCTCGTCTTCCACTTCAATGGCTTCATGCGAGTAGTGAATCCCTTTTAGGAGTAGTAAGTTTTTCCTGTCTTCTCGTGGCGTGTAGGAGTTATATTGGATCTTTCGCTCCTTGAGGAATTTTTTCACTTCCTCGAAAGAATCCCGGTTTCCTGCGCTGATTATCGTAGTTTTAGTATTCCGATTCTTAAATGTTACACTCAATTGCCTGCCTTTGCAGAACCTGCTGATTTCAGCAATTTTTCCCGAAAAGCAGAAAATTGGTGGCATTCCTGGGGCCTTGGTTGGGTTGGTAGTGGTTTTATTAGGAGTGGATGACTGGGTTGATGGTTTCAATGGTCGTGTTGCAGGTTGGGTAAAAGTTGCCTTGCTGACTGCGGCTGTGGGAGCTGGCTGCTTCGTTGTCAGATAACCAGTAATCAGTTGTTGTGTAGGTAGCTGGGCTGGTGTCTTGTTTGGTGGCTGGTATGGCGTGAGTTTTTCAGACATGGTTGAAGAGTTTGAAGCTGTTTTGGCTTCATGGCTCAATGGTCCCGTCTGCTGCCTTTTTTGGCATGGTGGCTGCCTTTCTTGACTTTCGGGGTCGTTTCTGCCCAGGTTTGGGTGATTCGCTGCCATTTTCGGAGCTACTACAGGCAGTAGCGGATCCAGGGGGGTGGCTATAGGGGCTAAAGCCCCCCCCCACAGCCGAATCATAAAATAATTAAAAATATAGAAAGCAAAAAAAAAAAAAAAATTTATATTCCGTCTAAAATATAGTTAAGATATGAGGTTTGATGGACAAAATAACGTGGTTCGGGTTGAACTATTTGCATACATGTTATGTAATTTTTTTTTCTAAGCCCTAAAATTGGGGCTCAAGTCTGAAGTGAATTTGACAAAAACTAAGTTGGGGGCTATGAAATTGGACATGTTTCATGCAACGACAATTTTTCCCTAAAAATAAAACCCCAAAAAATTGGGAAGCAAAAAACAGTTTTGGAGCAATAAGTTCTGAGAATATTGGACCAAAAACCTAGCCGGGGTTAACCAACTTACTTCCGAAAAACTAACCCTATTCCAGACAGTTTTGGGGGCTCAAGTCTAGGGACTGTCAAAGTCCGAAGTTGGAGCTAAGGCTCGAAGAGATAAAAATGGCCGGGGCTTAACATTAACGTGTCAAATTCCCTAACTGTTCATACTAAAAACAAAGCTAATTTACCGAAGGAAACGCATTTGAGGATTAAATCATTTGAGAACAATGGGATGTCAAGTTTAGTGTAAATGTTTAATACAACAGAAATTGTTTCTTACGCCTTGGCTGGGCTTAGAAATTTTCGGGGCTACGTTTCCAAAATTTGAAAGGTCCAAAACAATAATTGTACATACAAATCATATATGTACTAGGCAATTACATACGAATTCTATAGTCAAGGAGCCAAATTCCAAAAGCGTGAGTATTCTCTGTGCGCGCTCAGAAAATCATGCAAAATCAAATTAATATTTGCAATCCCTCTAGACTCTAGAATGACGTGCAAATTTGTCGACATATTTTTTTAGCATGAATAAAAAGTATATGCAGCGTAAACACGAAAATGAATTCACGCTGGCAGAATTGGGCCACGGCTTATTTCTTAGAGCAGCCTTGTCTTATGTCCTAAAGTGTCAGTTTGAACAAAATAGTTTCTCGTGGATTTGGCTAATTCAGGATAAATGAGATCTCAGAGAACTGATACCGTGTCAAAGCAAATATGTGATCATTTGCCAGTACGAACACTTAAATATAATTTTTCTGAACTAGCCAATTATAAACAGTTTTCAAATCTTGTCAAAAATGGGAAGTTCAAAACATACCCACAGCTAATTTAAAAATATAACTACATAAGGTAGGTACCTAATCAATTTTTAAATAATATAAATAAACGAATTTGTACGCGCGGTTCAAGCATAAATGGCTAAAAATTATTATTTTGGTGTACCTTTGAATTTGCTTCTATATCCGCTACAGCAATTATGTATGAATAATTGTTATTGTACTTTTAGTCTAGTAAAAATAGACAAACAAATTCCAAAGAAAGGAAAAAATTAGTTCGAGGCTGAAATTTGGTGTACTCATTGGTTATGGTACTCTTTATAAACTGATAGAGTTCCTCATTAATACGATGACCGCTAGGTCAGTTACAAGGGGTCAAAAGTCATGAAAATGTTTTTTTTTGAAAATAACTTCAAAACAGTTTGGTTAAGAAAAAAAATGTTTACTACAAACTTGTAGCTGAGCCGATTTTCCACAAAATTGCTTATATAAATTTTGTTGTGGAGTTCTTGACCAATTTGTTAAATTATTATAGTTGTTTGAGATTTAAAAATGAATCTCTTTCGGCTGTTTTGGTCGTAATGATATGTTACTGAAACAATTTCATTTCCTTTCCCGACGTTTCGACGGTGGTTGCCATATTCTTTAGGGGATCTTTTATTTACAAAAATAAATTGAATTTATTATACACATGAGAACATTTGGTGTAACACTTAAGCAAACTTACATTAGGTAGATGTTTACAATTTACATAGATAAATCAACAATAAAAGTAGAAATAATAAATACATGACAATGTATTGAAAACTGTAAAGACAATTTGAAAAAGAAAATTCTAAACAAATAAAAAATTTTTGTGAAATAATAAAATTACTTTTAAAAATGTTTTTGTTTTATTTAAAACACTTCAAATGAAGTTTAGTCGGCTTTAAACTGTCAGAAATTCTGCCCAGTCACTAATGAGCAGTAAACCGATGAAATATTTTGGCTGTCTTGTTTACGATTCATATTGTTTTGTTGGAGACATGTTTCTCCATTCCTAGGATTTCCACTCCGTCAAAATCTGGTTTATATCCACGCTCGACGCTGTGTAAGGCCAGTGCGGTTTTCCCGGTGCTTTTTAAATTAATGTCGGACTTCTGGTTTGAAATTCGTTGACGAAGAAGTTGCTTTGTAGTACCGATATAGGAAAGATTGCAATTTTCATCTGCATTTCCAAGACAGTTGATTTAATAAACTACGTCGGTACATTTGTCTATTCCGTTTTCGTTTTCATGTTGGTGAAAAGAGGTGCCATCGTCTTATTGGATTTATACGCTAAATTGACGTCTTTTGTATTATTTTTTACTGTCTCTTTGAAGTTGTCTGACATTTTGGGGACATAAACTATACTCTTATAAATACGTTTCTCTTCTTCCTGTAGTTTATCCACAGGAGCTTTGTGTTTTTGGCGAAGTATCAAGCTCCGTATGATTTCTTTTGGATAGCCATTGTCCAGGAGAATTTGTGTGACCTTATTCTCATTTGCGGAGTGGAATTCCCGGTCACTCAACGCAAAGATTTTATGAACTAGATTAGATGCTGTATGTATAAGAATATGTTTTGCTTGGTTGGATCTAAAGTTAACAAGTCTTCCCGACGCTGTGTCTTTTTGATACCAATTGAAAGAGAGTCGGTCATTTACACGATGAATCTTGACGTGCAAGAAATCTCTTGGCAAGAAATTTTCTTTACCTTTTGACAAGAACACATTTCCACTTTTCCAATTAATTGCGGATGCAGAAGAAGTAATAAGATGTGTAAAAGATGAAATGGAGCAAGAGGTGACAAGAGCGAAATACAGCAATATGCTTCACTCTTCTTCGCCAAAAACACAAAGCTCCTGTGGATAAACTACAGGAAGAAGAGAAACGTATTTATAAGAGTATAGTTTATGTCCCCAAAATGTCAGACAACTTCAAAGAGACAGTAAAAAATAATACAAAAGACGTCAATTTAGCGTATAAATCCAATAAGACGCTGGCAAACGAAAACGGAAAAGACAAATGTACCGACGTAGTTTATTAAATCAACTGTCTTGGAAATGCAGATGAAAATTGCAACCTTTCCTATATCGGTACTACAAAGCAACTTCTTCGTCAACGAATTTCAAACCAGAAGTCCGACATTAATTTAAAAAGCACCGGGAAAACCGCACTGGCCTTACACAGCGTCGAGCGTGGATATAAACCAGATTTTGACGGAGTGGAAATCCTAGGAATGGAGAAACATGTCTCCTACAAAACAAAAACAATATGAATCGTAAACAAGACAGCCAAAATATTTCATCGGTTTACTGCTCATTAGTGACTGGGCAGAATTTCTGACAGTTTAAAGCCGACTAAACTTCATTTGAAGTGTTTTAAATAAAACAAAAACATTTTTCAAAGTAATTTTATTATTTCACAAAAAAATTTTATTTGTTTAGAATTTTCTTTTTCAAATTATTGTCTTTACAGTTTTCAATACATTGTCATGTATTTATTATTTCTACTTTTATTGTTGATTTATCTATGTAAATTGTAAACATCTACCTAATGTAAGTTTGCTTAAGTGTTACACCAAATGTTCTCATGTGTATAATAAATTCAATTTATTTTTGTAAATAAAAGATCCCCTGAAGAAGATTGCAACCACCGTCGAAACGTCGGGAAAGGAAATGAAATTGTTTCATTAACATATCATTACGACCAAAACAGCCGAAAGAGATGCATTTTTAAATCTCAAACAACTATAATATAAATTTTGTCCATAGCATTTACCGTTAAAAAGTTATAGCAGTTCAAAGAATCATTCGGGTCGTAAAATTAATTAATTTAAATTTTTGGTACAAAAATCGGCCATGAAGGTGTAGTTTTTTTTTTAAGTAACTCAAAAACGGTTTGGTTTAGAAAAAAAAAATTTGTTGCACAAACTTGTAGCTGAGGTTATTTTCCACAGATATGATTATTGTTATCTTGTCCGTAGCACTTACCGTTAAAAACTTACTTTTGATTAAAGAATCGTAAGTATTGCACGCGAATTTTTTGTGTCCGAAATATTTTTAACCAATTAGAAAAGTTTTTGAAGACCAACTGCAGACATTTTTAACGTACGAGCTGGCTCCTTATCCGTTGTCACTTTTTGACGAGGTTGGAATGCGAAAAAATAAAAAATCTGCCCTTTATGAATTATTAGAGCCAGTTGAAGAAGATATCGATTATAAAAAGGTAACATATATCATCGATGGAGGGTTTTTACTGCATCGTGTAATATGGAATTGAGAGAACTCATTTAACGCAATTTTTGATAGCTACACTTATTATACAAAAACATTTTAGAAAACATGTCATCATTGTGTTCGATGGCTATAAAGATCAGCGAAACAATATAAAAGCTTCCGAGCAGCGTTGTTGGTGTGTTTCAGCTCCTTCATCAGCAGATATTTTGTTTGATACATCAATGACGGCGTCAACTTCCCAACAACAATTTCTCGCTAATGCAAACAACAAAAGTCGACTCATTGCTATGCTTTCTGAAAAGATTAAGGCTGCTAACATCCTAGTCAGGCAAGCCAAAAATGATGCTGACGTTTTGATTATCGAAACGGCCATAGATTGTGCTGAGATACGCAAGAGTATTGTTGTAGGATAGGATGTTGACTAATAGCAATAAAAAAGATTTACTTTCAAAAACAAGGTAAAGCTAAAATTGAATCTAAATTATATTGTACTCAGGGTTCAGCCACTTACCCAAAATGTTAATCAAGCCCACATCTTATTTTTGCATGCATTTACTGGTTGTGATTCAACTTCTGCTCTTTACAACAAAGGCAAATTAAAATTATTCAAGCTTTTCGAAAAGAGTGACGATCTCTTAAAATATACCAAAGTATTTTCCAGAGGCAATTACCCTCCCAATATTATTTATTAAAACGGTATACGTCTACTTCTAGCATTTTACAAAGGACCTGGAAAAGAAGTTCGTATCAATGCACTAAGTTATTTCACATTTGTTCGATTGACCAGGCTCAACAAGGCTGTACAATTATCTTCCCTATTTACTATCATGTTCAAATTTGGCTGGGAAGAGATAGTACTAATCCTGAAAGCTGGGGATGGGTATGAAATAATGTTTTGGAGCCTAATACCACTGTGCTCCAACCAGCACCTGATGAACTTCTTACAACAAATTGTTTGTAATTGTAGTAAAGGTTGCGGTTCTAATTGTAGTTATCGAAAAGCTGAGTTAAAATGTTCAATAGTTTGTGGGCAATGTCATGGACAGACATGTACAAACTCAGTTAAAATTGATCCGTATGAAGAGGACATTAATGATGACTCATTTCTTATCATGCCATAACAAAACATCTAATGTTGACTAAATTTTATTTGCATAACAAAGTGAAATAAGCCTTCTGGGGATACCACATCAAAAAAAAAAACGCACCTGAACACTTGACCCCTTTGGTGTTGTGGAAGAACGTGCAAAAAAGGGCTAATTTCGCGATACTTGCGATTGTTTGAACTGCTATAACTTTTTAACGGTAAATGTAACGGGAAAATGCATCCAAGTATTTTTGTGGGAAATTTTCTCAGCTACAAGATTGTAATGTAAATTTTTTTCTAAACCAAACCGTTTTCAAGCTATTTTCAAAAAACCCATTTTCATGACCTTTGACCCCTTGCAACTGAGGAAGCGGTCCTCGGATCGATGAGGAACTTTCTCAGTTTATAAAGAGTCCTAATACCAATGTTCATACCAAATTTTAGCCTCTAACTAATTTTTTCCTTGTAAAAAGCTAATTTTCCTAGACTTTTTGTAGATATTGAAAACATTTTAAAGCGCGACGGGAGCGGAAATAAAGGCACACAAAAAAACGGATATCATTAAAGGCAAAGTGGAAATATCAAAATTCGTTGTCTTTTATATGACTACACATGTATCTCCATCACAAAAAAAATACTTGAAACTTAAAGGTTAGACCGCACTCGCCGGAACTGCACTGCATCGGAACTGCACTTCACACGAATTCGTATGAATTTTAATGAAGTTCAGTTGCCGCTTAGTGCGATATAGCTCCTAAAATTTCATAAAAAATAATGTTTTGCCGCGTTGTCGTGAAGTGTAGTTCGGCTGAAGTTGGTACGGTCTTGCATTAAACCTAAACTGATTTCTATTATTTGTTATAAATAATAAAATGTATCTTAGGACAAGCTAGTTTTATTACTTAAAGTCTCAAACTGGATCTCCAAACTCCAAGCCCCCCCCACAGCCAAATCCTAGATCCGCTACTGACTACAGGTCACGCTCACCTCTTCCTCGCTCAACAACTCCTCTTCGCTGCAAGAGGTAATAGTTCTTTCCTTTTCACTGTCTATGCACTCAGTTTCCATGACCTCATTCTTGTTGTTTCTGATGGTTTGGTCTTCATTGCCTCCGTTGTTGTTTGACTTGACTATACTATTTATTGTCATAAATAATCTCGGGCCGTATTCGGGGCCCAGGTCGTTGACAATTCCTTTTCAGCAACGCCTCTAATGATGCGAATGCTGATTCCGGATTTCCGGATCATCCATTACTGGATTAGCTACTTTTCTTTTTGTTATTTAAATTACTTTATAACGGATTAACAACACAAACACTTGTTTAAAATAAAACTTGCACTGCAAGTTTTCGGTTGGGTAATAAACTCAGGTAACCGCCAGGTATACCTGTATTTGTTCGTTTTTTAATTGAAGTTCCAGGGTTTTTAATGTAAAAATTATTCAATGGCTCATTGAAGATAAGAAAACCATGGAGCGTTTTCAAGAGAGAGGGCGAAATTTTGAGGAGGGGGAGAAACTGCATTCCTTTGGGTTTTTTTGCATATAACTTGAAAACCAAGCTGAATTTCGAGAAAATTCCGGAAACATTTTTTGTAGAGAATAAAATTTACTATAGAATTGGCCTATTCAAAAAAATTTTAAATACATTTTTAATGTGTTAAAATAAAAAAATCGATTTTTGTATGTTTTTTCTTTTACTTATTTGCCTATAACTCTTTTTCCAGCAGAGATAGGTTTAGAAATTGGTCTACATAAAAGAAAGATAATAAAATTTTCTTTAAATTGAACTATTTTGAAAAGTGTTTTTGACAAAAAATCAACCAAGATACGGTCGCTCAATGTAATTTCAATTTTTATAACGTTTACCTCGACATTATTTTAATTCTTATTTTATACAACAATACTTGAATGTATTTCATGAAATGAGGATAATAAATGAATTAAAAGGCTTATATCTTGAGTTCTACTAGTCGGATCATCAAAATCAATGTGTTTAGAAGTAAGAAAAATAACAGAGCATCATGATATATTTTCAAAAAATTCATTGAGTTTTAGAAAATCTACATTTTCAACCCGTCACCCCCACCACTTGGTCAAGGGTATGGGCAGGCAGACAAGGTAATCCTGGTTTAACCCTTCCAGAGCTATGTATTGGTATGGGTTTTAACATTACGCAAATGACTTGACTTTTTATGACTATAATACTTCATGTCATATCCAGAATGGATTTTTTTTGTCGAAATTTATAGGATGTACAATTGTACATTGCCCATAAGGCCATATACATAACGATGTAAAATTTAATATACGTATTTATTATACTTAAAACTTTAATAATTATTGTATCGCAATATAACAAAGAAACAATCTCAAATCGTTCCTATTTAAATAATAAAAACACTGAATTATAACGAAATATAATTTCTTAATTTTTTTCTTTCATGGGATAATTGAAGGATATTGATAATGACGGCGTGGGATGGAAGGGATTTTATGGGTGCCGCTGTGGGAAAACGTGGTTCAAAAGTCTGGCATCACTGCTTCAAGGTTGATGACAACGACGACACAAAAAGCTAACTTACATGTTTGTATGTCAACTTCTCTTCTCGCATATAGCACATCAGTAAATTAAGCAACAAAAATAACTTTGCATTGCACATTCAATAAAGAGAATACGAACATTTTTTTGCCATTCTCTTCACCTTTTTCTCATCATTGACGTATAAAAAAACCATCGATTGGTAGTCTCGCTTACTTCATTTGATTCTTACCAGAATCGAAAAAAATACACTCCTCTTGCTCTAACTACCTAGTTATGATTCTCCCAAAAATGGAAGTCTCCGCCGACAATTGTCTCCCAAAAATGAAAGTTTCCGGCGAGCTAAAGTGGCGCCACCAACGAAGCTTTGTTGCACTAAAAAATTTTGTCCATGATAGTACTATGGTTTTCATATGTAAGGGGTCCACGCCCTTGCACATGCTCACGCGCCCAATAGATTCCTAAATATACTTGACTTTATATAAATTCTAATTCTTTTCCACTACCGTTTTTTTCTATGTAACGAAAGAGAGGCAAATATATGAGCACATAAAAAAATACAATAAAGTAAAGAGGGGAAAGAACTTTCTGTGATTTGCTATGAAAGAAAGGCAAAGAGCTTCCTTGCCTTCTCACAGCATAAATAATAATATAAAAGAGGGAAAGAACTTTCTGTCCTTTACTATGAACAGGCAAAGAGCTTTCTTGCCTGCTGACCGTCAACCGGTCGGGAAGAAAATATGGGACATTTTTTTCTATGGGGATAAGACATCTGTATAATTTATTATCTGTGGTACTATCGTGGTGAATGACGAATGGACTGACATCTTCATTCAGTAGGCTGCAACAGAATCTCAATAATCTCATTTAATTCCACAACCCTATCTCACGGAGACATTTGAAATTTGTGGAGAATTATTTGCAAGAATAGGAAAGGAATAGTCTAATTTATAATAGTCAGAGTGAAATAGGTAGAAGAAATGTTTTTGTTAATGTTTGTTGGTTTTTTTGCGGTTAAAGAAGAAGGGGTGGTTTTTTTTTACAACTTCGGGTGTGTTCTGTGCAAAAAGACAACGCTGACGGCCGGCTCGGCGGCGGCGCGGCGGCATGAAGGTCAAGGCATATTCACTAGGTAGATTTTTTTTTTGCTTTCTGGATATTTAGGTCTGTTAAGTATATGCGAGATGCAATAATTTATGAGTTTGATGGCGATGATGTTTTTCGATGTGTAAAATGCTCATGCTAGGTAGGTAGGTATGTCGCTTTTTTTATTTTAACCTATGTAGGTAGGTATGTTTGTATATAATTTATATTAATAGCTAGGTAGGTACTAGGTAACTGTATGTAGGTAACTACCCAATTGGTATGTAAATGCTTATGATTATTTTGCGTTGATTTTTGTGTTTTTAAGGGGTAAGTTTGAAATTATTAGGGATGATGGCTATCATTATTTAGGATTTTCATTGAGAAATTTGAACTTCTAATTTACCACTATGTAACCATGTTGACGTTGAGTTATCAACACCACTATGTAGGTATCATGTTGAGATCGCCTACCAATTTTCTAATTGGATTTTTAAAAAAGCATAACTTCATTTCTACCGGAAAGAATTTTCAAATTAAGATATTAAAATTTAGCCTTTAAATGTGGCTAAATGTTTGCATAAAATTTATTGAGGAAAAAAACTAACAAACAAAATTATTTTTTTTACAAAAAAAAAACATAAATAGGCATAAATTGGGTAATATTTTAAGGGTGCCACATCTTTAGAATAACTTTTTTTGAAAGTGAAGCGTGAGGAAGTCAAATAATTTGTATATACCTATATCTGTGCTCAGCCCTGACTCACATTAAATAACATAACATGTTCGACGGGCGCCTTTTGTGGTACATACATTTATAATTTAATTTAAATTTGAAAACAAAAATACAAGTAGGTACCTTTACGAGTAAATGGCTTACTGAAATATTCAACCAACTTACTGTTTGTAGTCACGAGAAACTTAGTCCATTCAATTGATAAATTTTCTTTCTTTGGCACCTAGTGTATCGTACACAAGTGTACGAGTTTATACTCATTATATTATTCTTTACCTGTACTAATACTTTTACCTATACTACAATCTTATGCGAACACAAGCGTATACAAAAGAACATACGCCTTGTGTAGTTTGAGCCAGTTTCTTTCATTCAGTTCAATTGTAAAATAGAAGTCAAGCGCTTTGGACGTGCGAGGAAATAAATGGGGTTTTTTCTACCGAAAGTTTTTTCGCCAAAATAAATTAATTTAGTTTTATTTAATAATATTGCTTTTTCGGATAAGTTTTTTGGTGAATCTTATACATTTTGGTCCACGTCGAGCCGGATATAAATTAGCGACCTTTGAATAAATCGTTCAATTAGCTTGCGCGTGTGTGATATTAAGCATATCAATTAAGTCGTTGTAAGAGCGGGCAAAGAAAAAATAAAAGTGGTGCGCAAGTCAAGATTTTAAATATATTCATCAAGTTTCTACATATATACCTATATGTGCAGTGCCGAAGAAATCAATAAATACGCAAGTTTGTGCAAGCAGAACATGCCTAGACATGTTTCTACCCGACGCCAGCTGCAGAAAAAAGTAACGGTTCAGTGTTGCGCTCTTACTCATCTTTTTTTCTATGTTTCCCCTTCAAAATTTTAGCTACGCGCGAGTGTCTTAAGAATATTCCATATATGCATATCACATCTACACAATCTAGTTTTCTTCCCTTTTTATTTTCGGTTGTGCGCAAGTGTTTTCTTTTTTTACATGCCTTGCAAGCATATCCCATTAATACACCAAAGTTTCTTTTTCTCCTCTGGCAATAATTCAGTTGTGCGCGAGTCTTTATAGGCACATACCCTGTGTATTATTCCATATTTGGGCATGGTGGGCAAGAAGCAACAAGAAAAGAGGCACACAGGTTGAGCGAAAGATGTGCAACTGCATCTTCATTATATTCTTATACATGCCCAAAAACATCCCTTTGTAAAATTAATTGGTTCAATATTTAATCACTGAACAAAACGTGGTTTGTTTGTGGTCTAAAAGAAAAAGTTGTCACTTTTGTTGAAAAACATTCAGACTCATATAAAACCTAGTGTGAAATCGGTAGAGGGTTTGGTAGTAAATGTATCTAATGAAATTTTCGACGAAAACGAAATGGATCTTTTAAACAGGGGTTTAAATTTCTCAACTAAGCCCAAGACAAGCCCTATAATCGACGTTATAGCGGATATTGAAGCAACCATCCAATATAAGCCATTTGATACCAAAAAACGCATTCGAGATGCAGCTTTCTCTATTATTGAGAGAGAGTCAATCGCCCAAAAGTGCCGCGATAAAAAATCCGAAAAATGGAACGAGGCTATGTTTAGTCTCAAACGCCGCAACGTCTTTTATATGAAAGCAGATAAAGGAAACCAAGTGATCATCATGAAAAAAGAAGACTACGACCATCGCATGCTAATGTCCATCGATAAAGATAACTTCACAATTTGCAAAAAATCACCTCTAAACAAAATGATAAATGATGCTAAAGCTGAAATAAAAAATTTTACCAACGTATTTTGAATAAATAAATACCGTTTAATTGTCTCCAACCCCCAGTTACCTCTCATGTATGGCCTCCCAAAAGTCCACAAACCAGGAGAAAAAATGAGGAAAATTGTTTCGTGTGTGAATTCGCCGTTCGCAAAAATATGCAAATGGCTTGTTAGCAATATCAAACAGTATCGACAGTTTAAAGGTTTCTCTGTAAAAAATGACTTCGAATTTGTTGACAAAGTTGAGAACATTGATATCGGGGAAGATGAAATACTGGTTTCCTTTGACGTCTCCGCCCTCTTTCCTAGTGTTCCTATCGATGTTGCAATAGAAGCTATACGTGATAACCTCCAAAGTTGTGCAGTGCCAAGTGAACAAATTCAAACTTACGTCACAGCGATCGATATTTGCATGAAATATAACTGCTTATAATTCAGAGACAAATTTTATAAAAGTGAGCAGGGTTGCAGTAGTAGCAGTACCTGAAGAATTCATGTGCAAATTGGAGTCTGATTTGCAAAGAGAGGGCTTACTTCCCACTATTTGGTTTCGCTATATTGATGACACATTCACTGTCATAAAGAAGAACGATATCGAACGCACGCGGAATATTTTAAATAGCCGTTATGAGAATGTGAATTTTACTTATGAAATTGAAAGCGAAGAAAATCATACGCTTCCGTTTCTTGATCTTAAAATAAAACACATAGGAGAAAAAATAGAATTTGGCGTCTATAGAAAACCAACAACGACGGACAGGTACATAACGAATGACTCATCATGTACCTACCAACACAAAGCCGCAGCATTTCATTCTATGATCTATCGTTTATGCAGATTGTCATTGTCAGTTTCGGAATACAAAAATGAATACGAGAAAATTCTTCAAATTGCGAATGTGAATGGGTTTGTAAAATGTTTAATTGACAAGTTTATATCAAAACACTCATATAAAATTAAAAGAGATGAATTTTCGACATTATTTAGCCAGAATAATTTATCCAAAAAAGAAAAACAGAACCGTGTCGCATTCACATATTTACCAAATGTGACAGACAAACTAAGACATTCCTTCGATAGAGAGAACATGACGATTGCTTATACTAGTGCCAACAAACTTCGTTCAAAGCTAGGCACAACAAAAGATCCAGTACCATTACGAGAACGAAGTGCTATATATCAAATCAGCTGCTCAGATTATGATGCGATGTATATAGGGCAAACAATAAGAGCTTTATCTGCACGTGTTGAAGAACACTTGCGCAGCGTAAGAAAGAAAGATCTCACAAAAGCTGTTGCTGCACATGCTTACAATTTGGACAATTCCCATCCACATAGCCAAATTTCATTCGACTAAAATGTAAAGCTGATTAAAAACATCAACAATCCAGCAAAATTAGATGCGTATGAATCCCTATATATTACAACAACAAAAATCTTATGAACTTAGACAAAAAGAATGTCGATTCACCACTTTTTCGTTTAGTTAAATACATATTTGTAAACTCTATTTATAAATACAAATATAACTATGCTTTCTTTTAATTTTTGTAAATTCTCTCTTGTTTAAAACACTGTAAACTCAATGGGTGGAGTCGGTGGAAGGCCCAGTTGGCTTTTTTGAGGACGTTTCGTGAGTGTGGGTTGAACCTTAACAACTCGTTGAAGTGGATGCCTAGGTACTTCACATTCTTTTTAGCTGCTATTGCAGATCCGTCCGGAAGTTTCAGAACCAGACTGTTCTGGAGGTGTTTATCCGGATGCCCCATTTCTTGTAGAAGGCGTAGAGTCTATTGACGTGGTGCTCAACTTTTCGTAACGCTACCAGAGGAGACATCGAGGCGGCACACGTAAGGGAGTCATCAGCATACAGGAGATTTTCGCATCCAGATGGCAATGGTTGGTCAGATGTCATCAGGCTGTAGAGGAAGGGGCCTAGCTTCGAACCTTGGGCAACTCCGGCTTTGATATGCTTCACTTGTGATTTGCAGTTGTCCATTTGTACGTAGAATTTTCTGGAAGAAAGAAAAGAAAAAAAATTTTTATTAGTGACGGGGGTAAATGTAATACGCGAAGCTTATGGATAAGGGCTTCAGTTTAGCTGTCGAATGCTTTCTCGACATCCAGAAAGCATCCAACAGTGACACGATGGTTGTTGAGCGCTATGGTGATGTCATGCTGGAACTTCAGGAGCGGATGCAAAGTGGAGTGCTTTTCCCTAAAGCCAAACTGCATGTCCGGGATGATGGCGTTTTCGCTGCAAAACCTCTTTAGTCTACGAAGTAATACTTCTTCCAGTATTTTACTTATGTTGTTCAGAAGCGAGATTGGCCTGTAATTGGACACACGATTGTTAGTGCCTTTCTTCGGGATGGCCACGATCTTAGCTGTTTTCCACCTTTAAGGGAAGTAGCAGTTATTGATGCAGTTGTTCATGACGATAGTTAAAAGGATCATCACTGCATGTGGCAGCCTCTTCAGGATGTAGTTTGAGACTCCGTCTGGTCCGGCTGACTTTTTTGGCTTTGAATTCCCGATGATGTCTGCTACCTCCTCCATATTGCAGAGATGTGTGCTATCCGTTGGGTCACTTGCTGGGTTGGAGTCACTAAAAACGACGCTTTCCGGATTTGGCCGCAGGGTTTGCTGAATGGATGCTTCGACTTCGTTCAGAAACGCTGGATCATCAGGTGGGTTTGGTGTGAAGTGTCCTGTGTTGATGATACTTCAATATTGTTGTGAAATAGGATTTCCGGAATTGGGGCCTGTTTTCCAACGATTTTATTAATGTTCTTGAAAGCTTCTGGTCCTGGCTTGATTGCTTGTAGCCGCTTCTGGAACTGGATGTTGTTATGATGCTGCACAGAGTTTCGGAGCATGACGTTGACACATTGCAACTCGCTCCAAACCGTCCGGTAGTTGCTGTTGGTTGTGTTCAGCTCTCTCTGATGTATCCTTTGGACCCGTTTCCTCAGCCGCTGTCTGTGTGCGTACAGATTCTGTATGTACACGGGAAGATGTTGGTATCTATCCCTTGACGTCCTAGGCCGCTTTTGGACTTCCAATGCATCACAGACAGTTTGCTCCAGACCATCTACAGCAGCGTCTATTTCACTGTCTAGCAGGTTCCGGTTTGAAGGGGGAAGCGTAATATTTTCTTTAATGTCCCGTTGGAGTTGTTCAGCATCCAGGAATTGTTCAGCATCTAGTCGTCTATAATTAATGAAGTTCTCTGTTGGCTCTGTTGCTAGGCAGATGGGTTGGTGGAGCTTGATGCTAAGCTGAACAGCTTCATGGGTTGGTGGAGCTTGATGCTAAGCTGAACAGCTTCATGATCCGAGTCGCTGTTCACAAGTTTACAGGTGTAGTTGCAGATTTCTGGAAGTGAATAAACAAAATAAAAAAAATAGAAGTTGAAATAAAAAAATCTAATGTAGATGGTGTTCGGGGAAAAGTTAGTTTAGGTTGAGAAACAACCACCAATGAATGCTGGTCCTGGTAAGCGTCCAACCAGTCTGCAATCGCTTTTCCCTCGGGTGAAACTGTGGTATCCAGCCTAAGATGATGTCTTGCATTGAAGTCTCCGCCGATTAGTCCATTTGTGCTCCTTTGAAGTACGCTGTTGAAGACGTGTAGGTCGCTTTGTATATTTCTCATGCTGGAATGGCATTTGAAATACACGCCGATGATGGTGAGTGTCTCATCTCTTCCTATTTGTATGGTGACGGCGGTGGCTTCACTAGTCTTCAGACCAGAGATGGTGACTTCCTTGGTGTTGGGCGACAGGTTCTTCCGCAAGTAAATAGCTGTGCCTTTCCGGTCCTCCTTCTTGTCCTTCCGGAAAGTTTTGTAACCAATGATGTCAATGTTGTTGCATTTGGTTACGTTGGTCTCGCTGATGAGCGCAATGTCCGAGTTGTTGATCTTCATAAACAAGTTGAATGACGACCTTCTTTCCAGGCTGTATAACGAGTTTGCGTTATACGTCAGTGTTCGGAGTTTCTTTAGTTGCATAACTGGAATATGAAGGTGGCCAGCGCCACGGACTTTTCCCCCTCGCTTAGCTGACCATAGTTATGTGGTACAGCACTCCTAGATTTTTTCCATCACAGACATGAGGTTGGATCCGAAAAAACGTTGCACTTCAGAGCTGAGGTTCATCGCTGACGAAGCTGATGTTGGTCTGATTTTTCCTTGCGCTTGCACATTCCAGGATCGTGTTCCTCCTTGCACTTCACGCATACGTATTGGCGTCCACAGTTAGTTGCAACGTGTCCAAACCGCTGGCAATTTCGGCATTGTACAAGGTCATTGGATTTCAATCGTTCCCAGTGTACTCTCTGGTTCATGATCAATGTCTTCGTGTAGACCCCGCTGACGTCACAGGATTTTCCCAGCTCTACAACAAAGTTGTTGTATATCTTGCCTGGTCCCTTCTTGGCTTTAAATGGTGTGACATTCACCACTGGCAGTCCTTCAATCCGGAGCTCGTCTTCCACTTCAATGGCTTCATGCGAGTAGTGAATCCCTTTTAGGAGCAGTAAGTTTTTCCTGTCTTCTCGTGGCGTGTAGGAGTTATATTGGATCTTTCGCTCCTTGAGGAATTTTTTCACTTCCTCGAAAGAATCCCGGTTTCCTGCGCTGATTATCGTAGTTTTAGTATTCCGATTCTTAAATGTTACACTCAATTGCCTGCCTTTGCAGAACCTGCTGATTTCAGCAATTTTTCCCGAAAAGCAGAAAATTGGTGGCATTCCTGGGGCCTTGGTTGGGTTGGTAGTGGTTTTATTAGGAGTGGATGACTGGGTTGATGGTTTCAATGGTCGTGTTGCAGGTTGGGTAAAAGTTGCGTTGCTGACTGCGGCTGTGGGAGCTGGCTGCTTCGTTGTCAGATAACCAGTAATCAGTTGTTGTGTAGGTAGCTGGGCTGGTGTCTTGTTTGGTGGCTGGTATGGCGTGAGTTTTTCAGATATGGTTGAAGAGTTTGAAGCTGTTTTGGCTTCATGGCTCAATGGTCCCGTCTGCTGCCTTTTTTGGCATGGTGGCTGCCTTTCTTGACTTTCGGGGTCGTTTCTGCCCAGGTTTGCGTGATTCGCTGCCATTTGGAGCTACTGCAGGCAGTAGCGGATCCAGGGGGGTGGCTATAGGGGCTAAAGCCCCCCCCCACAGCCGAATCATAAAATAATTAAAAATATAGAAAGCAATACAATACAACGTGTAAAATTTTATATTCCGTCTAAAATATAGTTAAGATATGAGGTTTGATGGACAAAATAACGTGGTTCGGGTTGAACTATTTGCATACATGTTATGTAATTTTTTTTTCTAAGCCCTAAAATTGGGGCTCAAGTCTGAAGTGAATTTGACAAAAACTAAGTTGGGGGCTATGAAATTGGACATGTTTCATGCAACGACAATTTTTCCCTAAAAATAAAACCCCAAAAAATTGGGAAGCAAAAAACAGTTTTGGAGCAATAAGTTCTGAGAATATTGGACCAAAAACCTAGCCGGGGTTAACCAACTTACTTCCGAAAAACTAACCCTATTCCAGACAGTTTTGGGGGCTCAAGTCTAGGGACTGTCAAAGTCCGAAGTTGGAGCTAAGGCTCGAAGAGATAAAAATGGCCGGGGCTTAACATTAACGTGTCAAATTCCCTAACTGTTCATACTAAAAACAAAGCTAATTTACCGAAGGAAACGCATTTGAGAATTAAATCATTTGAGAACAATGGGATGTCAAGTTTAGTGTAAATGTTTAATACAACAGAAATTGTTTCTTACGCCTTGGCTGGGCTTAGAAATTTTCGGGGCTACGTTTCCAAAATTTGAAAGATCCAAAACAATAATTGTACATACAAATCATATATGTACTAGGCAATTACATACGAATTCGTGAGTATTCTCTGTGCGCGCTCAGAAAATCATGCAAAATCAAATTAATATTTGCAATCCCTCTAGACTCTAGAATGACGTGCAAATTTGTCGACATATTTTTTTAGCATGAATAAAAAGTATATGCAGCGTTAACACGAAAATTAATTCACGCTGGCAGAATTGGGCCACGGCTTATTTCTTAGAGCAGCTTTGTCTTATGTCCTAAAGTGTCAGTTTGAACAAAATAGTTTCTCGCGGATTTGGCTAATTCAGGAAAAATGAGATCTCAGAGGACTGATACCGTGTCAAAGCAAATATGTGATCATTTGCCAGTACGAACACTTAAATATAATTTTTCTGAACTAGCCAATTATAAACAGTTTTCAAATCTTGTCAAAAATGGGAAGTTCAAAACATACCCACAGCTAATTTAAAAATATAACTACATAAGGTAGGTACCTAATCAATTTTTAAATAATATAAATAAACGAATTTGTACGCGCGGTTCAAGCATAAATGGCTAAAAATTATTATTTTGGTGTACCTTTGAATTTGCTTCTATATCCGCTACAGCAATTATGTATGAATAATTGTTATTGTACTTTTAGTCTAGTAAAAATAGACAAACAAATTCCAAAGAAAGGAAAAAATTAGTTCGAGGCTGAAATTTGGTGTACTCATTGGTTATGGTACTCTTTATAAACTGATAGAGTTCCTCATTAATACGATGACCGCTAGGTCAGTTACAAGGGGTCAAAAG
Source organism: Melangyna quadrimaculata (assembly GCA_949320155.1). NCBI lineage: Eukaryota > Metazoa > Arthropoda > Insecta > Diptera > Syrphidae > Melangyna > Melangyna quadrimaculata. The sequence continues at coordinate 33,946,375 of OX439486.1, forward strand.
TCATGAAAATGGTTTTTTTGAAAATAACTTCAAAACAGTTTGGTTAAGAAAAAAAATGTTTACTACAAACTTGTAGCTGAGCCGATTTTCCACAAAATTGCTTATATAAATTTTGTTGTGGAGTTCTTGACCAATTTGTTAAATTATTATAGTTGTTTGAGATTTAAAAATGAATCTCTTTCGGCTGTTTTGGTCGTAATGATATGTTACTGAAACAATTTCATTTCCTTTCCCGACGTTTCGACGGTGGTTGCCATCTTCTTTAGGGGATCTTTTATTTACAAAAATAAATTGAATTTATTATACACATGAGAACATTTGGTGTAACACTTAAGCAAACTTACATCGGTAGATGTTTACAATTAACATAGATAAATCAACAATAAAAGTAGAAATAATAAATACATGACAATGTATTGAAAACTGTAAAGACAATTTAAAAAAGAAAATTCTAAACAAATAAAAAATTTGTGTGAAATAATAAAATTACTTTTAAAAATGTTTTTGTTTTATTTAAAACAGTTCAAATGAAGTTTAGTCGGCTTTAAACTGTCAGAAATTCTGCCCAGTCACTAATGAGCAGTAAACCGATGAAATATTTTGGCTGCCTTGTTTACGATTCATTTTGTTTTTGTTATTTATGATATGGAGTGTTTCCAAATTATACAGCTTGTAGACATGTTTCTCCACTTCTAGGAATTCCACTCCGTCAAAATCTGGTTTATGTCCACGCTCGCCAAAAACACAAAGCTCCTGTGGATAAACTACAGGAAGAAGAGAAACGTATTTATAAGAGTATAGTTTATGTCCCCAAAATGTCAGACAACTTCAAAGAGACAGTAAAAAATAATACAAAAGACGTCAATTTAGCGTATAAATCCAATAAGACGATGGCACCTCTTTTCACCAACATGAAAACGAAAACGGAATAGACAAATGTACCGACGTAGTTTATTAAATCAACTGTCTTGGAAATGCAGATGAAAATTGCAATCTTTCCTATATCGGTACTACAAAGCAACTTCTTCGTCAACGAATTTCAAACCAGAAGTCCGACATTAATTTAAAAAGCACCGGGAAAACCGCACTGGCCTTACACAGCGTCGAGCGTGGATATAAACCAGATTTTGACGGAGTGGAAATCCTAGGAATGGAGAAACATGTCTCCAACAAAACAATATGAATCGTAAACAAGACAGCCAAAATATTTCATCGGTTTACTGCTCATTAGTGACTGGGCAGAATTTCTGACAGTTTAAAGCCGACTAAACTTCATTTGAAGTGTTTTAAATAAAACAAAAACATTTTTCAAAGTAATTTTATTATTTCACAAAAAAATTTTATTTGTTTAGAATTTTCTTTTTCAAATTGTCTTTACAGTTTTCAATACATTGTCATGTATTTATTATTTCTACTTTTATTGTTGATTTATCTATGTAAATTGTAAACATCTACCTAATGTAAGTTTGCTTAAGTGTTACACCAAATTTTCTCATGTGTATAATAAATTCAATTTATTTTTGTAAATAAAAGATCCCCTAAAGAAGATGGCAACCACCGTCGAAACGTCGGGAAAGGAAATGAAATTGTTTCATTAACATATCATTACGACCAAAACAGCCGAAAGAGATGCATTTTTAAATCTCAAACAACTTTAATATAAATTTTATCCATAGCATTTACCGTTAAAAAGTTATAGCAGTTCAAAGAATCATTCGGGTCGTAAAATTAATTAATTTAAATTTTTGGTACAAAAATCGGCCATGAAGGTGTAGTTTTTTTTTTAAGTAACTCAAAAACGGTTTGGTTTAGAAAAAAAAAAATTTGTTGCACAAACTTGTAGCTGAGGTTATTTTCCACAGATATGATTATTGTTATCTTGTCCGTAGCACTTACCGTTAAAAACTTACTTTTGATTAAAGAATCGTAAGTATTGCACGCGAATTTTTTGTGTCCGAAATATTTTTAACCAATTAGAAAAGTTTTTTGAAGACCAACTGCAGACATTTTTAACGTACGAGCTGGCTCCTTATCCGTTGTCACTTTTTGACGAGGTTGGAATGCGAAAAAATAAAAAATCTGCCCTTTATGAATTATTAGAGCCAGTTGAAGAAGATATCGATTATAAAAAGGTAACATATATCATCGATGGAGGGTTTTTACTGCATCGTGTAATATGGAATTGAGAGAACTCATTTAACGCAATTTTTGATAGCTACACTTATTATACAAAAACATTTTAAAAAACATGTCATCATTGTGTTCGATGGCTATAAAGATCAGCGAAACAATATAAAAGCTTCCGAGCAGCGTTGTTGGTGTGTTTCAGCTCCTTCATCAGCAGATATTTTGTTTGATACATCAATGACGGCGTCAACTTCCCAACAACAATTTCTCGCTAATGCAAACAACAAAAGTCGACTCATTGCTATGCTTTCTGAAAAGATTAAGGCTGCTAACATCCTAGTCAGGCAAGCCAAAAATGATGCTGACGTTTTGATTATCGAAACGGCCATAGATTGTGCTGAGATACGCAAGAGTATTGTTGTAGGATAGGATGTTGACTTAATAGCAATAAAAAAGATTTACTTTCAAAAACAAGGTAAAGCTAAAATTGAATCTAAATTATATTGTGCTCAGGGTTCAGCCACTTACCCAAAATGTTAATCAAGCCCACATCTTATTTTTGCATGCATTTACTGGTTGTGATTCAACTTCTGCTCTTTACAACAAAGGCAAATTAAAATTCTTCAAGCTTTTCGAAAAGAGTGACGATCTCTTAAAATATACCAAAGTATTTTCCAGAGGTAATTACCCTCTCAATATTATTTATTAAAACGGTATACGTCTACTTCTAGCATTTTACAAAGGACCTGGAAAAGAAGATCGTATCAATGCACTAAGTTATTTCACATTTGTTCGATTGACCAGGCTCAACAAGGCTGTACAATTATCTTCCCTATTTACTATCATGTTCAAATTTGGCTGGGAAGAGATAGTACTAATCCTGAAAGCTGGGGATGGGTATGAAATAATGTTTTGGAGCCTAATACCACTGTGCTCCAACCAGCACCTGATGAACTTCTTACAACAAATTGTTTGTAATTGTAGTAAAGGTTGCGGTTCTAATTGTAGTTATCGAAAAGCTGAGTTAAAATGTTCAATAGTTTGTGGGCAATGTCATGGACAGACATGTACAAACTCAGTTAAAATTGATCCGTATGAAGAGGACATTAATGATGACTCATTTCTTATCACGCCATAACAAAACATCTAATGTTGACTAAATTTTATTTGCATAACAAAGTGAAATAAGCCTTCTGGGGATACCACATCAAAAAAAAACGCACCTGAACACATGACCCCTTTGGTGTTGTGGAAGAACGTGCAAAAAAGGGCTAATTTCGCGATACTTGCGATTGTTTGAACTGCTATAACTTTTTAACGGTAAATGTAACGGGAAAATGCATCCAAGTATTTTTGTGGGAAATTTTCTCAGCTACAAGATTGTAATGTAAATTTTTTTCTAAACCAAACCGTTTTCAAGCTATTTTCAAAAAACCCATTTTCATGACCTTTGACCCCTTGCAACTGAGGAAGCGGTCCTCGGATCGATGAGGAACTTTCTCAGTTTATAAAGAGTCCTAATACCAATGTTCATACCAAATTTTAGCCTCTAACTAATTTTTTCCTTGTAAAAAGCTAATTTTCCTAGACTATTTGTAGACATTGAAAACATTTTAAAGCGCGAAAGGAGCGGATATAAAGGCACACAAAAAAACGGATATCATTAAAGGGAAAGTGGAAATATCAAAATTCGTTGTCTTTTATATAACTACACATGTATCTCCATCACAAAAAAATACTTGAAACTTAAAGGTTAGACCGCACTCGCCGGAACTGCACTGCATCGGAACTGCACTTCACACGAATTCGTATGAATTTTAATGAAGTTCAGTTGCCGCTTAGTGCGATATAGCTCCTAAAATTTCATAAAAAATAATGTTTTGCCGCGTTGTCGTGAAGTGTAGTTCGGCTGAAGTTGGTACGGTCTTGCATTAAACCTAAACTGATTTCTATTATTTGTTATAAATAATAAAATGTATCTTAGGACAAGCTAGTTTTATTACTTAAAGTCTCAAACTGGATCTCCAAACTCCAAGCCCCCCCACAGCCAAATCCTAGATCCGCTACTGACTACAGGTCACGCTCACCTCTTCCTCGCTCAACAACTCCTCTTCGCTGCAAGAGGTAATAGCTCTTTCCTTTTCACTGTCTATGCACTCAGTTTCCATGACCTCATTCTTGTTGTTTCTGATGGTTTGGTCTTCATTGCCTCCGTTGTTGTTTGACTTGACTATACTATTTATTGTCATAAATAATCTCGGGCCGTATTCGGGGCCCAGGTCGTTGACAATGATGCCTCTAATGATGCGAATGCTGATTCCGGATTTCCGGATCATCCATTACTGGATTAGCTACTTTTCTTTTTGTTATTTAAATTACTTTATAACGGATTAACAACACAAACACTTGTTTAAAATAAAACTTGCACTGCACAATAATCTGTATTTTTATTGTATGGGATAAACCCTTTTTAATTTCGGTTGGGTAATAAACTCAGGTAACCGCCAGGTATACCTGTATTTGTTCGTTTTTTAATTGAAGTTCCAGGGTTTTTAATGTAAAAATTATTCAAATTCTCCTGGACAATGGCTATCCAAAAGAAATCATACGGAGCTTGATACTTCGCCAAAAACACAAAGCTCCTGTGGATAAACTACAGGAAGAAGAGAAACGTATTTATAAGAGTATAGTTTATGTCCCCAAAATGTCAGACAACTTCAAAGAGACAGTAAAAAATAATACAAAAGACGTCAATTTAGCGTATAAATCCAATAAGACGATGGCACCTCTTTTCACCAACATGAAAACGAAAACGGAATAGACAAATGTACCGACGTAGTTTATTAAATCAACTGTCTTGGAAATGCAGATGAAAATTGCAATCTTTCCTATATCGGTACTACAAAGCAACTTCTTCGTCAACGAATTTCAAACCAGAAGTCCGACATTAATTTAAAAAGCACCGGGAAAACCGCACTGGCCTTACACAGCGTCGAGCGTGGATATAAACCAGATTTTGACGGAGTGGAAATCCTAGGAATGGAGAAACATGTCTCCAACAAAACAATATGAATCGTAAACAAGACAGCCAAAATATTTCATCGGTTTACTGCTCATTAGTGACTGGGCAGAATTTCTGACAGTTTAAAGCCGACTAAACTTCATTTGAAGTGTTTTAAATAAAACAAAAACATTTTTCAAAGTAATTTTATTATTTCACAAAAAAATTTTATTTGTTTAGAATTTTCTTTTTCAAATTGTCTTTACAGTTTTCAATACATTGTCATGTATTTATTATTTCTACTTTTATTGTTGATTTATCTATGTAAATTGTAAACATCTACCTAATGTAAGTTTGCTTAAGTGTTACACCAAATTTTCTCATGTGTATAATAAATTCAATTTATTTTTGTAAATAAAAGATCCCCTAAAGAAGATGTCAACCACCGCCGAAACGTCGGGAAAGGAAATGAAATTGTTTCATTAACATATCATTACGACCAAAACAGCCGAAAGAGATGCATTTTTAAATCTCAAACAACTTTAATATACATTTTGTCCATAGCATATACCGTTAAAAAGTTATAGCAGTTCAAAGAATCATTCGGGTCGTAAAATTAATTAATTTAAATTTTTGGTACAAAAATCGGCCATGAAGGTGTAGTTTTTTTTTTAAGTAACTCAAAAACGGTTTGGTTTAGAAAAAAAAAAAATTGTTGCACAAACTTGTAGCTGAGGTTATTTTCCACAGATATGATTATTGTTATCTTGTCCGTAGCACTTACCGTTAAAAACTTACTTTTGATTAAAGAATCGTAAGTATTGCACGCGAATTTTTTGTGTCCGAAATATTTTTAACCAATTAGAAAAGTTTTTTGAAGACCAACTGCAGACATTTTTAACGTACGAGCTGGCTCCTTATCCGTTGTCACTTTTTGACGAGGTTGGAATGCGAAAAAATAAAAAATCTGCCCTTTATGAATTATTAGAGCCAGTTGAAGAAGATATCGATTATAAAAAGGTAACATATATCATCGATGGAGGGTTTTTACTGCATCGTGTAATATGGAATTGAGAGAACTCATTTAACGCAATTTTTGATAGCTACACTTATTATACAAAAACATTTTAAAAAACATGTCATCATTGTGTTCGATGGCTATAAAGATCAGCGAAACAATATAAAAGCTTCCGAGCAGCGTTGTTGGTGTGTTTCAGCTCCTTCATCAGCAGATATTTTGTTTGATACATCAATGACGGCGTCAACTTCCCAACAACAATTTCTCGCTAATGCAAACAACAAAAGTCGACTCATTGCTATGCTTTCTGAAAAGATTAAGGCTGCTAACATCCTAGTCAGGCAAGCCAAAAATGATGCTGACGTTTTGATTATCGAAACGGCCATAGATTGTGCTGAGATACGCAAGAGTATTGTTGTAGGATAGGATGTTGACTTAATAGCAATAAAAAAGATTTACTTTCAAAAACAAGGTAAAGCTAAAATTGAATCTAAATTATATTGTGCTCAGGGTTCAGCCACTTACCCAAAATGTTAATCAAGCCCACATCTTATTTTTGCATGCATTTACTGGTTGTGATTCAACTTCTGCTCTTTACAACAAAGGCAAATTAAAATTCTTCAAGCTTTTCGAAAAGAGTGACGATCTCTTAAAATATACCAAAGTATTTTCCAGAGGTAATTACCCTCTCAATATTATTTATTAAAACGGTATACGTCTACTTCTAGCATTTTACAAAGGACCTGGAAAAGAAGATCGTATCAATGCACTAAGTTATTTCACATTTGTTCGATTGACCAGGCTCAACAAGGCTGTACAATTATCTTCCCTATTTACTATCATGTTCAAATTTGGCTGGGAAGAGATAGTACTAATCCTGAAAGCTGGGGATGGGTATGAAATAATGTTTTGGAGCCTAATACCACTGTGCTCCAACCAGCACCTGATGAACTTCTTACAACAAATTGTTTGTAATTGTAGTAAAGGTTGCGGTTCTAATTGTAGTTATCGAAAAGCTGAGTTAAAATGTTCAATAGTTTGTGGGCAATGTCATGGACAGACATGTACAAACTCAGTTAAAATTGATCCGTATGAAGAGGACATTAATGATGACTCATTTCTTATCACGCCATAACAAAACATCTAATGTTGACTAAATTTTATTTGCATAACAAAGTGAAATAAGCCTTCTGGGGATACCACATCAAAAAAAAACGCACCTGAACACATGACCCCTTTGGTGTTGTGGAAGAACGTGCAAAAAAGGGCTAATTTCGCGATACTTGCGATTGTTTGAACTGCTATAACTTTTTAACGGTAAATGTAACGGGAAAATGCATCCAAGTATTTTTGTGGGAAATTTTCTCAGCTACAAGATTGTAATGTAAATTTTTTTCTAAACCAAACCGTTTTCAAGCTATTTTCAAAAAACCCATTTTCATGACCTTTGACCCCTTGCAACTGAGGAAGCGGTCCTCGGATCGATGAGGAACTTTCTCAGTTTATAAAGAGTCCTAATACCAATGTTCATACCAAATTTTAGCCTCTAACTAATTTTTTCCTTGTAAAAAGCTAATTTTCCTAGACTATTTGTAGACATTGAAAACATTTTAAAGCGCGAAAGGAGCGGATATAAAGGCACACAAAAAAACGGATATCATTAAAGGGAAAGTGGAAATATCAAAATTCGTTGTCTTTTATATAACTACACATGTATCTCCATCACAAAAAAATACTTGAAACTTAAAGGTTAGACCGCACTCGCCGGAACTGCACTGCATCGGAACTGCACTTCACACGAATTCGTATGAATTTTAATGAAGTTCAGTTGCCGCTTAGTGCGATATAGCTCCTAAAATTTCATAAAAAATAATGTTTTGCCGCGTTGTCGTGAAGTGTAGTTCGGCTGAAGTTGGTACGGTCTTGCATTAAACCTAAACTGATTTCTATTATTTGTTATAAATAATAAAATGTATCTTAGGACAAGCTAGTTTTATTACTTAAAGTCTCAAACTGGATCTCCAAACTCCAAGCCCCCCCACAGCCAAATCTTAGATCCGCTACTGACTACAGGTCACGCTCACCTCTTCCTCGCTCAACAACTCCTCTTCGCTGCAAGAGGTAATAGCTCTTTCCTTTTCACTGTCTATGCACTCAGTTTCCATGACCTCATTCTTGTTGTTTCTGATGGTTTGGTCTTCATTGCCTCCGTTGTTGTTTGACTTGACTATACTATTTATTGTCATAAATAATCTCGGGCCGTATTCGGGGCCCAGGTCGTTGACAATTCCTTTTCAGCAACGCCTCTAATGATGCGAATGCTGATTCCGGATTTCCGGATCATCCATTACTGGATTAGCTACTTTTCTTTTTGTTATTTAAATTACTTTATAACGGATTAACAACACAAACACTTGTTTAAAATAAAACTTGCACTGCAAGTTTTCGGTTGGGTAATAAACTCAGGTAACCGCCAGGTATACCTGTATTTGTTCGTTTTTTAATTGAAGTTCCAGGGTTTTTAATGTAAAAATTATTCAATGGCTCATTGAAGATAAGAAAACCATGGAGCGTTTTCAAGAGAGAGGGCGAAATTTTGAGGAGGGGGAGAAACTGCATTCCTTTGGGTTTTTTTGCATATAACTTGAAAACCAAGCTGAATTTCGAGAAAATTCCGGAAACATTTTTTGTAGAGAATAAAATTTACTATAGAATTGGCCTATTCAAAAAAATTTTAAATACATTTTTAATGTGTTAAAATAAAAAAATCGATTTTTGTATGTTTTTTCTTTTACTTATTTGCCTATAACTCTTTTTCCAGCAGAGATAGGTTTAGAAATTGGTCCACATAAAAGAAAGATAATAAAATTTTCTTTAAATTGAACTATTTTGAAAAGTGTTTTTGACAAAAAATCAACCAAGATACGGTCGCTCAATGTAATTTCAATTTTTATAACGTTTACCTCGACATTATTTTAATTCTTATTTTATACAACAATACTTGAATGTATTTCATGAAATGAGGATAATAAATGAATTAAAAGGCTTATATCTTGAGTTCTACTAGTCGGATCATCAAAATCAATGTGTTTAGAAGTAAGAAAAATAACAGAGCATCATGATATATTTTCAAAAAATTCATTGAGTTTTAGAAAATCTACATTTTCAACGCGTCACCCCCACCACTTGGTCAAGGGTATGGGCAGGCAGACAAGGTAATCCTGGTTTAACCCTTCCAGAGCTATGTATTGGTATGGGTTTTAACATTACGCAAATGACTTGACTTTTTATGACTATAATACTTCATGTCATATCCAGAATGGATTTTTTTTGTCGAAATTTATAGGATGTACAATTGTACATTGCCCATAAGGCCATATACATAACGATGTAAATTTTAATATACGTATTTATTATACTTAAAACTTTAATAATTATTGTATCGCAATATAACAAAGAAACAATCTCAAATCGTTCCTATTTAAATAATAAAAACACTGAATTATAACGAAATATAATTTCTTAATTTTTTTCTTTCATGGGATAATTGAAGGATATTGATAATGACGGCGTGGGATGGAAGGGATTTTATGGGTGCCGCTGTGGGAAAACGTGGTTCAAAAGTCTGGCATCACTGCTTCAAGGTTGATGACAACGACGACACAAAAAGCTAACTTACATGTTTGTATGTCAACTTCTCTTCTCGCATATAGCACATCAGTAAATTAAGCAACAAAAATAACTTTGCATTGCACATTCAATAAAGAGAATACGAACATTTTTTTGCCATTCTCTTCACCTTTTTCTCATCATTGACGTATAAAAAAACCATCGATTGGTAGTCTCGCTTACTTCATTTGATTCTTACCAGAATCGAAAAAAATACACTCCTCTTGCTCTAACTACCTAGTTATGATTCTCCCAAAAATGGAAGTCTCCGCCGACAATTGTCTCCCAAAAATGAAAGTTTCCGGCGAGCTAAAGTGGCGCCACCAACGAAGCTTTGTTGCACTAAAAAATTTTGTCCATGATAGTACTATGGTTTTCATATGTAAGGGGTCCACGCCCTTGCACATGCTCACGCGCCCAATAGATTCCTAAATATACTTGACTTTATATAAATTCTAATTCTTTTCCACTACCGTTTTTTTCTATGTAACGAAAGAGAGGCAAATATATGAGCACATAAAAAAATACAATAAAGTAAAGAGGGGAAAGAACTTTCTGTGATTTGCTATGAAAGAAAGGCAAAGAGCTTCCTTGCCTTCTCACAGCATAAATAATAATATAAAAGAGGGAAAGAACTTTCTGTCCTTTACTATGAACAGGCAAAGAGCTTTCTTGCCTGCTGACCGTCAACCGGTCGGGAAGAAAATATGGGACATTTTTTTCTATGGGGATAAGACATCTGTATAATTTATTATCTGTGGTACTATCGTGGTGAATGACGAATGGACTGACATCTTCATTCAGTAGGCTGCAACAGAATCTCAATAATCTCATTTAATTCCACAACCCTATCTCACGGAGACATTTGAAATTTGTGGAGAATTATTTGCAAGAATAGGAAAGGAATAGTCTAATTTATAATAGTCAGAGTGAAATAGGTAGAAGAAATGTTTTTGTTAATGTTTGTTGGTTTTTTTGCGGTTAAAGAAGAAGGGGTGGTTTTTTTTTACAACTTCGGGTGTGTTCTGTGCAAAAAGACAACGCTGACGGCCGGCTCGGCGGCGGCGCGGCGGCATGAAGGTCAAGGCATATTCACTAGGTAGATTTTTTTTTTGCTTTCTGGATATTTAGGTCTGTTAAGTATATGCGAGATGCAATAATTTATGAGTTTGATGGCGATGATGTTTTTCGATGTGTAAAATGCTCATGCTAGGTAGGTAGGTATGTCGCTTTTTTTATTTTAACCTATGTAGGTAGGTATGTTTGTATATAATTTATATTAATAGCTAGGTAGGTACTAGGTAACTGTATGTAGGTAACTACCCAATTGGTATGTAAATGCTTATGATTATTTTGCGTTGATTTTTGTGTTTTTAAGGGGTAAGTTTGGAAGTTTGAAATTATTAGGGATGATGGCTATCATTATTTAGGATTTTCATTGAGAAATTTGAACTTCTAATTTACCACTATGTAACCATGTTGACGTTGAGTTATCAACACCACTATGTAGGTATATTTTGCGTTGATTTTTGTGTTTTTAAGGGGTAAGTTTGGAAGTTTGAAATTATTAGGGATGATGGCTTTCATTATTTAGGATTTTCATTGAGAAATTTGAACTTCTAATTTACCACTATGTAACCATGTTGACGTTGAGTTATCAACACCACTATGTAGGTATCATGTTGAGATCGCCTAACAATTTTCTAATTGGATTTTTAAAAAAGCATAACTTCATTTCTACCGGAAAGAATTTTCAAATTAAGATATTAAAATTTAGCCTTTAAATGTGACTAAATGTTTGCATAAAATTTATTGAGGAAAAAAACTAACTTTTGCAGGTACAAACAAAATTATTTTTTTTACAAAAAAAAACATAAATATGCATAAATTGGGTAATATTTTAAGGGTGCCTCATCTTTAGAATAGGATGGCTTACAAGCCGAACTATTTAAATCAGCGGGAGATGAATTGGCTAGGAGCATACACCAGCTCATCTGCAAAATTTGGTCGGAGGAAAGTATGCCCGATGAATGGAACCTCGGTATAGTGTGCCCCATCCATAAAAAGGGAGATGTTCTGAAATGTACCAACTACAGAGGAATTAGTCTCCTAAACGTCGCTTATAAAATCTTGTCGGCCATCCTGTGTGACCGCTTAAAACCTTTTGTCAACGATCTGATCGGCCCTTATCAGTGCGGTTTTAGGCCAGGCAAGTCAACCGTCGATCAAATGTTCACACTCCGACAGATTTTAGAAAAATCCCGGGAATTCCAGATCGATACACACCACCTTTTTATCGATTTTAAAGTCGCGTATGATAGCGTGAAAAGGGACGAATTATACAGAGCCATGTCGAGTCTCGGCATCCCTGCCAAACTCGTCCGCTTGTGCAGGATGACGATGGAGAAATCTCGCTGCTCCGTCAAAATTGGTAAGAACACCACCGATTCCTTTGATGTTGAGAAAGGATTGAGGCAAGGCGACGCGTTATCATGCAACCTATTCAACATCGTTCTTGAAGCCATTGTACGCAACGCACATGTCAACACCAGCGGTACAATCTATCAAAAGTCCGTTCAATTGCTTGCATATGCGGATGACATAGACATTGTCGGCAGAACGAAGCGAGCTGTGGCAGGGGCATTTGCGAGCATTGAATCGGAGGCGGCTAGAATGGGATTGGCGGTTAATGAGGACAAGACGAAGTATATGCTGTCATCGAGAGAGGAATCTCAACATCGTCGACTCGGGCAAAATATCACGATGGACAGATATAACTTCGAAGTTGTCAAGGACTTTGTCTACCTGGGCTCCACTATTACATCGCAGAATGACATCAGTGCAGAGATCAAGCGAAGAATTACTCTTGCCAACCGCTGTTTCTTCGGTCTAAGAAGGCATTTAAGTAGTAAGGCCCTCTCTCAGAGAACCAAGGAGACTTTATACAAAACCCTAATCATCCCGGTCCTGCTTTATGGGTCAGAAGCATGGACACTGAAAGATTCGGATAAAAATCTGCTAGGGTGCTTTGAGAGGAAGATTCTTCGTGTGATTTTCGGTCCGGTGTGTATCGAAGGAGTATGGAGGAGAAGATTCAACGACGAGCTATACGGGCTATACAGCGACGTTGACCTGGTCAAAAAGCTGAAAATACAGCGGCTTAGATGGCTGGGGCACGTGGAGCGTATGGACAGCAACGCACCTGCTCGACGAGTCTTCGAATCCAACCCCGATGGGGTACGCAGCAGAGGAAGAACCCGTAACAGGTGGCGCAATCAAGTGAATGACGACATCAAAGCACTCGGTGTGCGCAACTGGAAGCGGCTAGCTAGGGACAGAGCTGGCTGGAGGGGCTTGTTAGTTGAGGCCGAAGCCCATCCTGGGCTGTGAGCGCCATCAAAAGTAAAGTAAGTAAGCATCTTTAGAATAACTTTTTTTTGAAAGTGAAGCGTGAGGAAGTCAAATAATTTGTATATACCTATATCTGCGCTCAGCCCTGACTCACATTAAATAACATAACATGTTCGACGGGCGCCTTTTGTGGTACATACATTTATAATTTAATTTAAATTTGAAAACAAAAATACAAGTAGGTACCTTTACGAGTAAATGGCTTACTGAAATATTCAACCAACTTACTGTTTGTAGTCACGAGAAACTTACTCCATTCAATTGATAAATTTTCTTTCTTTGGCACCTAGTGTATCGTACACAAGCGTACGAGTTTATACTCATTATATTATTCTTTACCTGTACTAATACTTTTACCTATACTACAATCTTATGCGAAAACAAGCGTATACAAAAGAACATACGCCTTGTGTAGTTTGAGCCAGTTTCTTTCATTCAGTTCAATTGTAAAATAGAAGTCAAGCGCTTTGGACGTGCGAGGAAATAAATGGGGTTTTTTCTACCGAAAGTTTTTTCGCCAAAATAAATTAATTTAGTTTTATTTAATAATATTGCTTTTTCGGATAAGTTTTTTGGTGAATCTTATACATTTTGGTCCACGTCGAGCCGGATATAAATTAGCGACCTATGAATAAATCGTTCAATTAGCTTGCGCGTGTGTGATATTAAGCATATCAATTAAGTCGTTGTAAGAGCGGGCAAAGAAAAAATAAAAGTGGTGCGCAAGTCAAGATTTTAATTATATTCATCAAGTTTCTACATATATACCTATATGTGCAGTGCCGAAGAAATCAATAAATACGCAAGTTTGTGCAAGCAGAACATGCCTAGACATGTTTCTACCCGACGCCAGCTGCAGAAAAAAGTAACGGTTCAGTGTTGCGCTCTTACTCATCTTTGTTTCTATGTTTCCCCTTCAAAATTTTAGCTACGCGCGAGTGTCTTAAGAATATTCCATATATGCATATCACATCTACACAATCTAGTTTTCTTCCCTTTTTATTTTCGGTTTTTTACATGCCTTGCAAGCATATCCCATTAATACACCAAAGTTTCTTTTTCTCCTCTGGCAATAATTCAGTTGTGCGCGAGTCTTTATAGGCACATACCCTGTGTATTATTCCTTATTTGGGCATGGTGGGAAAGAAGCAACAAGAAAAGAGGCACACAGGTTGAGCGAAAGATGTGCAACTGCATCTACATTATATTCTTATACATGCCCAAAAACAACCCTTTGTAAAATTAATTGGTTCAATATTTAATCACTGAACAAAACGTGGTTTGTTTGTGGTCTAAAAGAAAAAGTTGTCACTTTTGTTGAAAAACATTCAGACTCATATAAAACCTAGTGTGAAATCGGTAGAGGGTTTGGTAGTAAATGTATCTAATGAAATTTTCGACGAAAACGAAATGGATCTTTTAAACAGGGGTTTAAATTTCTCAACTAAGCCCAAGGCAAGCCCTATAATCGACGTTATAGCGGATATTGAAGCAACCATCCAATATAAGCCATTTGATACCAAAAAACGCATTCGAGATGCAGCTTTCTCTATTATTGAGAGAGAGTCTATCGCCCAAAAGTGCCGCGATAAAAAATCCGAAAAATGGAACGAGGCTATGTTTAGTCTCAAACGCCGCAACGTCTTTTATATGAAAGCAGATAAAGGAAACCAAGTGATCATCATGAAAAAAGAAGACTACGACCATCGCATGCTAATGTCCATCGATAAAGATAACTTCACAATTTGCAAAAAATCACCTCTAAACAAAATGATAAATGATGCTAAAG
Source organism: Melangyna quadrimaculata (assembly GCA_949320155.1). Classification (NCBI taxonomy): domain Eukaryota; kingdom Metazoa; phylum Arthropoda; class Insecta; order Diptera; family Syrphidae; genus Melangyna; species Melangyna quadrimaculata. The sequence goes on from OX439486.1 coordinate 33,961,390, forward strand.
CTGAAATAAAAAGTTTTACCAACGTATTTTGAATAAATAAATACCGTTTAATTGTCTCCAACCCCCAGTTACCTCTCATGTATGGCCTCCCAAAAGTCCACAAACCAGGAGAAAAAATGAGGAAAATTGTTTCGTGTGTGAATTCGCCGTTCGCAAAAATATGCAAATGGCTTGTTAGCAATATCAAACAGTATCGACAGTTTAAAGGTTTCTCTGTAAAAAATGCCTTCGAATTTGTTGACAAAGTTGAGAACATTGATATCGGGGAAGATGAAATACTGGTTTCCTTTGACGTCTCCGCCCTCTTTCCTAGTGTACCTATCGATGTTGCAATAGAAGCTATACGTGATAACCTCCAAAGTTGTGCAGTGCCAAGTGAACAAATTCAAACTTACGTCACAGCGATCGATATTTGCATGAAATATAACTGCTTATAATTCAGAGACAAATTTTATAAAAGTGAGCAGGGTTGCAGTAGTAGCAGTACCTGAAGAATTCATGTGCAAATTGGAGTCTGATTTGCAAAGAGAGGGCTTACTTCCCACTATTTGGTTTCGCTATGTTGATGACACATTCACTGTCATAAAGAAGAACGATATCGAACGCACGCGGAATATTTTAAATAGCCGTTATGAGAATGTGAATTTTACTTATGAAATTGAAAGCGAAGAAAATCATACGCTTCCGTTTCTTGATCTTAAAATAAAACACATAGGAGAAAAAATAGAATTTGGCGTCTATTGAAAACCAACAACGACGGACAGGTACATAACGAATGACTCATCATGTACCTACCAACACAAAGCCGCAGCATTTCATTCTATGATCTATCGTTTATGCAGATTGTCATTGTCAGTTTCGGAATACAAAAATGAATACGAGAAAATTCTTCAAATTGCGAATGTGAATGGGTTTGTAAAATGTTTAATTGACAAGTTTATATCAAGACACTCATATAAAATTAAAAGAGATGAATTTTCGACATTATTTAGCCAGAATAATTTATCCAAAAAAGAAAAACAAAACCGTGTCGCATTCACATATTTACCAAATGTGACAGACAAACTAAGACATTCCTTCGATAGAGAGAACATGACGATTGCTTATACTAGTGCCAACAAACTTCGTTCAAAGCTAGGCACAACAAAAGATCCAGTACCATTACGAGAACGAAGTGCTATATATCAAATCAGCTGCTCAGATTGTGATGCGATGTATATAGGGCAAACAATAAGAGCTTTATCTGCACGTATTGAAGAACACTTGCGCAGCGTAAGAAAGAAAGATCTCACAAAAGCTGTTGCTGCACATGCTTACAATTTGGACAATTCCCATCCACATAGCCAAATTTCATTCGACTAAAATGTAAAGCTGATTAAAAACATCAATAATCCAGCAAAATTAGATGCGTATGAATCCCTATATATTACAACAACAAAAATCTTATGAATTTAGAAAAAAAGAATGTCGATTCACCACTTTTTCGTTTAGTTAAATACATATTTGTAAACTCTATTTATAAATACAAATATAACTATGCTTTCTTTTAATTTTTGTAAAGTCTCTCTTGTTTATACTCTTGTTTTTACTGTAAACTTAATCAAATGTTCTCTTAATTTTCTTTTGTAATTGTAAAATTCTTGCCGTTTTTGCTTTCTTTGATTATTCAAATTTAGTGTCTACTAAACGCTCGCTGAAGATGAGCACACAATTATGAGCTCGAAATGCATAAGGTAAAAAAATTTTTAGTAAATACATAAATTATTTGACAAAAATTGTTTGTGTTTTTTTAATTTATCGAAACTTGCGGTCAATAAAGAACCAAATTTCCAAAAAAAAACATTTTAAAATTAGATCACAAACAAACCACGTTTTGTTCAGTGATTAAATATTGAACCAATTAATTTAAACAATGTATTCTAAGCAAGACTTAAACGTGTACTCGCGTCTAGTAGTAAAAATGAAGAAAGTTAAAACTGATATAATTTTTTTAGAAGAGTGTAGATCTAAAACAGTATTCCCACAGTTCATGAAAGTGAATTGCGCTGTACAAAACAACCTTACTCAAAAAGTTATAGATCAGTCCAAACGATTGTGGTTAAAATTTGAAATACAATATCACTACAGTCGCATTGATGCAATTCAATTAAAAATTTACCAGTTGCATTTAAAAATGACAAAAGACTTACGAGATGAAATGTGTTTTAAAGAATTTATTACTAAACAATCTGCCATTTTACTACATAGTAACCATATTTTCAATAAAAAAAGAGTTGTACAAAAGAAAAGTTGTCACAGTTGTTGAAAAACATTCAGACTCATATAAAGCTAGTGTGAAATCGGCAAAAGGTTTGGAAGTAAATTTATCTAATGAAATTTTCGACGACAGCGAATTGGATTTTAAATTTCTCAACTAAACCCAAGGCAAGCTCGATAATCGACGTTATAGCCGATATTGAAGCAGCCATCCAATAAAAGCCATTTGATACCAAAAACGCATTCGAGATGCATTCACCGAAAAGTGCCGCGATAAAAAATCAGAAAAATGGAACGAGGCTGTATTTAGTCTCAAACGCCGCAACGTCTTTTATATGAAAGCAGATAAAGGAAACCAAGTGATCATCATGAAAAAAGAAGACTGCGATCATCGCATGCTAATGTCCATCGAAGAAGATAACTTCACAATTTGCAAAAAATCACCTCTAAACAAAATGATAAATGATGCTAAAGCTGTAATAAAAAGATTAACCAACGTATTTTGAATAAATAAATACCGTTTAATTGTCTCTAACCCCCAGTTACCTCTCATGTATGGCCTCCCAAAAGTCCACAAACTAGGAGAAAAAATGAGGAAAATTGTTCCGTGTGTGAATTCGCCGTTCGCAAAAATATCCAAATGGCTTGTTAGCAATATCAAACAGGATGGACAGTTTAAAGGTTTCTCTGTAAAAAATGCCTTCGAATTTTTTGACAAAGTTAAGAACATTGAAATCGTGGAAGATGAAATACTGGTTTCCTTTGACGTCTCCGCCCTCTTTCCTAGTGTTCCTATCGATTTTTCAATAGAAGCTATACGTGATCACCTCCAAAGTTGTGCAGTGCCAAGTGAACAAATTCAAACTTACGTCACAGCGATCGATATTTGCATGAAATATAACTGCTTTCAATTCAGAAACAAATTTTATAAAAGTGAGCAGAGTTGCAGTATGGGAAATTGTCTCTCCCCCTAGTAGCTGAAGCAACTTGCGCAAATTGGAGTCTGATTTGCAAAGAGAGGGCTTACTTCCCACTATTTGGTTTCGCTATGTTGATGACACATTCACTGTCATAAAGAAGAACGATATCGAACGCACGCTGAATATTTTAAATAGCCGTTATGAGAATGTGAATTTTACTTATGAAATTGAAAGCGAAGAAAATCATACGCTTCCGTTTCTTGATCTTAAAATAAAACACATAGGAGAAAAAATAGAATTTGGCGTCTATAGAAAACCAACAACGACGGACAGGTACATAATAAATGACTTATCATGTACCTACCAACACAAAGCCGCAGTATTTCATTCTATGATCTATCGTTTATGCAGATTGCCATTGTCAGTTTCGGAATACAAAAATGAATACGAGAAAATTCTTCAAATTGCGAATGTGAATGGTTTTGAAAATGTTTAATTGACAAGTTTATATCAAAACACTCATATAAAATTAAAAGAGATGAATTTTCGACATTATTTAGCCAGAATAATTTATCCAAAAAAGAAAAACAAATCCGTGTCGCATTCACATATTTACCAAATGTGACAGACAAACTAAGACATTCCTTCGATAGAGAGAACATGACGATTGTTTATACTAGTGCCAAGAAAGAAAGATCTCACAAAAGCTGTTGCTGCACATGCTTACAATTTGGACAATTCTCATCCACATAGCCAAATTTTATTCGACTAAAATGTAAAGCTGATTAAAAACATCAACAATCCAGGAAAATTAGATGCGTATGAATCCCTATATATTGCAACAACAAAAAATATCTTATGAATTTAGGAAAAGAAAATGTCGATTCACCACTTTTTCGTTTAGTAAAACGTTAAATACATATATGTAAACTCTATTTATAAATACAAATATAACTATGCTTTCTTTTAATTTTTGTAAATTCTCTCTTGTTTATACTCTTGTTTTTACTGTAATCTTAATCAAATGTTCTCTTAATTTTCTTTTGTAATTGTAAAATTCTTGCCGTTTTTGCTTTCTTTGATTATTCAAATTTAGTGTCTACTAAACGCTCGCTGAAAATGAGTTCACAATTATGAGCTCGGAAAGCATAAGATAAGATGTGTTCTTATTAATTTATCGAAAACTTGCGGTCAATAAAGAACCAAATTTCCAATAAACATTTTAAAATTAGATCACAAACAAACCACGTTTTGTTCAGTGATTAAATATTGAACCAATTAATGTAAACAATGTATTCTAAACAAGACTTAAACGTGTACTCGCGTCTTGTAGTAAAACTGAAGAAAGTTAAAACTGATATAATTTTTTTAGAAGAGTGTAGATCTAAAAAAGTATTCCCAAAGTTCATGAAAGTGAATTGCGCTGTACAAAACAACCGTACTCAAAAAGTTATAGATCAGTCCAAACGATTGTGGTTAAAATTTGAAATACAATATCACGACAGTCGCATTGATGCAATTCAATTAAAAATTTACCAGTTGCATTTAAAAATGACAAAAGACTTACGAGATGAAATGTGTTTTAAAGAATTTATTACTAATCAATTTGCCATTTTACTACGTAGTGACCATATTTTCAATAAAAAAAAGAGTTGTACAAAAGATACAAAAGAAAAAGTTGTCACAGTTGTTGAAAAACATTCAGACTCATAAAACCTAGTATGGAATCGGTAAAAGGTTTGGTAGTAAATTTATCTAATGAAATTTTCGACGAAAACGAATTTGATCTTTTAAAGACGGGTTTAAATTTCTCAACTAAACCCAAGGCAAGCCCTATAATCGACGTTATAGCGGATATTGAAGCAGCCATCCAATATAAGCCATTTGATACCAAAAAACGCATTCGAGATGCAGCTTTTCCTATTATTGAGAGAGAGTCTATCACCCAAAAGTGCCGCGATAAAAAATCCGAAAAATGGAACGAGGCTGTGTTTAGTCTCAAACGCCGCAACGTCTTTTATATGAAAGCAGATAAAGGAAACCAAGTGATCATCATGAACAAAGAGCACTACGATCATCGCATGCTAATGTCCATCGAAGAAGATAACTTCACAATATGCAAAAAATCACCTCTAAACAAAATGTTAAATGATGCTAAAGCTGTAATAAAAAGTTTAACCAACGTATTTGGAATAAGTAAATACCGTTTAATTGTCTCCAACCCCCAGTAACCTCTCATGTATGGCCTTCCAAAAGTCCACAAACCAGGAGAAAAAATGAGGAAAATTGTTTCGTGTGTGAATTCGCCGTTCGCAAAAATATGCAAATGGCTTGTTAGCAATATCAAACAGTATCGACAATTTAAAAGTTTCTCTGTAAAAAATGCCTTCGAATTTGTTGACAAAGTTAAGAACATTGAAATCGGGGAAGATGAAATACTTGTTTCTTTTGTTTTTTGTTTTTTTTTTTTTTGTTTTTTTGTTTTTATTGTTGTGTGTTCTGTTTTTGGCTTATGCTGTTGCTTATGCTGAATGGTGCGATTTATCTTTATCTAACAAATGAAAGGGTGGTTATGTGAATATATCATCATTGCTCCGATGTATATTTGAGCAAGCATGAGATGCAAGGCAAATAATGGTGGCAAAGGAATTAAATGTGATATGTGCAAGAATGCGAAGAATTGAATATTTTAGTGTGCTAGTATTGTGCTATTTAAGGCTGGTTAAAGAGCAAGGGGGCAAGAAAGAGTCATAATGAGACATATTGTTGGTAGCTGCTGGGCAAGGGAAAGGTTATAGGGCTAGTTCGCAAATTGAAGGACAAGATATGCTAATATTATTATATGTTTACGGATGGTTATGACATTCGGTTAAGTAAATGGGCAAGTAGCCATGGCACGCAAGATTATTTAAAGGCATTAAATTAAAACTGATTGTTACATGTGCACAAAAATTAGGAAGCACGTCATACAATAAACACCTCACCTAGTCACATAATTATAATTATTTAGTTTTTCTATTACATTATAAATCGCAAGTTAACTGATAAACAATTTGATCTTCTTTCTTTAACACTTATCTAATTATATTTTTGTATTTATTAGTAGCAACAAACGGCGCATAACAAGATACATTCAACATGTTTTAAGGCGCTAGAGCGCTTGGAAAAGTATGTAGCACAGGAGGACATCAAGTGGATCTCGGGCAAGGCAAACGCACTAGAAGATGTCGAAGAACTGCAAGCAACTGCAGAAGAGCTATATCTTAGTTTAAAGAGCAAGTTGTACAAGGCGCTAGAAGAGCGTAAATAGAAAGGCGCAAGAGAAGAGGGAGAAAGGACGCAAGCCAAAGAGGTGGCCATCCAAATGCCAACTCAGATGGACATACAAAATAACTGGGGCGAGTTTAATGGAGATTTGATGAAGTGACAGGGCTTCTATGATCGCTTCGTCGCCGCCGTGCACAACAATACACAGATAGCGCCAGCCTATTAATTCCAGTACCTACGCAAGTCTTTGATAGGAGATGAAGGGCAAATTATGGGCGAGTGGCAGCTCAATGACACCAATTATATCGAGGCTTGGGAGCGCTTGGGTCAAATATATGACAAAAAATACCAAACGTGCCGATTGTTACTGCGCCAGTTCTTCGATTTGCCAAACCTGCCAGCACATCCCCGCTCAGATGACATACAGAAAATGTCAAATGTCACCCATGAGACACTACGCCAATTGAAAGCGCAAGGCCTACCCGTGGAACAGTGGGACATGATGATTGTGCACATGTTGCATGAGCGCCTCGATGCAGATACAGCGCGCCAGTCAGAGACACCATCAGCCAATGAGATTTTAGCATTTCTGGACAAGCAGGCTGCTGCTGTGATACAGCCAAGCCAATCAAACAGGACCATGCCAGCCCAGTGCAACAGTAGCATGATAACCCGTGCCGAATCCAGCCAGCGGTACAAAAAATTTATGAGCGAGCGGAGAGCAGAGCAAGATGTTGCAAGACAACCCAAAGCTGAGTCAGGAGCAAGGGTAAGAGGGAGGTCAGCGAAGCCAACAGACCTAGAAGAAGGTGCGAGATGTGCGGGGAGCCCCACATGTTATATCGATGCGCGAGATTCCTGGATTTGCGCCCGGCTGCAAGAGTTAAGCTTGTGCGTATGCACAAACTCTGCGAAAATTTGCTTCAAATATGGACATGGGATAGATGATTGTTTTCAGGCGCCGTGCCCTTAATGTCCATTCCGTGTAAAGCACAACAGCTGTTTGTGCCCATATAATGAGCTGCCGAACCCACCAGCAGGAGCAAGAGTTACAAATTTACAGAGCATGAGGCGCCAGGGGGCATGACAATCACCGATACCGCGCAAGAGGCAACGAGTTTGCAAACAGGTGGGCGATTTAATTAAAAATAAAAATTTTATGTCATCCTATTTAAATGTCTTTAATTCCAATAGTTTTTATAATGATTTATCAAATACATTGATGCCGACGGTTTTGGTGAGGCTTCAGGTAGGCGGGCAATATTTTTGACCAATAAGAGCGTTTTTGGATTTAGGCGCACAACCAAACTTAATAACACATTCAATCACTCACGCGTATAATATTATTACAAAACAGGTAACACGTAGAGTAATCGGTATTGAGGAAAACAGCACAGAATTGCATAGGCAGGTACAACTTGGTGTCTCTCCATGGTATGATTCTGAGATATACGTAGAAGAGAATTTTTGGGTTTTACCAAAAAGCGAAGGCTGGGCGCTGGTGACTCCACAGACTGATATCCAACCTTTAGATGAATATTTCAGGTTGCCGTTGGTAGATCCGCCATATTGGAAGCAAGCAAAGGCTGAACTTTTATTAGGCGAAGGTTTTTTCGTAAAGGTAATCGATACCGCGCCGTATAGGAACAATTTTTGCGCTTGAGACTACATTGGGTGTTGTAGTATTTGGAACTGAATCATTGGACGTAGTTAGTGGGCAAGCTAAAGCTGAGGAGACGTCACTGTTTAGATGTATTGAATTAGAGCGCATGGACAATCTGGTTAGACAGTTGTGGGAAATGAATCAGGTAGGAGGTACCAAGAGCAGAACTCCAGAGGAGCAAGCACTAGAAGACAATTTTATGAATACAACTAGACGTGATAATTAAGGTCGTTTTGTTGTTACAATTCCTATAAAGCCAGGTATACAAGACATAGGGGATTCAAGGGCAATAGCTTTGAGATGATTTTTCTTCTTAGAAAGAAAACTAGGCAGAGAACCTGCAATCAGAGAAAAGTATGTGAGTTTTATGCAAGAATATGAGAATCTCGTTGGATAGGGTGTTGAAAGCAGCTGGTTTCGAACTGCGCAAATGAAAATCGAACAGTCAATGGTTAGGAGGCCAGTTAGAATCAAGCAAGGGCGAGGATTTGGTATTTGAAAACAAGGATCAGGCCAATGTGTTAGGAATAAAGTGGCTAGTAGATTGTGAACAGTTTACATTTGTCGTTAGAGCAGTTGAGACATTAGAGAAGATAACGAAAAGAAGTGTTCTTAGTTGCTTAGCGCAATTGTATGATCCTAACGGATATATTTCACCCGTCACTATTTGAGGCAAGATTTTAATACAAGATATATGGAGAATAAGTGTTGATTGGGATCAAGAGGTTCCAGTCGATATAGAAGGGCGATGGCATGAGCTTTGGGGGAAAATAAAGTACTTAGAGCAATTTCGAATTGACAGGTGGTTAGATACGTCACGGGGCGCAAAGGTGCAAGTGCATGGTTTCTCAGATGCTTCGACAATAGCATACGGAGCAGTAATATATGCGCGAGTAGAGCAATCTTATGGCCAGATTACGAGCAAGTTAGTCGTGTCTAAGACAAGAGTAGCGCCTTTGAAGACAGTGACTATTCCGCGATTAGAGCTAGCTGCAGCAGAATTGTTAGGTAGGCTAATAACTGAGTTTTTTAAAGCTATGGAATGGGACAATAAAAAATAAATCGGGTGGCACAACGGCTCTTGAAGAACCAGGGCCTAGTGAATAACAACTCGCAACCATTCCTGTGTGCGCCTTTCAACAGGAATGGAAGGGACCTACAATTTTATGCCGAATCCGAACGGCTAGACGAGAAGCACTTATTCGTGACAAGTGATACTCTTGGAGGATTTGTCAATTCCTCGCAAGAGGCAGTAGCCCTGAAAAAAAACTTTTTAGTTTTTTAGGTGGACGAGGCTGGGAAGCGATCCCAGACCTCCGGCGTGACAGTCAAATGCACTAACCATTACGCTACGGCGTGACAGTCAAATGCACTAACCATTACGCTACGGGCTACTACATGGAATGGGACAAGTGTGAGTATATACTATGGGCAGATTCAATGGTAGTCTTACATTGGTTGCAACGGTCACCTCGTGATATGAAGACATATGTAGCGAATAGGGTATCTTCAATTCAAACTAATACGAATGTACAGCAGTGGCGACAAGTCGGGACAAACGATAATCCTGCGGATTTGTTTAGTCGGGGGATGGATCCAAGGGAACTGGTAAATAGTGATTTGTGGTTGCATGGGCCAGCGTGGCTGAGCCAAGATGAAGATAATTGGCTAGTTAATTCCCTAATCAAAGAAGTTATACCAATCGCAACGAATGAGATGCATGTCTTCGTTGTAGCACCAATTAATGAGAAGATTGGGATATGGACCTCCAGATATGAGCAAAGAATTCCCATAGAGAAATACGCGAGCAGACTAGAGCAGGCTGTCAGCTCAAGAAGAAGGCAAGGGAACGCAAGTTGCGAGAGAAAGGCGGACACAGCGCAGAACATGCACCTCTTGTGCTAACAGCTGATGAAAGAGCGCGAGGTATAAAGTATCTCATCAAGAGAGCACAAGGCGACATTTACGGAAAAGACATTGCCACATTTCATAGAAAGGGCCAGCTACTAGAACAGCGGAATCATGAGTTGCCTTTTTCATTTGTTTAAATACTAGAGCGGTTCACATCGAACTTATTGGATATTTAACATCACTTTCGTTTTTGGCATGTTATGAGCGATTTGTTAGTAGACGAGGGCATGTGATAGTGATAATGGAACTTCATTCGTTGGTGGTGCAAGAGTAATTAAGCAAGCTTGTCAAGAATGGAAAAAGGATGAGGTTTTTGGTAAATTAAATTTGTAAATTAAAGCTGCGCCACATCAAGGCGGAATATACGAGGCAGCAGTAAAATCAATGAAGTACCATTTAAAGAGAATCGTTGGGCAGCGCACTTTAGATAATGATCAGTTTATCACTTTGTTAGCAAGCATAGAGGGCATATTAAATTCTCGGCCGATTCACCCGCTGAGTGATGATCCTTACGATACGCAAGCCTTAACTCCAGGTTGGTGAGCCAATTATATTGCCACCGCCATTTTTTACAGCAGAGGAATCAAGGTCAAGGGGAGTCAATTTATTCCGAGAGCGGCAAGTAATGCTTCAACATTTCTGGAAAAGGTGGAGAGAGGAATATCTGGTGACTTTGCAAGAAAGAAAGAAGTGGAGGAGAGAAAAAGAGAGCCTGAAGATAGGGCAATTAGTTATCATAAAGAGTGAGAGCCTACCTCCTGCGTTGTGTTAGTTGGGTCGCTTCTGTGAGCTTATCAAAAGTAAAGATCAGGTTGTTAGGTCAGTGGTATTAAAGACAGAGACCGGGCAACTTTCAAGGCCTGTCCAAAAGATATGTGTATTGCCAATAAAGTGCAATGTAAGGAGCTACGTAGAAATTAACGTAGCGCATTTAGCAAGATTTGGGTGTGGGAGAGCCAGCAAGCGCAAGACAAAAAAACTCTATTATCAACCCATACTAATCGCTTCTTAACAGGTCAGTCGTTTTCGGTGGTCAGGTACTTATATGCATCAGCGAGCAAGACCCTCAATCGCAAGACAACAAAGGCGCCCCAATTTAACAAGATGTGACAACGTCCCGCTTCCGTCGGGACTGTATCGTACACAAGCGTACGAGTTTATACTCATTATATAATTCTTTACCTGTACTAATACTTTTACCTATACTATAATCTTATGTGAACACAAGCGTATACAAAAGAACATACGCCTTGTGTAGTTTGAGCAAGTTTCTTTCATTCAGTTCAATTGCAAAATAGAAGTCAAGCGCTTTGGACGTGCCAGGAAATAAATGGGTTTTTTTCTACCGAAAGTTTTTTCCCCAAAATAAATTAATTTAGTTTTATTTAATAATATTGCTTTTTCGGATATGTTTTTTAGTGAAACTTATACACCTAGTATAATATTAATCTTATAAGACACTTGACCTATAGGTATAAGAATTTCGTTGTTCATTGTTTGTAGTTATGTTTTGATAATTATTTTAGTAAGAAAATTGTGGTAGGAAGGTATCCTCAATTAATTAATATTAGGTGGGTTATCCTCAATTAAATAATATTATCATTATATGTACGTATAATAGTTTGAAAAATAATACATTGGTCTTGTAAATCAAAAATAAGAATATAATCTTTTTAAACTTCAAGGAAAAAGATCCCTATTTCTTTATGATTAACCTCCAAAATTAATATTTTGTATAAATGTAATAAATACCCAAACAAAATAATTTTGGAAGAAAAAAAACTTTCATAAGTTTCGATTTTCTCAAAAACTAAACTATAAAACAACTTCTAGTTCTTAGCGTTTGATTAAAAACTAATTACAGCAATTATTTTTGGAAAAAAAGAATATAACTTAATTACGTAAAATTATGAAAAAAAAATGCAAATAAAAAAAAACTGAAAATTTTTATTTTGAAAACAAATAAAAAGAATAGACTTGTAGCTTACAAAAAAAACTATCGTATTACATTGTAAGTAGGTACTATCGTTGACTTTTAAAATTTTGTAATCCATTTAAAGCTAATGTTTTAGAAAATTGCCCTCCCCTATAAACGGAGGGAGATAGACACCCATCAAAAACTATTTTGTTCATAGAACATATAAGTACAGGTACAATATTACAAGGTATCAATCATGGGTGTTATAAATTTGTGTAGGTACTATTTGTTTTCAAACATTTTTTGCAAGTTTTAAGCTTTAAACATTAAAAAAAAAACTAACTACCTAACAATAATTATTATTACCTACTGTGTTATGCAAAAATTCAAATTCAAGTTTTTCAAACTTATTTCACACTTACATTTCAAAAAAGGGCAAAAATTGTAACGAAAAAAGTTATTAGAGGTAGGAACATTAAAATATTAATTTTGTAATCTACCTAGAAATAAATTTAGGTTAAGTTAAAAAGACTTTTTAAAAATGTGAATACCTACGTATGGGTATAGGTACCGGTATACAAAATTGACGCCTAGGTAGGTACACGCAAAATATAAAAAAACATTTTATTTGACAACTGAAACGACGTTTCGTCTTTTTTATAGGTACATATAGGTTTGTTTATGTACATACCTACCTACACCTGTGTATACCTAATTAAATTTTCAGTGCACTGGCAATACACAACAGGTGCCTACCTAGGTATATTTCAAAAATTGCTAAAATACAAAGAAATTTAGTTCATAACTAAAACTTATAAAACCTGCCTTCTTGGATATCGCCCATTGGTTAAAATTTAACCAATGACAGACTCTAGCCTCAAACAATTAAAAAATAGGTACCTAGGAGGAACCTGTTTACATGGCTACTTGTATGATAGACATAAATAGTGAATTCAAAGTCAAAGCTAATTAAACTACCTATGTACCTACCTAAATAGGTACCCTGAAAATCAAACAAACAAATTTCAAGCCAAAGACAGGAAGTTTGTTTTTATTTTCTGTACATAGGTACAACCTACCTACCACCAAGCACTTACTTACCTAAAAATTGCATAGAAATTCTCACTTATTTCATTAACTTATTTCCATACCTACCTAGGTACATAAATGTTGGTATGTAGTTTGTACGGACCTATTCGTCGGCATAATAAATTGTGAATTTCTTGCAAAAATTTCAAGTCAACCTCAAAGCTAAGCAACTTAAATATTAATAAAACCTACCATTCATAATTTATACTTATATACCTACCTACCTATATGTATGTATATTTTCCTTTCCCGCAAAAAGATATGCTCAAAATCTTGCACTTGCAACAATTTTCACGGCAAAACTAGGTACCCTCAAAAATATACGATTGCATATACTTACAAATATACCATATTTTTCTTTCCCGCATTAAAATCAACCTACCTACCTACCCTTGATAATATACGAATGGATACCTCCACACATTATTCTTACCACCTCGAAGTCAGCCGGCGCATTTTCGATTTTCGGAAAAATAAAAATGCCAATAACTTTGTATGGAACTTTGAAACGCCCATATCTCCTTCACTATATCGGATATTTTTATGTACACGGGCTTGAATCATTCTCCTATTTTAAACCATTATTGTACATAGCACATTTTTTTTTAGCTTTAAACATTAAAAAAAACTAACTACCTAACAATAATTATTATTACCCACTGTGTTATGCAAAAATTCAAATTCAAGTTTTTCAAATTTATTTTACACTTACATTTCAAAAAAGGGCAAAAATTGTAACGAAAAAAGTTATTAGAGGTAGGAACATTAAAACATTAATTTTGTAATCTACCTAGAAATAAATTTAGGTTAAGTTAAAAAGACTTTTTAAAAATGTTAACACCTACGTATGGGTATAGGTACCGGTATACAAAATTGACGCCTAGGTAGGTACATATAAAAAAAAAAATTTTACAAAAAAAATTAACTTTTTTCCAAGAAAAAATAAACTTTTTTACAAAAAAATAAACTTTTTTACAAAAAAAAATAAACTTTGTAACAAAAAAAATTACTTTTTTACAAAAAAAAAAAAAAAACATTTGTACAAACAAAAATTAACTTTTATTCAACAAAAATTTAAAAAAAATTTAAAATTGAATTATTCAATCATTTTATTATTTTGGTTATTATATCTTTACTAAAGCGAATTTTGAATTCTGCATAATTTAAATATTGTTTACTTCAGTCTTAATTTTTTAAATTAGAAATCTGTTTTCGTACACCCCTAGTTAATTTTTAAATAAATTTTCAAAAAGCTTAAAAAAATGAATTTTGTATTCATTTAATTGTTTTGGTTATTATTTTTTAACTAAAGCGAATTTTGATTTCTGCATAATTTTTAAATATAATCTACTTTAATCTTAAGCTTTTAAATCAAAAATCTGTTATTGTACACCCCTAGTTAATTTAAAAAAAAAATCAAAAAACTTAAAAAAGTGATTTTTTTAATTATTTTTGTTATTTTGGTGATTATTTCTTAACTAAAGCGAATTTTGATTTCTGCATAATTTTAAAATATTATCTACTTCAATCTTATACTTATTAATCAAAAATCTGTTACTGTTCACCCCTAGTTAATTTTTAAATAAATTTACAAAAAACTTAAAAAAGTGAATTTTTCATTAATTTTGTTATTTTGTGATTATTTCTTAACTAAAGTGAATATTTATTTTTTATTTCGCATAATTATAAAATATTTGACAAGTACAACTACAAGAAACGTTCTAGTCACGCCCACCTCACTTTCTCTCGTCGCATTGTGAATCAATGCTAAAACAACAACATAAACTGCGCCGATTTCGTGTTGGTTTGTTCGTGTTTTTATTTGTTGTTAGACCGCTTTCACACAGGGAAACTGAGTTGCCAGAAACTTGCTAGTTTGTAGGCGAGAAGGGTGTGAGGGAAGATTTGTTGTCTTCCTTTTACGCCCTTCTCGCCAACAAACTGAAAATCGCCGGCAACTCAGTTTCCTTGTGTGAAAGGGGTCTTAGACTGCTTTCACACAAGGAAACTGAGTTGCTGGAAACTGGAAGTTTGTCGGCGAAAAGGCCAACAAGTAAGGGGAATGAAACAAATCTCCCCGGTCAACGTTTGGGGAGATTTTTATAAAATGTCAAATGTCAAAAAAATCTCCAGCAACAGGTTTCCCTGTGTGAAAAATACTTACTTACATTGCAGCATGGATGTTGTTTGGCTTTTCATTAAATTTTGTTTTATTTATTTGCAATTGAATATTTTTCCGCTGTGTTTTCGTAAGCATTTCGTTGTCTTTTTGGAGACAGCAGGAACATTTCATTTCGCATCAGCAGCGTACTAGGCTTAAGGTTAGACCGCACTCCACAGATAACTGCACAAAAGTGAGAAATTAATAAAGTGAATAATTAATATTTTAAATTATGCAGAATTCAAAATTCGCTTTAGTTAAGAAATAATAACCAAAACAACAAAATTAATGAAAAATTCAGTTTTTTAAGTTTTTGGAAAATTTATTTAAAAATTAACTAGGGGTGTACAATATCAGATTTTTGATTTAAGTATTCAAGATTGAAGTAAGTAATATTTACAAATTATGCAGAATTCAAAATTCGCTTTAGTTAAAAAAATAATAACCAAAATAACAAAATTATTGAAAAAAAATCATTCTTTTTTGATTTTTTTTTTTGAAAGAATTAACTAGGGGTGTACAATAACAGATTTTTGATTTAAAAGCTTAAGATTGAAGTAGATTATATTTAAAAATTATGCAGAAATCAAAATCCGCTTTAGTTAAGAAATAATAACCAAAATAATTAAATGAACGAAAAATTCAGTTTTTTAAGTTTTTTGAAAATTCATTTAAAAATTAACTAGGGGTGTACGAAAACAGATTTTTGATTTAAAACTTTAAGACTGAAGTCAACAATATTTTAAATTATGCAGAATTCAAAATTCGCTTTAGTTAAGATATTTTAACCAAAATAACAAAATGATTGAATAATTCACTATTTTAATTTTTTTTTAAATTTTTGTTGAATAAAAGTTAATTTTTTTTGTACAAATGTTTTTTTTTTTGTAAAAAAGTTTATTTTTTTTTTTTGTAAAAAAGTTTATTTTTTTGTATTTTTTTTTTTTTTTTGTAAAAAAGTTTATTTTTTCTTGGAAAAAAGAAAATTTTTTTTGTAAAAAATTTTATTTCTTTTTTTGTAAAAAAGTTTTTTTTGTTAGTTATTTATTTTTGTAAAAAAGTTTATTTTTTTTTTGTTAAAAGTTATTTTATTTTCTACTCATTTTCTTAGAAGAAAATGAGTAGAAAATAAAATAAGTGAATTAAAAAAAAAAGTTTTCCCCGGGTAGGATTCGAACTCACGACTGTGGAGCCATGGGCGATAACTCTGCCAACAGACTGCGGTTAATATTAAATATCATGGGCTAGTTTTGTAATATAAAGATTTTCACAGTAAAGCATTTCGCTTGCTATGTACAATAATGCCAATTGGACTTACGTCCCTTCTTTCCAAGGCCATGGAAACGCTGATTAATTTCCAGCTCAAGAAATATCTCGAGGAACGAAAGCTTCTTAATGACCGGCAGAACGGCTTTCGTAGCAATAGGTCCACTGGTGATCTGATGGTATATCTCACCGAACAGTGGAACAAATCTTTACATCGGTTTGGAGAAAGTAAGATTATTGCACTTGATATTTCAAAAGCGTTTGATAGAGTTTGGCACCAAGCTCTCTTATCGAAAATGCGCGCATTTGGTTTCGATGAACCTCTTCTTCGTTGGATTAGAAATTACCTTTCGGACCGTTCAATACAAGTTGTATTGGACGGTTTCAAGTCTGAAATCCACAAAATAAATGCTGGTGTGCCCCAGGTTTCCGTTTTGTCTCCGACTCTCTTCCTTATTTTTATAAATGATCTTTTGTCTGAAACTTCTAATCCATTAAACTGTTTTGCTGACGATAGTACCCTCAGTTTCTCATATTCGTTTACAGATTCTCATCCATGTCCTTCGGATGTGGAACTTGAACGGCAGCGTATGATAAGCTCACTAAATTCTGATCTCGACAGCATTGTCCAATGGGGAATCAAAAACCGCGTAGAATTTAATGCTTCTAAAACTCAATGTTGTCTCCTGTCGTTAAAGCGAAACCCACCCCCAATGCCGCTATCCATGGGCGGCACTTGCATCGAGGAAACCGAACAGCTCTCAGTTCTCGGTATGTGTGTCACATACCACCTTTTGTGGAATGACCACAAATTTGATGTCGCCAAAAACGCTGCTAAGTGTTTAGGTTTTCTCCGTAGATGCAAGAAGTTTTTTTTCCCCTTCTGATCTGGCTGTGATCTACAAAGCCTTTATTCGTCCAAAACTTGAGTACAATTCTCATGTTTGGGCAGGAGCTCCAAGAACTCACTTGAGTTTGTTGGACAGAATTCAAAAGAGAGCTTTAAAAATGATAGGCGAAAGATCTATAACAGAAACAATTACATCTCTCGAACACCGCCGTAATATTTCGTATCTTTCTCTATTTTATCGCTATTATTATAATCAGTGTTCTAGTGAAATAGCCAGTTGCATTCCCCCCCTTAAAAAATTCAACCGTAATACTCGCGCTTCTAGGAATGCCCATCAGTTCACCCTCGAGCCCAACTTCGGACGTACTGTTATGTACAGAGATTCTTTCTTCATTCGCACCCCACGAATGTGGAATGCTTTACCTGACTCGACTTTCCCCTCCCATTTCGATGTGCAAACGTTCAAAACCAATGTGCATCGGTATCTTCTTCTAAATCCTCTCCTACTTACCTAATCGCTCGTGCTGTGTTAAAAACATTTTAAGGGCAGCCATAACCCCTTTTGCGCGCGTGGAATATAAAAAAAAAAAGGAGAATGATTTAAGCCCGTGTACATAAAAATATCCGATATAGTGAAGGAGATATGGGCGTTTCAAAGTTCCATACAAAGTTATTTTTTTTTTTATTAAAAAAAAAAAAAAACCAGGGGGTGTACATAAATTTTTGTTTTGCTAAATCGTGTGTACAATAAGAGATGCATCGATTGGCATTTTTATTTTTCCGAAAATCGAAAGTGCGCCGGCTGACTTCGAGGTGGTATTATTCTTTCCTGCAAAAAAACTTATTCCTTGCTTAAAGGTTGATGACGAAGACGACAACGACGACGCAAACAACTCACTTACATAATGTATGTATGTCTACTTCTCTTCTCGCATTTAGCATAGTGCGAATAGGCCTAGCTTTCTTGGATAGGTTACGGAGGTTAGCATTCTCCGTAACTGAAATCAACCCGCTACCGAAACCAACACTACGCCTCGGATAATTAATGATAACTCGTTGACGACTTTTGGCTATTGTACCCGGACAAAGATTGGTTTCTGGAATGTGAAGACGCTTCTTGACAATGGAAAAGAAGGTCCTCAGTGTACGGGCAAAGGTTTTTTCACCTGCTCTGCTTAGATTGTACTCGCGAAATTAATCTGGTTAATCAATCCTTACAGAAATTTTACTTTTTTACTTACTTTTTTAATTAGGTATACTGAAAGTCTTACAAAAATTCGAACAACGGAATTAAGCGACGACGGTGGAGCGGAAAACTAAAGAAAGCTTTTGAAAAACGATTTAACTTTCACGGTGGTCTGTGCTAGAATGCCAGATCCTTCTTTTATTAATTTTCTTCTGGTTTATTTTAGTACATTCTTTACAATAAAAGATGGCCGCTGATTTTCAGTAGCGGCAAGTTTAAAAATTCATGAATTTTAGTACAAGTTAAGAAGTTGTAGATTTTAAGCTATGATTACATTGATGTAAGATTTTACAATTGTTATTCAAGTTTAGATTTTAAGTTTTTAATTCAAGTTTCAAATTTAAATTAAGATTGCAAATAACTTAAATGACAGATTTTAAGTGATTTCAAATATAGATTTTAAGTTATTTCAAATGTGAAATTTTACAAAGTTAAGTTTAAATTTAATGAATTGCTTGTGCTTTAACATTCCGCCCCCTTTGAAAGTACCCTCTTTCAACAAGGAAGTAGGGCAAGTTTATGGATAGGACGTTTGAAGGTACCTTTTGCAGTACGAATTTCAGCAACTCTGACGTACCCGTCTTGACCAGGGAAAGTTTTCTGGACTCTTCCTAGTGACCATCTCATAGGCGGCAAGTTATCTTCGTGTACAAGAACCATGGAACCGATAGTAATATTCGGCGCGTTTGACGACCACTTCGATCGTTGTTGAAGTTCTTGTAGATATTCTTTTTGCCAACGTTGCCAAAAGTGCGTCTTGACATTATTGATGCGACGCCAATAGGGAAGAATGTCAGGGTTTGTAGAATCATCTGAAGGTTCTGGAATCGCTCTCATTGACGAACCAATCAATAGGTGCCCTGGTGTCAAAGCTTCAAAATCGTTAGGATCATTAGTAAGCGGAGTGATGGGCCGAGAGTTCATGACAGCTTCGATTTCACATAGTGCTGTAGCTAGTTCTTCAAAGGATAATTTAGTGTTTTGAAGAGACCGATAGAGATGGCCTTTTGCCACCTTTACTGCAGCCTCCCAGATCCCACCAAAATGAGGAGCCCTAGGAGGAATAAAATGAAATTTTATGTGTTCTTTGTTACAAAAATTAATTATAGAATTATTTGTGGATTTTTTGAGCCACATGCTACGAAATTCAGAAAGTTTGGATTCAGCCCCTACAAAGTTAGTTGCATTGTCACAAAATATATCTGATGGGAGGCCTCTGCGACTAATCATGCGCTTAAGTGAAGCGATAAAAGCATCAGATGATAAATCAGAGACAGGTTCTAGATGAACAGCTTTAGAGGTAAAGCAGACGAAAACAGCAATGTACGACTTGTATGGAACTTTCCCCCTGACCCGATGATAAGTATAGACTGGTCCTGCAAAATCGACTCCACAACGTAAAAAGGGTCGACAAGCAATTAACCTTTCGGCAGGAAGATCTCCCATGACCTGTTGAAGCAGCTTCGGTTTATATCGAATGCAGTGAATGCAATTTCGAACCACTTTCCTTGCTAGATCTCGAACATTGATGATCCACGTTTTCTGTCGAAGTAACGCAACTAATGATTTTGGTCCAGCGTGGTAATTGGTATAATGAAGATGGTCAGCATAACATTGACTGAATTTTGAGTCTTTAGTCAAAAGAATCGGATGTTTCTCTTCTTCCGGAATTCCAGCATTTCTTAATCGTCCTCCAACTTTAAGAATAGGGTAGCCTAGAGAATTATCTAAGAATGGATTCAGATATTTTAAAGAATTCTTAAGCTCATTTCCCTTTTGAATCTGACTGATTGCTTCTGGGAACATTTGGGATTGAAGCAGCCACACTATGTTACTAAATGCCTTATGTAGCTCATCAATGTTAAGTGGCAACAGTGTAGATGATTTTTCGGACTTCCGTTTTTTCAGTTGCTCGAGAAGCATTTGTTTTCTGATTAACGGCGGTATATTTTTCGATTTCCATATTTTCAGCTGGTTAATGTATCGTAGAGTATAGGCAAAGATATTTATGATTTTGGTGTAGCTACTGCAATTGTTGATAGTGATGATTAAGTTATTTTCGGTTGTTTGGCTGCATACTAACACGGTTCTTCGTTTTTCCATTTCTAATTCTTCAGGAGAAAGAAGATTCTGTGGATTTGTAGGCCAAAATTTTGACGGTTCGAGCAAAAATGGGGGCCCAGCAAACCAAAACGAGTTTTTCAGATCCTCAACAGAGCTTCCCCTTGACACGATGTCAGCTGGGTTAAATTCAGTCGGAACGTGTCTCCAGGTTATGCCCTCTGATTTTTCTTGGATTTCAGCGACGCGGTTTCCAACAAATGTGCTTAGTTTAGATGAGTGAGTAGAAATCCAGTGCAGTACAACGGAAGAGTCAGTCCAAAAATAAACCTCTGAACACGAATCAGTAAAGACCGACTTAATTTTCCACCACACTTTGGCGAGAAGATGGGCAGCGCAAAGTTCCAAACGAGGAATTTGTTTCTTCTTCGATGGAGCTACTCTTGATTTTCCGACCAAAAGCTTCACAGTAATAAGTCCGGAACGATCAGCTGTTCTGACATAGAGGCAGCAACCATAAGCCTTGATGGACGCGTCACAAAAACCATGTATTTGTATATGTTTTTTAGTTTCCGCCAGAACGTATCGCGGAATTTTGATATTTTGTACAGCGTTTAAATCAACCATAAATTGTGCCCATTCGGTATCGACAGCTTGTGGAATAGCTGCATCCCAATTGATTTTGTCTATCCACAGCTGTTGAAGTATTGTCTTTGCCCTAACAATAATGGGACAAAGTAAACCTAGTGGGTCAAACAGTGATGATGCAATGGAGAGGATTTTCCTTTTAGTATATGAGGCGTAAGATTTAGTACTATTGTATGAAAAACAAAAGTTGTCTTCCTGAACGTACCAAGTTATTCCAAGAGTGCTTGTAATACTCGATTCTGATAAGTTGAGCTCTTTGGTCTCCTGATTCGAAGCTATGGACGAATGGTTACTATGCCATTTGGATAGTTTGAAACCCGCTGATGCCAATATAGTCTCAACTTCTTGTTTTATTTGTTCGAGAGTGTGAAGGTCATCGGTGCCTGTGATCATATCATCGATATAAAAATCTGAACGCAACACGTTAGCACCAAGTTTGTATTGGGATTCATATTTGTCACCCAGATACTTGAGACACCTTACCGCCATGAATGGCGCAGAAGTAGTTCCATAAGTCACCGTATTAAGTTCGTACGTTTCTACAGGTGATGCTTCACTTTCCCTCCATAGAATAAACAGGTACTTTCTTTGTGACGGATGAATTAGAATTTGTCTGTACATTTTGACGATGTCAGCAGTCATCACATATTTGTGCATTCTAAACCTCAGCAATATCATGAAAAGATCATCCTGAATTGTGGGACCAACCATTAATATATTGTTGAGAGAAACTTGAGTAGCTGTCCTACAAGATGCATCAAAGACAACCCTTAGTTTGGTTGAAGAGCTATTTGGCCGTAACACACACTGGTGCGGCAAGAAATAGTGGGGTTCGTTTAAGACTGGATTTTGAACGAGAGACATGTGACCTAGTGCTTGGTACTCCCGCAGAAAGTCAACGTAAGCTGATTTGAGAGTTAAATCTTTCTGCAATCTGCGTTCTAAAGACATAAGACGTCGAAAAGCTGCTCCATAGGAATCTCCAAGAGTTTCAGGATCTTTTTTGAATGGAAGTTTTAGCATAAGGCGACCATTCGGTAATTCTTCGATAGACTTGTTGAATAGTTCTTCACACTCTATTTGTTCCTCAGTCCATTTTGATTTTTGTCCAGAAACAGCTTCCAATTCCCAAAATCGTTCCACAAATTCGTTCAATTTATCATCGCTTACACTGAAACAGCAATTGTTTCTTCGACTTCCTGACCGCTGTTTGTACCTCCCAGATACAATCCATCCCAGTTGGGTGTTTTGTAGCAGCGGCATTTCGGGTCCTAATTTTATCTGACCCACGAGCAATAATCCGAAAAATGCTTCTGCTCCGAGCAGAATGTCGATTGCAGCAGGCTGATTGAATTGTTCGTCAGCAAGCTCGACATTCTTAGGTATATTCCAACTGGTAACGTCCAAAGCAACGTCAGGTTGGTATCCAGTGATGGAAGGTGCAACAAGAAATTCTAATGAAAGTTCGAATGCAGAGTAACGAGACCTAATTGTAGTTTGGGTCAATGAGCTTACTTTGGTTTCAGTTGTACCTATACCCAGTAGCGGATCTAGAATAAGGCTGTGGGGGGGGCTTGGTAGATTCAGTCTGAGACATTAATGGCCAGTTTCACAAGTTAAACTACAACTTATGATTAAACTTAAGTTCAGAACTTGATTCGTTTTCAAAGTAAACCTTGAACTAAGATAATTTTGTAGTTCTAGTTAAGCGAATGTATTCTGCAATTTAAACTTCATAGCCTAAGAGCCGGTAGCAAATTTTGGAAGTGGTTTGATAACCAAAATATGAGTATGATGGTTTGTAGGTGCATATATCGCGTCAAAAACAACCGTCTCTCAGGTTTCTTTTTCAGCCTTTTACGGGGGTGGGGGTTTGAAAATAGCGATTTTCCAGTTTATTTTGTCAGAGGTATTACCACTTCAATAAATTTAAAAAATATATTATATGTTGTCATTAAGTCAAAACATCATATTCTTGGCAATTCGACCAATAGAACTCAAAATATAAGCTTTTTAAGAGGACCTTATCGTCTTTTTCTTGGAGAATTATAAAACACAAAAAATCAACAAAACAAAGTCTCCAAAAAAATCGATTAAGGTTCGCTTAAAAACCTAATATCTTGAGTTCTATTGGTCAGATTGCAAAGATTTTGACGTTTTGACTTAATGAAAATGACAGAGCATCACATTATATATTTTTTAAATTTATTGAAGTGGTAATACCTGTGAAAAAATAAACTGGAAAATCGCTATTTTCAAACTCCCACCCCTGCCAAAGGCTGAAAAAGAAACCTGGCAGACGGTTGTTTTTGATACCGCGATATATGCACCTACAAACCATCATACTCATATTTTAGTTAGCAATCCACTCCCAAAATTTGCTGTAGGCTCTTGTTCTATCAGTGCAGCGTTCAGAACACTTGATCGTAATAATCATTCTAAAATCTTATTGATAACTGCCATTTTATAATAATAATAAATTATTATATTTCTTTCTATTTGAAATTATTTTTTTTTAATGTTTTCGAGTGACGAGGAACTGTAACATTCGTTGTGAGAGTGCAAAGAGAAAAACGCTTCCCTTGAAGAACAAATTATTTTAACTATTGTGACGATGTTGATTTTATTTTATAATTTATATATTTTTATAATTATTCATAACTTATATAAAAAAGTTTTAGAAAATCTACAGTATTATAATTAATTGAATTTTGGCATTCCCACTTTTCCTTTTAGAATAGCCTTGTTTTTTTGCATTTATAATTAGCTTCTATCCGCGGTTTTAAAAGATTTCAATATTACATACAAAAATATCTGTCGTATTTGACATTTAAAATATTTTTAAGTGGAGATAGAAAAAAAAATTAGAGGGACTACAAATATTCACACGCATGATTTTTTTGTCCAATTCTTGTCAAGCCCTACTCGCGAGCTGTTTTTTTTTTCGTCCCAATTTTCTGTCAATTATCCATAGACCCGAACTTGTTTTTTGTACAATTCCCTTCAGAATTCAGCCCCAACGCCCCAACCTAATGAATTTGGGGCTTAGAAAAAAAATCCGTAGCATATAAATTGCGTAGCCCCAGCCTCGTTATTTTTTCTGACTCCTGATTCTGATTTCTATATTTCAATCAATTTTAAGAACCGCCTTTGCAGCTAGTAGCTCTTTAAATTTATTATTAGCCTGTAATTAATTACATGTTCAATAAATATATAATAATAATAATAATAGAACCGCCTGTGGGGGGGGCTTTAGCCCCTATAGCCACCCCCCTGGATCCGCCACTGCCTATACCAATGATATCTACGTTCTTCTTTTGCTTTTGAAGATTAAGAGAACGAGCAAACTCTTCTTTAATAAAGTTGACCTGTGACCCAGAATCCAACAAAACTCTACCAAGTTGAAAACCCCCTGACGAATCTTGAATAAGAACGATAGCCGTAGCTAAAATCACTTGTGCTTTAGTTTTAACAATATCCTTTTCCATAGCAGAGTTGGTTACCGCGGATGATGGCCCGGTCTGCAAATTTTCATTCCCAGTAGTAACATTGGTTCCACCGCCTTGGCGATGAAGAAGTGAATGATGTTTCTTTTTACAAGTTTTGCACCTGATGGCTGAAGAACATTTTGTTACATTGTGACCTTTAGTAAGGCAGTTGATACAAATACCCAAATTTTTTGTATTGGTAAAACGGTCAATGATCGATAATTGGAGAAAAGAAGCGCAATTGCTTATAGCATGAGAATTATCATCGCAGAACCCACAAGGACGTTGAATCATAGCCAACGATGTTTGACGAAGAGTGTCTGCAGCTGAATTCTTGGGTCTAAAAGAAGATTTTTTACTTTCTATCTTAATAGGTTTTATTTCTTGACGCGCAGTCTTACTTTCGCGAGCTTCCAAATACTGACAACGCTTATTGATCAAATCTGAGCATTTGTGCCACGTTGGAAGAGTTTTGTAATCGAATTGTTCATCCCACTTGGACTGTGTTTCGGTATCTACCTTAGACATGGCAAGATGAATTATAATGCCGTTGCAGATTTCTTCCTCCGTTCCTAATGATAATGAGCTGAATAGAGCCGAAACATCGTTTACTAAATTTCTTAACTGTGCAGCAGATGATTTCTGAACTTTAGGTAGGTCAAAAAGTTGGGATATATTCTCTAAGAAGATGAGACAATCATTATCAAAGCGTTGTTTCAATCGTTCGAGAGCCTTTTCATAGTTCTCGTCTGTAACTTGGAATGCCTTTACTGTGCTGAGCGCTGCACCTGATAAGCAACTTAGAAGATGATTGAATTTTTCTATTTTTGAAAGGGTAAGATTACCATCGACCAATTTCGTAAATGAGTTTATGAAATTTTTGTAATCGGAGTATTTTCCGTCGAAGCGAGGTAGTTTGAGATTTGGTAAATGGCTACCTACCATTTGGGGAATTGACATCGTCATGTCAAAGGAACTATTCCTCCTTTCACTTCCCATCAGCACTAAAATTTTTTCCTTTGTAGACACATACAAATCTTCAAGTTCGCTACGACCAGTAGTGTCTGCAGGCAAATGACTTTCGATAGCAGTTTGATAAGCTAATCCCTGTTTGAAATATGATTCTAAGATTCCTAGACGGCATTCGAGCTCCGTTGTGGACAGTACTCTAGAATCTATCAAGTTTTTGATTCGGGTTATGCTTCCTTTTGTAGAAGCACGAGCCGTCTTTAGTTCGTCTACACTCTGTGCCATTATGAGTTGGTATTAGGTGAAAGAAGAATAAAAATATCGTTATGATTGTTCGAGACAAACGGGTAAATACGTAAGCAAATTGTCGAATGCGAATAGAGCAGCAGCTTATTTGCTATAGTAGCTCTATAACAACGATGACAATTAAACTATTGCAGCACAACGGAGTAAACAGCAGTGTTCAAATAATAACTAGGTACTGAAGAATAGTTTTAACGCAATACGTATAAATAACGACCTGGGTTTCAGCAGGAATGAATCAGGTAAACAACAGCAACGACGAACGAATTTGTATATTCGATGAATCGACTTTGCGAACGCAAGGACAGTAGAAGCGATAGCCAACGATGATCAGCAGCAACAGACGAGCAACGATTGGATCGTTTAAATGAATATGCAGCAAATATGTTTTCGATGAATCAGCTTCCGTTAGTACCCGCAGATGAGATGAGCAACAATAAACAACAGCAACCGACGAGCAGCAAGACCTATACAGGCAGCAGAAAATGCTAATTTAAATCGAACGTAGTGAAGATGGGCAGTGTAAATGTCAATTAACAACAATGTGATTCCCACAAGGAAATCAACAGACGGTATGATTAGCACTGTAAACGTAGTGTAATGATTCGTGGTAGATGACAACGGCAGCGGTTCATATTATTTTATTAATTGCAGCAAACGAGTGACAACAGACGATAAAAGTATTGAAATAGATGTAGCACTTACAAAATCAATACTGTAGCTATTGCTAAACTAAGTTTGACAGCAGTAAAAAACAATGTAGATGGAAAGGTAATCTTGCATCTCCAGAGTGCATCCGTTATGGCTCATGTACCTGCTCACTTATGTGGAATGCGTTTGGTTAATGACATTTGGTTGTGGATGGTATGTATGTATTTATAATTTTCGACGATATGATTGGTTGGCGGCAAAATATGTCTTATTGTCACCATGTGAAGTTATTTTTCCATATTGAATAATTTTGTATGATAAAATAAAGTTACATACATACCTCATTCCAAATTCCAAAGAACATTTTGCTGGCGAATCTTGATGAAGCTAGGTACTGCTGCCACATTCCCTTCGCGTTTCCAACATCCAAAAGGCACCGTTGTATGGAACCGTATGCTTCGCTTTTCTTTTATGTTCTCTTTTTCTTTGTCTATATAACCGCACTACCGCACCGTTAGGAACACAGTTTCTCTTTTTATATGATTTTTTTACCGCACTCCCGTTACCGATACCGACGATGAGCCACCTTTTCTTTGTCTTTTAAAGCACCGAACACTTTTAAAGTTTTTACACAGAATTTTTTCGTAAAATATTTATATTAGGTATTTATACAGGTAAAGCACCGAACACTTGCATATACATGAATATTACAGGTTCGTCCTGTCACGGTCGCCAAAATGTACGGGCAAAGGTTTTTTCACCCGCTCTGCTTAGATTGTACTCGCGAAATTAATCTGGTTAATCAATCCTTACAGAAATTTTACTTTTTTACTTACTTTTTTAATTAGGTATACTGAAAGTCTTACAAAAATTCGAACAACGGAATTAAGCGACGACGGTGGAGCGGAAAACTAAAGAAAGCTTTTGAAAAACGATTTAACTTTCACGGTGGTATGTGCTAGAATGCCAGATCCTTCTTTTATTAATTTTCTTCTGGTTTATTTTAGTACATTCTTTACAATAAAAGATGGCCGCTGATTTTCAGTAGCGGCAAGTTTAAAAATTCATGAATTTTAGTACAAGTTAAGAAGTTGTAGATTTTAAGCTATGATTACATTGATGTAAGATTTTACAATTGTTATTCAAGTTTAGATTTTAAGTTTTTAATTCAAGTT
Organism: Melangyna quadrimaculata; assembly: GCA_949320155.1. NCBI lineage: Eukaryota > Metazoa > Arthropoda > Insecta > Diptera > Syrphidae > Melangyna > Melangyna quadrimaculata. Next base: position 33,989,232 of record OX439486.1, read on the forward strand.
TCAAATTTAAATTAAGATTGCAAATAACTTAAATGACAGATTTTAAGTGATTTCAAATATAGATTTTAAGTTATTTCAAATGTGAAATTTTACAAAGTTAAGTTTAAATTTAATGAATTGCTTGTGCTTTAACACTCAGAATGCCAGATTCCTCCAACTAGAGAAGGAATTCATGCGGTATAGGATAGACATCTAAGGGATAAGTGAAGTTAGATGGCTGGGCTCGGGGAAGTTTAAGTCACTAACCCGTAACACTGTACTATTCTATTCCGGAAAAACACCTGGAAGCGCTTGGGAATCTGGCGTTGGATTCCTGCTTTCCAAAACAGCTCTCAAAAGCTTAATTTCCTGGGAGCCTTTAGGTGACAGGATCCTGAAAGCCAGGTTCCCCACTAGAGTACGTCGCGGCACCATCATACAGTGTTACGCCTCAACTTTGCTCTCTTCTGACGAAGAGAAGGAGGCCTTTTATAACCGGCTGAGTGCTGCTTATGGTATGGATATAATTATGGTGATGGGAGACTTAAATGCCAAGGTTGGCAATGACAACACTGGGCTAAGGCATGTCATGGGAAAACATGGTGTTGGTAACCGAAACGACAATGGCGAACGATTTGTCAATTTCTGCAACGCGAACGGCCTTGTTATTGGAGGGACCATGTTCGAGCATAAGACGTGCCACAAAGTCAGTTGGGTGTCGACTGACAGACAAGCAACTTCCAAACAAATTGACCACTTCGAGATCAGCCGGCGTTTTAGAAGCAGTCTCCAGGACGTCCGTAACAGAAAAGGTGCTGGCATGGGAATGGCCCGGGACCACCATCTGATGGTTGCTACCGTAAGATTGCGTAAGCTGCAGTTCGGAGATCCCAAGGAAACACTCGAATGCCCAAGTTTAATACAGATATACTAAAGGATCCCGCAGTGCGCCAACAACTAGGGGACCACCTTTCACAAGGATTGAACGCAATCAGCAGCACGGAAACCACATCCATCGAAAACCATTGGTGTGCTGTGAAAAATGTGTTCATATCCGGTGCTGAAAGTATAGTCGGCCGGGCGCAAGGGAGAAATAGTGCTTGGCTTCCCGACAAAACTTGGGCAAGGATCGAAGAAAGGAAACACCTTAAAGCTCGCATCGCAGCTACCCCAGCAGCAGGGAGAAACGAGCTTGAGTCTACGTACCGCATGAAGATGAGGGAAGTTCACCGTAGTGTATGACGTGATAAGCGTAACTACATCAACGCATTGGATACAGAAGCAGAAGAAGCCGCTAGTAGGTGTGACAGTAGGACCGTCTACAGAATTACCAAAGAGCTCACTGGTGTCCAGAGCTCTAAACAACACCTGGTTAAAGACACAAACGGATCCCTGCTAATTTCGGATGAGGATCAGCTCATAAGGTGGAGGGAACACTTTTCTGCGGTTTTAAACCGCGTTTTCGTCAGTGAAGTGAACTCTTTTCCCACTGAGCTACCCGAAGTAACAATTTCCCGAATACGCACTGTACCCCCCAGTAAAGAAGAAATTATCACCGCCATCAGCACTGAAGAACAATAAAGCGGTTGCACTTGACGGTATTCCTGCAGAGCTCTTAGGAGGAGCCCCAACGACATCGAGCGAGCTACTGCACCCACTTATTAAGAGAGCTTGGGAAACAGAGAGCTTTCCTGAAGAGTGGAAAAAAGGAATGATTGTCAAGCTCACAAAGAAAGGAGATCTCACACAGTGCGAAAACTGGAGAGGAAGTGACAGCACTGGTTTTGTCTATGTTAGTTGTCTTGGCGTATCGCTCCTGTGTTTTTTATTATTTTTGCACGTATTTCGATATTTTTATATTAATTTAATTGTCTAGAGTCTCTATATAAGTGAATATCTGTGTTTATCCCAAGTAATTTGTGTTAATTTTGTATGAAATTGTGTTAATATATTAAATAAAAAACATTAATGGTAGCTGGTAAGATTAATATATTCATTGCAGTATAAGCTGTTCCTATATGATTTTTTTTTTTGTATATCCTTGTGTTTGAACTGGTGTTTTATATAACATATTTCCCCTGATACTAAACTAAGCTTTAAGTTTTATAACTTGTCCCACTCTTTCCTTAATATTAAATATAAAATTTAAACCTATTTTTGCATGAATAAATTCTATTTTTCATCTCTTATAAATAATATCTTATCCAAAATTAAGCATCCTCTGTGGCATAATAAGTAAGCGCCGTGATCCAGTCGATCTTGAACTGTGGAAGTGAGCGAACGTTAAGCGACTTTCCCAGTGTTTTCAAATTAAAATCGTGTGTGCCTTAGTACAAGTTTAGCCAACAGATTTTTATATAGTGCAATAGCACAGAAGTAGAGTGGCCGATCCCGAAGCCGAAGATAGCCGGTTCAATCCCCAGTCGGGGTCAAATATTTTATCGGCTTTTTTCCACAACAGAGAAGTCGAAAACTTCATAGAGTGGGAAAAAACTCATTTGCGTGAAGGAGAAAAGAGTGCGGGGCCATCGAAAGGTGGTGCACCAGCACCAACAACAATGCCAGCAACGGCACCAGCAACTGGAACATCGAAAGATGTCCCAGTAGATAATAAGGCAACAACAACAATAAAGCCGACAACGGCAAGAACAGCAAAGCCAGCAACGGCAGCCAAAGCGGGGACATCCAAATATGCCCTAGCAACAAGCAGCTTCAAAAGGAAAAAACAACAATATGTTCCGAATTTGGTGAAGCGCACTGCACGTCCCACTGCCCCTTCAGCATAGCTGCCAGCTGATGTTAGGAAGACGGTGCAAGAGGAAAGCCAAACAAAATCAGCAAGCAGTGAAATGCATCAGAAAGTTAATTCCTCGTCATCCAAAGTCATCGATGACGAGGAAATAGAATACATGTCTGAAGGTGGAGAAGAGCACCACACCAACGATGACAAAAATGCAAAAGACCAAGCATCTGAAGAGGAGGAAAGAGAGGAGCATGCTCTCAATAGCATCGTTGAGGAAAAGCAACGACAGGTCGAGCAGCTAAGAGCAGAGGTGCATGAAATAGTTAAGGCCCTCAAATACAAACAAATAGCTCGACGAGAGCGTGAAAAGCAGGAGCGGGAGTTAAAAAAGTCGCTACAGGCTCCACCAAAAGAAGCGCAACAGCAAATTAAAAATGCGGAGTTGCAACCGACAAACGAGCAGCCCCAACAACAGAAACAACAACCAGAGCAGCAACAAAATAGGCTGCAACAACAACAGCCACAGCAGCAGCCTAAACAGCAAAGGCAACAAGAACAGAAGCAGAAACAACAGCAGCAGAACCAGCAGCAGCAGCCGCAGCAGCAGAATCAACAGCAGCAGATACAACAGCAGCAGAGTCAACAGCAACAGCCACAGCTACCCAAAAACAAAAAAGAAAAGGTGCCACCCATCAACGCATACAAGATGGAGTTAGAGGATACCATAAAATTATGTAAGTCGGCCATAGGCGAAAACTTTTTTATTAAACGAATAAGTAAAGACAGGCATTCTATTCAATGTTCCACTTTGGAACAATATAAAAAAATAAAAGATTTATTAAAAGAAACTACAACTGAGTTCTTCAGTTTTACTCCTAAAATAGAAAAGTTCCAAACGGTCCTGCTAAAGGGCATAGATGCCTGCACGGAACCTCAGGTGCTCTTAAATGAGCTCCGTCGAAAAGCGAGCGACGATCTCGAGTTTATCGGGGTTAAGCCGTTCGCTACAGTTAGAGCCAGATGGGAGAAACGGAATCTGCCGTTCTTCCTAGTACAGCTTTCGCCCAGCAGCAAACTGGATAGTTTGAGGAGTATCTCCGTCCTCAACTACCAGGTTGTCACAAAAAAAAAAAAAAAAATAAATCGGGTGGCACAACGGCTCATGAAGAACCAGGGCCTAGTGACTAACAACTCGCAACCATTCCTGTGTGCGCCTTTCGCCAGGAATGGAAGGGACCTACAATTTTATGCCGAATCCGAACGGCTAGACGAGAAGCACTTATTCGTGACAAGTGATACTCTTGGAGGATTTGTCAATTCCTCGCAAGAGGCAGTAGCCCTGAAAAAACTTTTTAGTTTTTTTTTAGGTGGACGAGGCTGGGAAGCGAACCTAGACCTCCAGCGTGTCAGTTGAACGCACTAACCATTACGCTACGGGCTACTACCCAGGTTGTCACATGGGTCAAATTAAAGAGGCGTGGCGACATGCTTCAATGCATGCGCTGCCAAAGGTTCGGCCATGCTGCGGCAAACTGCGAAATGCAGTCACGCTGCGTCAAGTGTGGTGAGAACCACATTGTAGGAGAGTGTAAGCTCGGGCAGGAACGGGTCGAATTGACCCAACTTAAATGTGCACTTTGCCGAGGCAACGGGCACCCTGCTAACTATCGGGGATGTCCGACGTTTCAGCAATTGAAACATAACAAAGCGGCAAGGCAAGCAGAGGTAGAGAGACGCCCACCAACGCGTCCTCATACAACAATTTCCGTCAATCCCCAAATTTCTTACGCCCAAATGGCGTCAGGAAAGGGAAACACGGTACAGCCTGCGCCAAAGGCAGCCCCACAGGCCCTTGTGCCTAAGGCTCCGGACGCACAGGCCGAAATAAGAGGTTTGCTACTGGCCATTCAGAGCCAAATAGCAGGACTTCAAAACCAGATAAGTGAGCAGGCGAAAAGGGTGGACAATATCTACTCTGCTTTGCCGAGCTTAACGCACTTTATAGGTTAAGGGCGCGCTGCCGGAGAGGCCCTTTAAGATCCTTGCTGTGAATGTAAATTCATTGATTAGGACCGAACGTAGAGTAAATCTATTCCAATTGTTGAAAGATCAAAGTCCAGATGTGTTTATGGCCAGCGAAACAAATCTGAGCCAGAAACATAAATTGACTAATAATAATTACAATATCGTACGAAGAGATCGGCCCAACTCCACTTTGGGCATAAATTATAAAGTTATATATAATAGTGAAGTACGCAGATTTCGGTTGCTTGAGGCGTGTATCGTATGCATTCCTCTCAAACATGGGAAGCGGATGTATGCGATTGCGGCTTATGCACCGGAATCACCTCAGCCAACTGAATTTTTAACAGAGCTCGAAAAACTTTTTCAATGCTTACAACTGAACTCGGAAGAGAATTACTATATCATGGCCGGTGATTTGAATGCCAAACATGTAGATTGGGGAAAGCAAATACAAAATCCAAGAGGTAGCCATCTATTTAATTGGATGAATCAATACAACGTTGAATATATGCTCGACCTTCTGGCTACTGATAGGCCTTCGTTTCCAAGAAGCGGTTCCTATCTGGATTTATTGCTGAAAGACTCAAGACTGACAATTACTGACACTGTGGGTCAACGACCAAGAAACTGCTTACGAACGATAGAGTACGACAGTGACCATTGCGGACTTGCTGCCGTAATTCAACTTCCGAACGAGCTCGTGGAGTTGGAGGAGTATGTGCCAGTGCATTCTTACAATTACAGTAAGACTCGCTGGCCACGCTTCACCAGCGCTTTATCGAGTGAACTACGTACGAACAACATATCCCCACCAAATGACAGGAATTTAACAAACACTGAAATTGACGATTACTTGGAAAAGATGGACAGTACAATCCAACGAACAATGGAAAAAACAATACCGAAATACAAAGAACGCGAAGCCACAGACATGTACCGCAACGCGACCATCGACGCACTACACAGACAAAAAAGTGGACTTTTGACAAGACTGAAACTCTTGTACAGACGTTTTACCGACATACACGATCTGGAGATTAGGACACTGAAGTCGTCAATTAAAAACATCAACCAATTGATCAAGGAAAATTACCGGTTGTCTATTAATTTGTATTGGGACAACAAAATTCGGGCCGTTAACTCTAGCGACCCGAGTATGTTTCCTCAAATTAATAAAATATTTAGACGGAATGATCAAAACGAACTTCCGTGTCTTAAGCTTCAGAGAACGACATAGAACAGAGACGTACTTCTGATAGCAGGCATAGATCCGGAGGAATCCGTCCTGGACGATGACCTCTTTATAATCGAAGATCCTCGTGAGAAAGTGGAGGCTGTGGGGGCTGCTTTCCAGCAAGTGTACAAGGTGAATGCTAGCATTCGCCCGAACCATGACCTGGAAAACAGAGCCTTGCTTCACCACTTCTACCCTCGAAATGAAATGACGCAATGGCGATCAGAGAATCTCGGTTTCACCGGGTTCAATGAAGAACACTTGGCAAACGCCACCATCGCCGAGCGAAACGGTGCTAATTCCCTGTTAATTTCGAAAGTTGAGCTCCAGCTCATCTTCGCTTCATTAAAGAAAAAGAAGTCAGCAGGAATCGATGGTATATCCAACGTTGTACTGCGACATCTGCCTCAGGAAGCAGTTGAAATTTATGCCACACTGTTTAACAACGCTCTGAATAATGCATATTATCCAGGGCGGTGGAAGACAGCTGTGGTTCATCCTCTCCCGAAAAAGGGTAAGGACAACTCCAATCCGGCGAATCTCCGGTCGATAAGTCTTCTTCCGAGTATCAGTAAGGTATTTGAGAAAGTTATAAATAGAGCTCTGTCCAAGTGGGCGGAGGACAACAATATCATACCGGACAATCAGTTCGGTTTTAGGGCGGGACATGACACCATTCATGCCGCGTCTAAGCTCGTTTCTGATGTCCAATGGAACAAATCTAAAAGACAGTGTACGGGTGCTTGTCTGGTTGACTTGGAGAAAGCTTTCGACACCGTATGGTTAGAAGGTCTGTATCTAAAGCTAGCCAGACTGGGTATTAGTAAACCGCTTTTATATATGCTTTATGATATGCTCAATGGTAGAAAGTTTGTTGTCAAAATTGGCAATGTAACTTCTACCGCAACCTTCGAAATTAAAAATGGTCTTCAACAGGGAGCGGTGAACTCACCGATTCTATTCAGTATTTACACCAGCGATCTGATAGGTAGTCTAGCCCATGCCATAGCGTATGCCGACGATCTTATTGCGTACAGAACAGCTCCAACAGTTGAGGTCATCAGAATTCTCTTACAGCGTGACTTCGACAAGATTCAGCGATATTGCGATGACTGGAAGTTGAAAATCAACTTTCAGAAATCCGAAACCATTCTGTTCAGGACTCCATTGCATGGAGCCCCTACGGATACAAGAAAGAACTGGCGCAAGCTGGTGATCGTAGGGCCACATGGACATCCACTGGCGAATAAAAGTGTAGTAAAGTACCTTGGCATCTGGATGGATCAGTATTTGTATTTCGACAGACATATAAATGCTGAAAAATATGAATATTATAATAAAATAAAATAAAATTTTTGTAAATTTTCTTTATTTATTTATATTACTTTGCTAAATTTTCACAACCGATGATGGATATATAAATCCGAAACGCGTCGCCAAAAAAAAAAAAAAAAATTAATATATGTTGTGAAAATTTAGCAAAGTAATATAAATAAATAAAGAAAATTTACAAAAATTTTATTTTATTTTATTATAATATTCATATTTTTCAAAAAAATACACAACATGGAGACTACAACACAAACAATATATAAATGCTGCTCTGACCAGAGCCAGGGGAGCTTTTGCCCTGACAAAACGGTTGTTTTATAGCAGCCGTCTTGACAGCAGGGTTAAGGCCCCATCTCAAATGGAAAAGATTCGGGTGTTTGAGAGGCAGTGTCTTCGACGCTGCCTTGGATTACACAGAACACCAGAGTCGGAGTACAAACATTATTATTCCAACGAGGTTCTATACAATGGAGCCAACATTAACAGAATCGATAATTTTATAATCAAGCTGATTCGGGGTCACGTTGCTAGAGCGATGTCCTCGGCCAACAGCTTAATTTTTGGGGCTTACTACCCCAACACTGATTACTACGAGAATGTGCGTTTAAGTGGATTTATCCCACCCGATGCTTTCCTCTATTTAGACAGTCGAGGGCTGATACAGGATAGAGCGGCGGTTCCGCTTATCTACCACGTCGGCCGTAGAACTGTAGATAGGCGACTCCTTTATGGTCGAGACGTCCTCGCACAGGATGGAGCAGAGCGCCTTCGGTTCAGTAGGACTGTGTCCGATCGGGACCGGAGAGAGAGAGTAAGACAGGAGAACCAGTTTTTACAATTACAATGACACATGATATAATTAAGTTGACTTAGCCTTCTCGTCTTGGCCGACTTACATAGTTTTTAGGTGTGTAAATATTAAGTAGGGACAGTCAGGGTGGCACAAAAAAAAAAAAAAAAAAAAAAAAAAAAAAAAAAAAAAATCAAAACAAAAAAAAATTAAAAAAAAAAAATGCTTGCTGTGGCTGTTCTAGTTTTAAGGTAGTTCTAAGTAGTTTTATAGTAGTTTTAAGTATAGTTTTAAGTAGTTTTAATTAGTTTTAATTAGCTTGTAAGTTTTATAAAAAAAATATAAAAAAAAATGATAAAAAATCCAAGTTTTTCTTGAAAATCTTTCTTGGAAAAAATAAAACCAAGATAAGATATTATTTAAGTAGTTCATAGGCCGAAAGGCATTAGCATTAAGTTATTGTTTAGTTTAGAGCGCCCGTTTAGGGCCAGTAAGTTATTTTTAAGATAATGATAAGTAGGCTAGTTTTTCATGAATTTTTGTCTAGCTTTAAGATAGTTATAAGTAAAATGAAAAATAAAAATGAATTAAAAAAAAAAAAAAAAAAAAAAAAAAAGCGCCGTGATCGGCTAAAGTTTGTAATTTTCGCAACGTCGGTTCGAAGCCTGCCATTTAACTCCATTTTTTTTTTTTTGGTTTCTTCAATCTTTTTCTTTTTTCAATTTTTTTTTTTTTTCTCTCTTCAAGTAAATTTCTTAAACTTTTCAAATTAAAAACAATGGTTTGCTCGGCAAAAAATTGTTCAGATGGATCGCAGTCTTCACCGCTTTTTGCCTGTTATGGACCTTGTGGTAATTTTTATCATGCAAAGTGCATTGGATCAACTAATGCATTTATTGACAAAATATCAAATTCTAAATTTGCTTTTTGGTATTGCACCGATTGCCACAAGTTGTCTGTATCTCAATTAGCTTTCAAAATGTCTTCCTTTAAAGCAGATTTTAAGAACCTTTCAAAAGGTTTTGAAGAACTGCTCAGCATGTTTAACACTGCTGTCTCTAATTTCAATTCCCTTACTTTCGCTAATTACATGTTAAATAGTGCCACTTCAACTGATGATTTGGTAAGTGAACCTTTTTCTGTTAGTCTTTTGACAAAAGATCTAGAAAAGGATCTGCTTGCCCAGTCAGGTTCAGCTAAACACGTATCAGATGCCAAGAAAAGTAATAAAAGAGGACGTGATAACTCATTACTTGTTAAAAACTCTGGCCCACCCCCAAAAAAATCAAATCTCACAAACAATCCCAAATACCATAGTACCAATAATACAATTGAATTTCCTGTTCAGGTTGTGAATCAAGGTTCAGTTCCAAACATAGTCTCTGATACGGACTTCGTAACTGAATGAAATAACTGCACTAAACATAAACCTTTAAAAGCAGTCTCTAAACCGAGATCTATTTTTATTTCTCGCTTGGAACCAGATATTTTGCCAAACGATATTGTTTCTCACCAAGTGTCTAACAATATTATTCCCTCCATCACGTCTATAAAATGTACCAAAATTAGCAAACACAATAGTTTTATCTCGTCTTTAAAAATAGTTACGCACACATCATATTTTGATTCAATTTGCGATATTAAAAATTGGCCTTCTGAAGCCCTTGTTAAAGAGTTTATTGTCTCAAACAAAAAAAGACAACCGCGTAATTCCCCCAAAATATCAACTGCAAAAAACTAAGCAGGATTACCCTCTTCTACCAAAATGTAAGAGGGCTTCGCAGTAAAACCGCTGATATCTACATAAACTCCCAAGCATTGTCACATGACATCTTTGTTTTGACGGAAACTTGGCTTAATTCAAGTTTCTTAGACACGGAACTCTTTAGTTAAGAGTTTTTAGTATATAGAAATGATCGTCATGGTGACAAACTAAAAGAAGTGGGAGGCGGTGTTTTGATTGCAGTTCGCGATAAATTTATGTCTTCGTCTGTTTCATTCCCTTTTAATCTTTCTATCGAATTAGTCTGTATTAAGGTAGCTATACAGTCAAAATTTTTTTATATTTTAAATGTCTACATACCTCCAAAAAGTCCACACGCAGCTTTCGTTGAACTTTCTAGGGCCTTAGATTTTGTTGCTGACTTGTCTTGCTCTAACAGCAACATTTTACTTCTCGGAGATTTAAATTTACCACATCTTCTGAAGACGAATATTGTCGAGAAGCTTCTTTAACTTCTTCCCAAACTGAGCTGCAGTTTCTTGATAGGATTACCTCGACTGACTTACAGCAAGTTACCTGTATTAAAAATTACAAAAATCGAATTCTCGATTTAGTTTTTTCCTCAGACGCTGTTAGTACTCTGGTTCTAGAATCTAGTCTCGGAATTACTAATATAGATAGCTATCATCCTCCTTTGGATATTATTTTTGACTTGAGCAGTCACCTTACTGAAAACAGTAACACTTATGATTGTTCATATACTTTTGACTTCAGGAAAGCAAATTTTCAATTGCTTTCAGATGAATTAACTAGATCTGGTATTGATAGTATATCAGTGTCTAATAATATTGACGAAGCAGTTAACAGTTTCTATACCATCCTTAATAACTGCATGAATAATACTATCCCCATAAAAATGTCGAAAAATTCGAACGCCTGCTTTTCATGGTATACGAAAGAGCTGAAATTACTCAGAAACAAAGCATGGAAGTTATATTTAAAAACCCTTTCGTCTTTCGACCATAACTCTTACATTGCATTATTTGAAGAATTTAAATCCCTTTCGAAGACTCTCTATACAGATCATGTAAACGAAATGGGTAGATCTTTAAAGGATGATCCTTAGAGATTTTGGAAATTTGTTAATTCAAAGAAAAATTCTGACGGTTTCCCGGCAAATTTCACATACGAGAGCTGTTCTTTGCAAAAACCCATTCATATTTGCAACGCTTTTGCGAAAAATTTTCAAAATGCATTTGTCGACACATCTGTTGATGTTGATGAAACTTTTTTTAGAAATTTACATATCTATGCCCAAACAAGTTTCAGTAATATACCGGTGCAACAAAGCTCTATTTTAGAGGTTCTCTCATCGTTAAATGATGATTACTCATCTGGGCCGGATGGAATTCCTCCAATACTTCTAAAAAAATGTAGAAATATACTAGTTGATCCCATTAAATTTTTGTTTGAGTTTTCTATTAAATCAGGAAAATTTCCTTGTTTTTGGAAAAATGCATTTCTTACTCCAGTTCTTAAAAAGGGCGACAAAACTGATATCAAGACTATATATAATATATATATCGAAACTTTCATGCATTCCAAAGCTCTTTGAGCAAGTTGCTTGTGAAAGTTTAGCATTTTATACTAAGAATATAATATGTGAACAACAGCATGGCTTTGTCAGAAGGAAATCTGTGGTAACAAATCTCCTTACTTTCTTGCACAAATGTTCTAATGCATTGGAAAATGGAAGTGAAGTGGATTGCATATACACTGATTTTTCAAAAGCATTCGATCAACTAAGTCACAACACTATTATATTTAAACTCCAAGCTTTTGGTTTTCCGAATATTGTTATAGAATGGATAAGGTCATACTTTGAAAATAGATCTTACCAGGTGAAATTTAGAAACTGTCTTTCAGATTCATTCAATGCTCACTCGGGTGTACCTCAAGGAAGTCATCTTGGCCCACTTCTATTCATTCTGGCTATAAATGATGTTAAATCATGTATACACTTTAGTGATATTCTTATGTATGCTGATGATATGAAAATTTTTAAAACAGTAAAATCTAACAGTGATCACATTCTCTTGCAAGCAGATATTGACAATTTTAATGTTTGGTGTGACAAAAACAGTCTTTCTCGTAACCCAGTTAAATGCCAAACTATTACTTTTTCTAGAAAACGAGTACCAAGTGCTTTTGATTATTCCATTTCACAGCACTCACTATTTCGTGTTCTAAGCTTCAAAGACCTTGGTGTTCACTTTAGTTCTAATCTAGAATTCACAGAGCATATTAATTACATTGTAAACAAACCAAGTTCCATGCTTGGTTTTATAAAACGGTGGGCTAAGGAATTTAACGATCCGTATGTCACCCTCTCCTTATACAATTGCTATGTACGACCCCATCTTGAGTATGCCTCACAAGTTTGGTCTCCTTTTTACGTTATTCATAAACACCGTATTGAAGCAATACAGTATAACTTCATTCGATTTGCTTTAAAAGGGTTACCCTGCACTGATCCATATAATCTGCCACCATATGAACATAGGATCCAGCTTGTGCAGGTCCAAACTTTATATCAGAGGCGGGTTAATAATGATTTAATATTTATTCATCAACTTATTACTGGTCAAATTGATGCTCCTGATTTGCTATCCTGTATTGGCTTGAACTACCGCGGGGATTCTCACCACCTGCGAGAATTTGAACTTTTTCACGTAAATTTTCATAGAACTAATTATAGCATGCATGAACCTCTTAACCGAATGAGTAAACTCTATAATTTAAATGTTTCCTCAATTGATTTTAACATGTGTTAAATAGGACTTAAAAAGTTATTTCGAACCAGTGCTCCACTGTCGTGATCGATTTAATTTTTTGTTTTATTCTTAATGTTGCATTTTGTTTATAAACTAAATATAACGTAAACTAAACATAATTTTGATTTTTTGCTTTCATAATCCTTATTTTTTAAATAGTTTTATTTTTTTTTCTAAATTTTAAATTTTTTAACAGCTTGCATTAAGCAGACCTAATCTCTTTTAACTTCCGTTGATACCTACTCGTTTCGCTGTAAGACAAGTTGCTGTGTTATTGTTAAACATAACTAAGTAACGATTTTTTTTTATATTATTATCTGACATCAAATAATTAATATAAGTGCCGATATGACTTGCAATCGTTATTGCTGTCGTACTCGGTGAAAATGGACCCCAGCGCGTGCGGTATCTGGGGGGGGGAAAGAGGCGTGGGCCTTAAAAAAAAAAAAAAAATATGCGTTCTGCCTGCAGTAGCCAAGATAATAGCAAGGATAGTATTGGGCCGAATTAAAGACCACCTCGAAGACACACTCGACGCCGAACAAGCAGGTTTCCGCACTGGATCCTCCTGTGTGGATCATATCAACACCTTGCGGATCATCATCGAACAGTGCGTTGAATATCGTTCACCACTTCACCTGCTGTTCATCGATTTTGAAAAGGCGTTCGACAGTGTCAATAGAGAATTTATTTGGCTTGCTCTGCGCAGGAGGGGCATCCCAAATAAATTGATTGCTATTATCAAGGCTACATATGATGGATCCAAGCGTCACGTTTTGCACAAAGGTAGGCTGTCAGAGGAGTTTGAAATCCAAAGTGGAGTTAGGCAAGGCTGTATACTGTCACCAATACTGTTCCTGTTGGTGATAAGTACGTACTGCACGCAGCTTTGTCAAATGGAAATAGAGGAATTCAGTGGACTCTGCAATCTCACCTCAAACATCTGGACTACGCGGACGACGTATGCTTACTCTCTCATAGGATCATGGATCTCCATCAAATGACAACAAGGGTGGAGAGAGAAGCAGAAATCGTAGGGCTTAAGATCAACTCGGCAAAAACTAAAAGGATCAGCCTTGGAACTTCCTCATCAATCCAAGTAAATATTTCTGGACAACCGGTAGAGATGGTAGAGGATTTCCAATATCTTGGGAGTATTGTCTCTACGGCTGGCGGAACTGAACTGGACGTAAACAGCCGAATCAGAAAAGCAAAGGCTGCGTTCGGAATGCTGTCCAAAATATGGAGAAACAACTCTTTTAGCTTAAAGACCAAGCTACGACTGTTCCGCTCCAATGTTGAATCCGTTCTGCTTTACGGCTGCAGCACTTGGAAAGTCACTGAAATTGTCACTAGAAAGCTGCAAACCTTCGTTAATAGATGTCTACGAAACATCTTGAGGATTTTCTGGCCCAACCGTATCTCCAATGCCGAACTTCATGCGAGAACGGGTCAGGAGCCCATAGACTCCATTATACGAAGAAGAAAGTGGCAGTGGATTGGCCATACGCTTCGAAAAGGCGATCGGTGCATTGCATCTCAAGCAATGCAGTGGAATATGCTCACACAGGGGGGAAGACAAGTGGGCCGGCCTAGAAGTACATGGCGAAGAACGGTCGAACAGGAATCGGCACGAGTGGGGAAAAGTTGGAGAGAGTTGAAATATATTTCAAGAAATCGTACACGATGGCGCGTAGGTGTAGTGGAGGCCCTATGTCCCGTAAGGGAAACATCACGGACGTAATAGGTCCGAGGACCTAAGTAAGTTAGTAAGTAAGAATCGAAAAATACCCTCCTCTTGCTATAACAACCTAGTTTCGATTCTCTGATAAATGGAAGTCTCCCAAAAATGGAAGTCTCCGCCGAAAATTGTCTCCCAAAAATGGATGGACACAGGCAGTGGGTCGCCCTAAGAAATTTTGTCCATGATAGTACTATGATTTTCTTATACAATGACTTTGGTTTTCTTATACAATGATTAAACAACACACGACTGCCATCCAAATTTACGCGGTGTGACAAAAGGTTAGAGCGTGTAGGTTGGGTCGAGACAATCTAAAATACCGTACGCTCCATTTTCTATGTGCCCACAATGCAGCAGTACAGCTTGATCATTTTTGTTGATAAATTCCAATATATTTGCGTCTTATTTATTGCTTAATTATTTTTTCACATTCAGTCACTATTTTGATAACCAAATACAACACAAAAACGCTGAAAACAGTAATAATTTGTTTTCGTCGCAGTAGATTGTTTTTGTCCTATTGAGAATGTGTAAGCTTGCAGCAAAAGTTAAAAGCTGACCAACTTGTGCGATACTATGCGATGATGCGATAGCAGCTACTGCAACATTGAATTTGTGTGTATTAAATATTTTGACAAATACTGCAGCACCGATTGCAAATGCGGCTACGTCTTCATTGTGTTCCTGTTCAGCCATAGTAAAGATTCTGAAGATTATATAGCTGATCACATTTCTAGGTAGGTAGGTAGAGATGGCGGTCACAAGCATCCTCGCTCGATGACCCAATTAACGCTGTAATGCACCGTTTTGATACCATAACTAGTTTGACCTGTGGATTTAAAGAACATTTTTTTAAGATAATGAGGGTATTTGGTGATAGATCTCCCAACGGATCATCGCCTACGCCCGAGCTCGGCTGCAGTATGCTTCGCTAAGCAATTTGCTGATTTGCCAAGGACGCATACGATCTGATCCCTTAGGGTGATCATCTAGTCGCACACTCGGATATGGTTATCTCTGTACACCTCCGTCTGTTTGCACAACATGACTTGTGGTTACCAGAGAAAGTACCACCCGCCTGTATGACCAGACGCTTTTATTGGATTAAGACATGTGATGAAACTTATTAAGGATTTGGACATAAGAAAAACACCCGATAGGACCAAAGTTCGCAACTAAAAACCATATACACTGAGCCAACTAGGCAATTTGTTGACTGGTATTGAAGCGAAGGTTGGTACAACCGTGTGATCGTCCGGTCCTCGTGCACCATGAGCCACCTTCAAAAACCAGTAGTCTACTAGCTCACAGTCATAGGAGTTTGGGGAAGAAAATAGAGCAAAGGGAAACCGAAGTTAATTCTAGATCCAATGAAACTTCCTTGGACTTGAACATGGGAAAACACTCAAAAGGGTCGAAATTCGCCACTAAGAGCCATCATCTACATTGTGCCACATAACCTAGGCACTGTTGACCTAACCTAGGCATTGTTGACTGGTATTGAAGCGGAGATCGGCCTAATTGTGTGATCGTCAGGTTCTCGTGCACCATGAGCCACCTTCAAAAACCATTAGTCTGCTAGCTCGCAGTCATAGGAGTTTGGGGAAGAAGATGGTGCAAGAGGAAACCGAAGTTAATCCTAGATCCATTTCGTCGCGTTGAGGAAAGAAGTCAAATCTTTGATCTTCGTTCCGGAGAGTTCGTTAATCTCGTCAAAAAAGGGCTACCCAAAAGATTGTTGCCTCATTCTGGCCGAAGCGGGACATTTACAGAGGAAATGAAAGACTGTTTCCTTTTCCTGCTGGTCCCCCCAACTACGAAAGTGAGTATTGTAGGGGATGCCAAGCCTCGCCGCATGTTCTCCTATTGGCCATTGTCCAGTGCATGTTGCAACTATCCTTGCTATGTCTCGCCTGGGTCTGCACATTAGGTTAATAGTTTGAGATTTATTATAGGTGGGCCAGATTTTTCTAGCAATAATGCAGTCAGTTTAACTATTCCACATACGATTGGATTCTGAGAGAAAAATTGAGAATATATTGCCCTTCATAACTCCGAGAGGAATATTGACTCTTTCCGCAAGTGAGTTATGAAGGGCTGAACCTTGCCTGGCCAGCTCGTCAGCCCGTTCATTCCCCTCAATGCTACTGTGGCCCGGAACCCAGATAAGAGTGACCCTGGGGTTAGTGTTCAGACTCAGAAGCTCTTCCTGGCATTGTCGTACTAATTTTGAGGATGATGTAGCCGAATTAATGGCTTTGACAGCCGCTTGACTGTCTGAGAAAATAGCTGTATTTCGGTTCTCGTTTGGATTTTAATTAAGTAGCTTGCATGCTTCCCTGATTGCCAGTACTTCAGCCTGAAAGACACTAGCAAAGTCAGGTAGCCGAAAAGACCTGGATATATTTAGGGTTTCTGAAAAAATACCCGCACCAACACCGTCAGTAAAGCTAGTTGTGTCGAAATCTTTCGTCATGACGTCATCATTCCAATCCTTTCTGGATGGGAATATAACTGTAAAATCTTTACCGAGGCTCATTGAAGGGGTGCAGTAATCAGTGGAAGTCGAAAACATTTCGGTTGGAATTCACATTTCTAACTTCAGAAATTATCACAGCAATTAAGAGATTTGGGCGGAGCAATATCTGAAAATATGCTGATAACCAAAATCCTTATGACATTTCCAGAAACGTTTGGTCATTTTTGTACGACATGGGAATCTACGTCTAGTTTAGGAGTTCATGCTGGATGTGGACTATCGGGTGCTTTCGTTGCTAGAAAGGAAGTTAATCGGTATGCAAGTAGTGGGACACGTGGAAAATGTTTTATATTTAAAAAGTATGTGTATTGGAAAAACGTGTGTCCGCGTAAAAAGCAGGATAACAGGGGCCCACTCTGTATTTCGTTCCGAAAGAGAAAATTTCCTAAAACGAATATTTTGTACTCTCTATTTCTAAATCTTTCTACTTTCGAAATAGCAATTCCGAAAGTGGAATTTTCGTACCTGGCAATTCGTTTTCCAACGTCAAAAGCATTCTGAAACGGAAAATTTGTTTCTACAACTAATGTGATAACGGAATTGAGAAGGAAAGTCTTAAAATTGATGTTGTTTTTTAGAAAATCTTAGTTATGAAAACAATTTAAGCAAATAAATTTAATTACAGAAAAAAAGTGCAAACAAAGCACAAGCAATTCGAGATGTTGGTGGCCAAGGGACATTTAGAAACCCCGTACGCCAAGTAAACCCAACAATTTGTGGAAGCTTTGCCACCAATAAAACTTTACCTTTTATCACACATTTCCATAATATTTGATTTGTCCCGTATAATTTGCCGTGCAATCCATTCTTCATTATTTTCTGCGTCCATCCAAAGTTCAACCGGATCCATTTCCTTTTGATTTAATTTAAATTCCTTCTTTTAAAAACCATATTTTGTGTATCCGCCTTGTTTGTCATTTGTTTTGATTTCTTGATTTGTCAGATCTCATGAGAAATAATTCGAGACTCGAAAAAAAACTTAACCGTAGATGGAAAAGTATTAGTTACTATATTTTTTCCGTTTCGAATATTTTACAGAGTACAAAATCAAAAGCGGAACGAAAAGCACTTTCGAATAGGATTGACTTTCGGAACGAAATACAGAGTTGGCCCCCAGGACTGGGGATGCTTTTGTGGGTGCTTTACTGGCTGAACACAATGAAGACATAGCTGCATTGGCAATCGGTGCTGCAGTATTTGTAAAAATATTTAATACACACAAATTCAATGTTGCGAACACAATGCGACGCAGCTGCTATCGCATCATCGCACTGTATCGCACAAGTTGGTCAACTTTTAACTTTTGCTGCATGCTTTCACATTCTCAATAGTAAACTAAAAAACAATCTACTGCGAGGAACAAAAAATATTTCTGTTTTCAGCAATTATTTAGCAATACAAAAGAGGCATATTTATAATATATAATCTACAAAAAATTATCAAGCTGTACTGCTGCATTATGGGCACATAGAAAATAGAAGGTACGACATTTTTTGACAACTGTTCTACTTGCAACTACAGCGCTTGTTGCGGCAGTCTATTGTTGTTAACCAGTTAGGCTAGATTGGTTGCACGATTATCAGAATTTTAATGAGCCAACGTTGATTAGAGTTGGTAATGGGGATATTATCAAGGGTTTGGGTAAAGGCAACGTAGAGGTTGAAGCGTTTGATGGTAAAATGTGAATAAAGAAACAAAGTTCAGATGTTCTTTACATATATTTCAGATATTAAACTTAACCTTTTTTCAACAAACTCAACATTGGACAAAGGTTTTCAGATGACAGATGATACAAATAAATGTGAGTTGAGATGCAAGGATGAGATTGTTGCGATTGCGCGTCGAGAATCCAACAAGCTTTTAAAATTGGTTTTTCGTGTAATTTGTCCATTGGCAACTGGAGGGGCAAACATGATGTGTTCATTGCAAACGTAGCATCGACGAATGTGTCATCAGAATACAGGTCATGTTAAAAGTGTGAAGAACGATCATGGCATAAAATACTCACATGAGGAAGATATTTTTTGCGGAGCTTGTGTTCTTGCCAAACATCACAGATTGGCATTCAGTGCTACCTCAAGTTGAGCCATAGTTCAAGGGGAGTTGATACACCTATGTGGAGCGATGCTAGAAATGTCTTATGGTGGCGCTATGTACACATGCTACTTTTTCGCGATGACTACTCCAAT
Organism: Melangyna quadrimaculata; assembly: GCA_949320155.1. Lineage (NCBI taxonomy): Eukaryota > Metazoa > Arthropoda > Insecta > Diptera > Syrphidae > Melangyna > Melangyna quadrimaculata. The sequence goes on from OX439486.1 coordinate 34,008,364, forward strand.
CACAGAAGAGTTTACTGTTTGAAATCAAAGTCAGATGTTTCTGATTGCATCGTTCGATTTCTTGACCAGGTGTGCATTGATACGAGGCTTCACGTTAAGGCTTTGCGTTCGGATAATGGCCTGGAATATGCCAACAAAGATGTACAGATCATTAAACAATCACGTGGTATTCGCCATCACAAGAGCGTTTCATATACGCCTGAACACAATGGAAGAGCTGAACGAGACATGCGCACAATAATTGAGGCAGCTAGATCGATGCTTCACTTAAGAGGAATGAGCTACAGGTTTTGGGGTGAAGCGGTTACCAATGCAGTATATACGATCAATCGCACTGGCGGTAGTCCTCGAAAAAATAAGACTTCCTTTAAGCTATGGTTCAAAAAGAATCCTGATATAACACATTTAAAAAATGCCGTTGTCGATGCCTACGTTCTCATACCTAAGGAAAAGAGGCGGAAGCTTCAAGCTAAGGTAGTAACAGGCTTTTTTGTTGGCTACGAAGAGGATACCAAGGCCTTTATGCACGAAGGTTGAGGTATCGAGAGACGTCATTTTTAAAGAGCCGAAATTTTGTGAAGTGATGCAAATACTACAAGAAAATAAGGGCATCACTTCACACCAGGTTGAGAAGAAGGAACCTGAGAAGAAGGAACCAGAAACATCTGAAGACTCATTAAAGAATTCGAAAGTTTTCAGCAACGATGTAAAGAGTGAAGTTATGCCAGAAGATAAACATGAATCTGAACCTGAAAGTAAATTTCATCATCAGCGATCGAAAACTATAGTGATGTCCGCACTACATTAAGGTTTTGCATATTTAGCATGTCTGGATGAACCAAGTTCTTTTGAAGAAGCTGAAAACTCCAGCTACAGGAAGCAGTGGAAGTCTGCAATGGATGACGAGTTGGTATCTCTAACTAAAAATTGTACTTGGGATATGGTGAAACTGCCACATTAAAGAAGGACAATAACAAGTAAATGGGTCTACAAAATTAAGCGTATGGATGAAGGTAACGTAGAGAGATTGAAGGCACGTTTGGTGGTAAGGGCATTGATAACGATGAAACTTTAATCCCGTCGTTAAATTTACTTCTATTCGAATGATAGTTGCTCTCTGTGCGGAAGGTTTGAAGCTAAGGCCATTTGATATCAGAACCGCTTTCCTTTATGGGGGGCTATCTGAGGACATTTACATGTATACCAGCCTAGAGGGTATGACGATGCCACCAACAACGTCTACAAATTAAAGAAAAGCCTCTATGGCTTAAAGTCTTAAAGCAAGCATCCAGGTGCTGGAAAAAAACGCTTTTCAGTATTTTTAAAAACGTTTTCTTTCTAGATCAGCAGAAGAATGAACAAAATAATCTGCTTGTACGATAAGAGAACAGCAAATGAACAAAAGAATCTTCTTGGAGAACAACGCAACGAGCAAAGGAAACTAGCTAAATAAATTCATGGCTCTTGATGAACGTGTAGAAAACGTCGAAGAACAGTTCTCGAAAGTTGACACAAGGTTCGAGACACAAGGTTTGAAGACAAAATGCAGAGCTTTGCCAGTGAATAAGATAAGGTTAGGAAAATGAAGGTAAGAGAGGGCAGTTGCGATTTTCCTAAGAAAAAAGGAATGCATCCACTAATCTTTGATGAACAGTCTTCTCGGTCAATCTACAAGAAGCAGTTTGAGGCAGCCGCAACAACAAATGGCTGGAATGACGAAGACAAGTTTATTTCCCTGACGCTTGCCCTTAGCGGTTCTGCTGCTCAATTATTGCAAACCTTACCAGCAGACAAGAACGACAACCTCAGTGCTCTTGTTCAGGTCATTGACAAACGCTTTGGTGACGGCCATATGCCAGAAGTCTTTCGTGTCCAACTCGATACTAGATTCCAGAAAAGAGGAGAAATTCTGCAACATCTCCAACCAGACATTGAACGGTTGGCGCATCTATAAAACCCAACTGCAGGAGATGAAATTACCAACCAGCTAGCAACGGAGGCTCTTGTCCGTGCAGTTTCTGACAACAATCTCTAGCGAGCAATTCAAACAGCTGGAAAACACACGCTTTCTGAAGCATTAGCGTTCGCTCCGACTATGGAAGCATCAGAACAGGCTTCCTCAGCAGTAAGAGAAATTGAAGTTGAGGAATGTTCTTGTCAGAGAGCTGAATTCCAAAGGAGGCAGCAAGAAGGACCTGCTCGAAGCTGGAATTGCAACAAAACGGGACATCTCCAGCGCCAGTGCAGATTACCACAAAGAAGAGTCACCTGTCAACATTGTGGAAGCAGAAATAATACCCGCGAACAGGTAAGCAATAACATCAACGCTTCTGCTGTTGCCGAGCCGGGAAACGTGTAAGAAACAACTTCGAGGGGCAGTTTCTGGTTTCTGGTATCGATGGCCCCAGAACCACCATCCAAGTCTCGCAGGCTAAACGAAACAATAAAAGTCTGACAGTGGACGCCACACTAAATGGCAAGAAACACGTGGCTACAATTGACACCGGTGCCACAGTCTCCATTGTACGAAGAGACTTCGTCAAGGTGACGTGACTACATAGCACCAATAGCTACCAACTTAAAACTGCGACAGGTGGGGCACCAAGAGTGTATGGATAAGTTCGTCTTAGAATCCGTTTGGCAGAACAAGAGTAAGCCAGTGCTGAAGTAACAAAATGTAGAGATTCCTATGGTTTATGGCAACGAAAACTCATCAGCTCTAAGAACTGTCATCCCTTTTCGGAAGTGTTTGTTTGGACAAAAACAGAGGCAATTTAGGTAGCCATCAATACCTCATGGTGGAACCAGAGTCTGAGCAATCCTCCCAAAACATCATCTTAGGGAAGACTCTTGTGGAACCAAAGAACAACATGGTTCCCGTACGGATTCTGAACATCAAACCGTAGGAAGTCAAGCTCAGTAAATGAGAAATAATTGTAAAATGCGAATCTGTGTCTGCAATAACCAAGATCACACAGACCTATGGACACCCCAAAAAATTGAGCTCCATGAAAGCCAAAATTCTGAAGCCATTCAATCTAAGTCAACATCAGCTTAGTGTTTCTGGAAGCCTTCTTCATGAGTACACTGATATATTTTCTTCACCGAGTGGGCAGTATGTTCGAACACAATTGGTACAGCATCGTATCGACACAGGTGACGCAAGACCGATTCGACAACCAGCAAGACGTCTCCCATTAGGCAAACAAGCTGAAGTTGAAGACATGATATCGACAATGAAGAAAAATGGTCTAATCGAAAATTCCAAAAGCCCTTGGGCATCACCAGTTGTTCTTGTCAAAAAGAAAGATGGAAGCACCCGATTTTGTGTGGACTACCGTAGGCTGAACGATGTGACAAAGAAAGACAGCTACCCTCTGCCCAGAATCAGCGATACTTTGGATGCAATGGAAGGAGCTCAATGGTTCTCGACGTTAGACTTGAAGAGTGGCTACTGGCAGGTAGAAATCCACCCAGAAGATCGAGAGAAGACAGCTTTCTCAACTGGAAATGGTCTGTGGCAGTTTTAAGTGATGCCATTCGGACTGTGCAACGCTCCGGCACCATTAGAGCGTCTGATAGAGTGTGTTCTTCAAGGCCTTACTTGGAAATCATGCCTTGTATATTTGGACGATGTCATTGTTTATGGAAAAACTTTTAATGAGCATTGTGAGAATCTTAAGGCTGTATTTCAGAGGTTTCGAGAAGCACACTTGACCCCCAAAATTGAATCCAGATAAATGTGCGCTTTTCAAGACCGAAGTTAAACACCTGGGACATATCATCTCATCCCAAGGAGTAAAGACTGATCCTGAAAAAGTTGACACTGTGAAGAACTGGCCAATACCACAGGATAAACATCAGCTCCGTAGCTTTTTTGGTCTAGCCACATATTATTGGCGCTTTGTGAAGGACTTTGCTGGAATCGCTAAGAGCTTGCATCAACTTACTGAAAAAGGGAAGCCGTTCAAATGGTCAGGTGAGTGCCAGAAAAGTTTTCAGGAATTCAAGCTACGTTTGTGTAATGCTCCTGTGCTGACCTATCCGACTCCTGGAAAACCTTTCATCATCGATGCCGATGCCAGTAACGTCGGAATTGGAGCTGTACTGTCGCAAGTCCATGGAGCAGAAGAAAAAGTCGTCGCCTAATACATGTAAGGTACTCTCGAGGCCAGAGCGCAATTATTGCGTGACCAGAAGGTAACTTCTAGCTTTGATTTTGGCAACAAAGCACTTCCATAAGTACATCTATGGACAGAAGTTCCACCTTCGAACAGATCATGGTGAGCTTAATTGGCTTCTGAACTTCAAAAATCCAGAAGGTCAAGTAGCAAGATGGATCGAGAGACTGCAGACATTACTAACTTTACTTTACTTTTGATGGCGCTCACAGCCCAGGATGGGCTTTGGCCTCAACTAACAAGCCCCTCCAGCCAGCTCTGTCTCTAGCTAGCCGCTTCCAGTTGCGCACACCGAGTGCTTTGATGTCGTCATTGAATTGATTGCGCCACCTTTTACGGGTTCTTCCTCTGCTGCATACCCCATCGGGGTTGGATTCAAAGACTCGTCGGGCAGGTGCGTTGCTGTCCATACGCTCCACGTGCCATCTCAGCCGCTGTATTTTCAGCTTTTTGACCAGGTCAACGTCGCTGTATAGCCCGTATAGCTCGTCGTTGAATCTTCTCCTCTATACTCTTTCGATACACACCGGATCGAAAATCACACGAAGAATCTTCCTCTCAAAGCACCCTAGCAGATTTTTATCCGAATCTTTCAGTGTCCATGCTTCTGACCCATAAAGCAGGACCGGGATGATTAGGGTTTTGTATAAAGTCTCCTTGGTTCTCTGAGAGAGGGCCTTACTACTTAAATGCCTTCTTAGACCGAAGAAACAGCGGTTGGCAAGAGTAATTCTTCGCTTGATCTCTGCACTGATGTCATTCTGCGATGTAATAGTGGAGCCCAGGTAGACAAAGTCCTTGACAACTTCGAAGTTATATCTGTCCATCGTGATATTTTGCCAGAGTCGACGATGTTGAGATTCCTCTCTCGATGACAGCATATACTTCGTCTTGTCCTCATTAACCGCCAATCCCATTCTAGCCGCCTCCGATTCAATGCTCGCAAATGCCCCTGCCACAGCTCGCTTTGTTCTGCCGACAATGTCTATGTCATCCGCATATGCAAGCAATTGAACGGACTTTTGATAGATTGTACCGCTGGTGTTGACATGTGCGTTGCGTACAATGGCTTCAAGAACGATGTTGAATAGGTTGCATGATGACGCGTCGCCTTGCCTCAATCCTTCCTCAACATCAAGAATCGGTGGTGTTCTTACCAATTTTGATGGAGCAGCGAGATTTCTCCATCGTCATCCTGAACAGGCAGACGAGTTTGGCAGGGATGCCGAGACTCGACATGGCTCTGTATAATTCATCCCTTTTCACGCTATCATACGCAACTTTAAAATCGATAAAAAGGTGGTGTGTATCGATCTGGAATTCCCGGGATTTTTCTAAAATCTGTCGGAGTGTGAACATTTGATCGACGATTGACTTGCCTGGCCTAAGACCGCACTGATAGGGGCCGATTGGATCGTTGACAAAAGGTTTTAAGCGGTCACACAGGATGGCCGACAAGATTTGATAAGCGACGTTTAGGAGACTTATTCCTCTGTAGTTGGTACATTTCAGAACATCTCCCTTTTTATGGATGGGGCACACTATACCGAGGTTCCATTCATCGGGCATACTTTCCTCCGACCAAATTTTGCAGATGAGCTGGTGTATGCTCCTAGCCAATTCATCTCCCGCTGATTTAAATAGTTCGGCTTGTAAGCCATCCGCACCTGCAGCCTTGTACGACTTAAGTTTGGATATCGCCAGTCGCACTTCGGTTAGGTCGGGTGGATGGAACTCTTGACCATCGTCGTCCAAGTTGAATGGAGCGTTCTGCCTATTAGCGGCATCTTGGCTGTCTTCGCCATTAAGCAGTCTAGAGAAGTGTTCTTTCCAGATCCTCAGCACTGACTGTGTGTCTACTACCATATTCCCACTCTCATCTCGGCAGGCTTCCGTTCTAGCCTTGAATCCTTGGGTGGATCGCTTCACCCTCTGATAAAATTTTCGAACATCTCCCCTACCGCTACAAACCTCAATAGACTCTACCCCCCACTTCTCGTGCGTTCTCTTTTTCCTCCTGAGAAGTCGGCGTTCCTCTTTTCGTTTCAGCCCGTAGAGCTCCCGGGACACTCTCTCAGCAGCTCTTGTTCGAGTCTGCAGCCTCGTCCTTAGCTGCATGCGCTAGCCGGCACTCTTCATCGAACCAGGGGTTTCGTTGTATTCGCCTAGTGAAACCCAGCACATCAAAGGCGGCACTTCTGATGGCTTGTTGACAGTGTTCCCACTGGTCCTCTGCACTTGATGCTGGTGGCGGACCTCCTGAGAGATTAAGAGTTACGTGGTCTGCAAAAGTTCTGGCGGTCTCTTGCGATTTAAGCTTCTCAATATCGAATCTTTTCACAGCATCTGCTCTGCGTAGCAGACGTATGCATCCGCATACGTAGTCTAGCTACCACCAGTGATCCGAGTCAATGTTGGCCCCTCGGAACGTTCGGACGTCCAAGATACTGGAAGCATGTCTCGCGTCTATCGCAACGTGGTCGATTTGGTTGACGGTTACTTGATCACGCGACCGCCAAGTCCCTTTGTGTATATTGAGGTGTGGGAAGTAGGTGCTGGAGATGATGACATTGATGCAGACATACGACTACGAAATTCAACATCGAAGAGGAAAGCTGCACTCAAACGCAGATGCATTGTCTCGACGACCGTGTAAACAGGATTGTTAGCATTGCACGCGTCAAGAAGAAAAGGAAGCGGTTGCCATCCAACGAATAAGAGCCGATCCCATTTACGGTTGGAGCAATGAAGAACAACAAGAAGATACAGATATAGAGCCCATTCTTGCATGGAAGGAGCACGAAGAAAAACCAGAATGGGGTAACATTTCGATAGAAGTCCAGCTCTCAAAGCGAAGTGGGCACAGTGGGAATCTCTTCATGTACAAGAAGGAGTACTAAGGCGTAAATGGGAGTCTGCAGATGGCAAATCTTATGTGATGCAGTTAATCGTGCCTAGGTCAAAGGTTAATGACGTTCTTCGAGAGATGCATGATGGGGCATCTGGAGGTCATTGGGGAGTCAACAAAACGCCGGAAAAGATATGACAACGGTTCTACTGGCTACATGCAAGAGAGGATGTCGAAAAGTGGTGCAGAAAATGTGATACTTGTGCTGCTACCAAGGGACCAGGTAGAAAGCTTCAAAATAAAATGCAGCAGTACAATGTGGGCACACCTTTCGAGAGAATAGCAGTAGACGTCGCAGGTCCGTTTCCGGAGACTAACAGTGGAAACCGAAACATCCTTGTAGTCATGGATTTCTTCAGCAAGTGGCCTGAGGCATTGACCACCCCACATCAGGAAGCCAAAATAGTGGTTGATCAGATTGTCTTCAATTGGGTCAGCAGGTGCGGTGTTCCTTTGGAACTGCATTCTGACCAAGGAAGGAACTTTGAGTCTTACATCTTGCAGAAGGTTTGCTCTTTCCTTGGCATCAAGAAGACGAGGACAACACCGCTTCATTCACAATCTGACGGAATGGTCGAACGATTCAACAGGACGCTTAAGGAACATCTGTCCAAGGTTGTAGGTGACTACCAACGAATCTGGGACCGCCATATTCCATTGTTTTTGATGGCCTATCGAAATGTGGTTCATAGTTCAACAGGACATACACCATCGGAGATCCTGTTCGGCACAACAATACGGCTACCTAGTGAAGTAAAATTTGGATGCCGTACTATGGAGCCGGGAAGACCAGATGAATATGTGGATAATTGGATAACCTCAAAGAAAGACTCATTGACATTCATCAACGGACAAGGAAAACCATAAAAGCAGCCAGTGATAGGATGAAAACACGGAACGACGCTCGTGCAACAACGATGGGATTCCAAGAAGAAGACATGGTGTGGTTTTACAATCCCCATCGACAAAAAGGACTGTCACCAAAACTTGACGAAAAACTGGGTGTAGTTTACCGCATTCAGAGAGGTTTAAGAGGCAAGCTTAACTTAACTGTGACCGTTTAGATCGCTATAACGGTGGTGATGGGAGTAATGGATTTAATCGGGACGATCAATCCTAAGAGGGGGGCAATGTGGTGATATGCCCATTTATGCAAACAAAGACATCTTTTGTTCTTCTTTAACAGAATAAATTAGTACTGGGTTGCGCGCCATCTTTGAACAAAAGATTAACTAATGTTATCAAATACCTAAACCACTCTTATCATTATGCAATACCTAAACCACTCGCATTGTTGTCCAATACCCAACCCATGGAACTGCTATAATTTGTAATTGGTCGAAAGCTTTTGAGCTACTTGTGGAGACTTGTGGAGGAGAAGTACATTCCAGCACATTCCAAAACCCCTACAAGATTCTAGTAGCTTTTTATCGGATATAAATACACCGCCACCAGTCCGAATACCTCAGTTTGATTTTGGAAGTGAACGAATAAACATCGCGTCGGTGTAAAATAGCGAATTAAGAGTTGCTCATGTTTATAATAAAAGTATTAGAAGTAATTGAAGTGAAATAAAGGTGTTATATTTTTGTAAAGTAATTGTTGTTCAGTTTGAAGAAAAGAAATAAGTTTTATTTGCGAACCCTTGGCAAAATATTGCAATATATAAGAAAACTAACCCATTTATATCGTGTTTTACAAACGCCGATTTCGCTAGTGGCTTCAATTCAAGGGCATCAACAAGTGGTATTGTGTTGATGATGTGCAACGCTGAAATCTCTTGGTGTTCACAACGGCAAAAATGTATTGCTCTTCCGACTATTGAGTCGGAATATGTTGCTACTCCGGAATAAGTTAAGGAGTTTATTTGGGTTCGGAAATTATTCAAGGCACTTGTCTTTGCGGAGGCAAATAGACATCTCTCAACAACGATAATCAAAGCGCTGTCCAACTTATAATTTATAAAGAATCCGGAGTTCCACAAGCGAACTAAGCATATAGATGTGAAGTACCATTTTATACGGGAGAAATTTGAAGAAGGCTTTTTTACACTAGAATAGGTGAGAAGTGAAGAGCAGCTTGCAGATGTATTAGCTAAGCCTTTGCTTAAAAGTAGTTTTGAATTTTTAAGAGAAAAGTTGGACATTTGTAAAGAAATTTAAAATAGAATTATAAACAAAGTGGAAGTGTTGAATTATATAATTTATGGCCAGTTGCACCAAGCTCTTTTAAATTTGTGTTGCTTCGTTTGATTTTAAAATGACATTTATCGGTCACACCGACCACTTTTAATTCTAAAAGCCCAATAAACTTAAGTTCCATTTTCCTCCAGTTAAATTTTAAAACTAATTTTATTGGACAGAACCCAGAAATAAATTAAAAAAAAAAAACACTGGAAGGGTGAAAAACAAAGATGCATGAGTTGTAATTTAAATCCATTTTTTTTATATTTTGAGTGGAGTGGAAACCAACCCCATACAAAAGCTACTAAATGAAAACGAATATTATAATACAGGGTGTCCCTTAATTCGTCAAGAGTATTTCAGGGTATGATTCTGGGGTATAGTCTTAGAAAAAAATTGTTCTATAGTCAGGGCCTATCTCATATTTTGATATCATTTATCGGGAATTTAAGAAAAGACTTACTTTGGGGTACCCTGATCCATGTTACCGGTAATTGCGCCGTAAGTACTTATGAAAGAAACTTCGTCTAGGCCTTTATTTTTAGAAGAAATACCAGCCTTTGTAGTTGTGCTTAAATAAATTTGATGCCTTGTCTCAGTCTTAAGATATCCAGTTTTTAGCCTGTTTCATTTTTCTTGCCCATCCTAATGTTTTGACTTCGGGGTCAATTTTCTCCAAAAGGATGTATACAAAATCAAAGAGGACTCATTTTTATACCTGCTATAACGGTTTTAGTTCACACATAAAATAAAAATTATCGATAACCACACATATCATTTTTATGCATAGCCATTCGAGCGTTAAGCAAAAAACAACCTTTTTATTAAATTTTACCTGCCGCTGGTTTTCCAAATTATCATAAAGCCTATGGGTTTTCGGCAAACTTGTAAGTGACTTTTATTCTAAGTATTGTTACATACTTTCAAAAAAACTATTAAAACATCATGTTGATTACGCATTTTTTGAAGGAAATTGACCCCGAAGTCAAAAAAACTAGCATGGGCAGGAAAAATGGAACAGACTAAAAACTGAATATCTTAAGACTGAGAACAGATGTCAAATTTATTTAAGGGCAATTAGAAAGGCTGGTATTTCTTCTACAAATAAAGGATTAAACGAAGTTTTTATCATAAGTACTTACGGCACAATTTTCGGTAACATGGATTAGGGTACCCTAAAATAAGACTTTTCTTAGATTCCCGATAAATGATATCAAAATTGGAGATAGGCCCTTACTGTAGAACAATGTTTTTCTTAGAATATGCCCCAAAATCATACCCTTAAATACTCTTGACGAATAAAGAGACACCCTGTATATTAATGAACTGAAACCCAGCCAAAATTATAATAATAAGCTGCCGAGTTACAAACATACATATTTTTCACAATTTTCTTTTCTATTTTCGAGGTCATGTACCAGGGTCCTACATATTTATGTTTGTATGGATTGGTACGTAGCGCCACCCAATGTTTATTTATTTTCATTGACATTTCTCGTATTGCTATCTCATACCTCGTTTACAAACAGAATCGAGAGCTCGAGTTGGATTAGGGTTGGATTTTCGACCCAGGAGTTTTGTCACGTGAGTTGAGAGCCCCATTTGAAATTGAGTTGATATGGTGTTGAGATAACATTTAATTGAATGGCAACATAATATATTTATTTTACACAAAAACAGTTCAAATTTAATCAATTTTAGTACATACTTCACATAGCTATCAAAACAAATAAATAATTTTACTCGCACATGTACAAAAACACTGTGGTGAACACATCCTCAAGACCGACTCTTCGACCCAGGTTTTTTATCAACAATTTCGACTCGATTCCGCTCTTGAAGTGGAATTGAGTCGGTTGAAGCTCATTTCAAGTCAACGCAAGTATACAAAGGGGCCAATCGAGCTTGAAGCTCGCTCGAATACCTCATGTAAACGGGGTATCAGTTTCACTAGTTGAAACTTTTTCGTTCAGTTTTGAAAGCGATGCCAAAATGCAGGGATGGTTGTGATAATGTTTGGTGCAACCCAGATTAATTTCTCATGTCGATAAATTTAAAAAGCCTTTTAGCTAAAACTGGTTTTAGAGCATTTTGGTGCAACTGGCCATTAGAATTCTATTATTTATGGCCCTCACTGTATTTCATGCTTTTTTTTTCTCATTGTACAGTACTTTTTGGTCAAGAGGAATACTCATTGTTTGTCAAATAAACTCAAACTCATCATAGTTCAGTTCTCACAAGTAACTCGAATAGGTTTGCTGTTTCATTTCTAACAGTAAAACACGTTTTTGTACGTGCTAGCGTTTTTTTTTTTTTTTGAATAATTTTTTTCTGTTGAAAATTGCCCCTCCTGTCTAAACGGAGGGGGGCAAACGACTTCCCCTTTCACAAACGATTGTCTCGACCCAACCTACAAGCTCTTACTTTTTGTCATACCTTAGGGTAATCTATTCATGTACGGAGAGTTTTTTGTTCATGAATTTTAAAGTGTATGATTCAATAATTTTTCTTTTTATTTTTTCGAAATTTTTTTAACCCTGTTTTGGGTTAAGTGTGAAAAGGCTATTAGTTTTCTTAAAAAAAATATCAAAATTTCATCAAGCTATCCTCCACTTTGACCTCCATTTAAAAAAAAAACTAAAGGCTTAACTACTGTAGAAGAGACCTTAAGGTTATATGTATAAGTACAATAATCACTCAATTATCACTCAATACTTCATGTAATTATCACTACATTTATAATACACATATTATAAGTATGCCAAGGGGCAGTATTAAAATATAATTCAACATGACTAGTCGTCTTTCATTTCCTACATGGCGCAGCCGGTTAAGTGATAAGAAATGTCAAATAAGAAAATTAAACCATTGGAGCGTATAAAAGAAGAGGAATCTACAGAGATAGAGAAAATTGAAGAAAATATAATTGAGAAAACTGAAAAAAAAATACTCGTAACAAAAAAATTGATAAATAACAATAGAAGAATGGATTTCGTAAAAAAACTCGAAGACTTGGATTTAACAAATAATCCAACACAGAATTGGGAAGAATTTAAGGATAATTTTGAAATATTTCTTGTTGCTGCGGGGCTGAGTGATAAAGAAGACACTGTTAAAATTGCAGTATTTCTTAACCAGATAGGAGAAGGAGCAAGAAGAACCTTTAAAACATTTACGCTATCATCGGAAGACACTTAAAATCATACACAAAAGTCTTGGGTGCATTTGATGGTTACTGTGCGCTAAAATCAAATACATTATATGAGAGGTACAATTTTTATCAAAGGAAACAAGAGACCGGAGAAGTTTTCGAAGACTTCCTTATTGATCTCAGAAAATTAGTTAAACCATGCAAATTTTTGGAGGAGGATAACATGCTTCGCGATAAAATTGTGATGGGAAATTGCGTGATAAATTAATTAAAACGGATGATTTAGATTATGATAAAGCAGTTATGATGGTGCGGTTAGCGGAAAAAAATACCAAAACAGAGAAAACACAGGAACATGCAAAGGTATGGGAAGTGAAAGACAGAGGAAGATATATGAACAACAACACATACAATAACAACCAAAATAAGCGAGGGAAGATATACAGCAAGCATGCATCAAAAATACAGCAATCGGCGAATCAACCTGAGCAAGAAACAACGGAGTATATCAAGAACTGTACATATTGCTCCTCCTCACACAAGAAAGGAGCATGTCCAGCAAATGGACAAAAATGCGGGATTTGCCACAGATGGAATCATTAAGCAGAAGTATGCCGACAAACAAAAAATTAAGAATATTCATAATATCGAAGAAATAGGTGATGAAGTTGAAAAATTTTGTTTTTCTAGTAAAAGTTCATATAATTGAAATATTTCTAATTCCAGATGGTCAGAGCGAATAAGAGTGATGAACAGTTATGTTAACTTTAGGCTCGACTCAGGTTCAGACTCTAACATAATTACAAGACACATTTTTGATCAAATTAAAGAAGAGCAAATTCAACAAAAGTGATACTCCAGGCATATGGGGGTGAAAATATTTATCCGATAGGATCTTGTGACTTGGTGTGCATGTATAGAAATAAAGTAAGTGTAGAGCATTTTATAATTGTAGACAAAAATTATACTTCTATATTGGGATTAAAAGCATGTTTAAATTTGAATATTATACAAAGAGTTAATTGTTTGGAAAAGAAAGTGGTTAACAAAGATACCATAATAAAGGAAAACAGTGACATTTTTAAAGGAATAGGGTGTTTTCCAGATAGGCATACAATCGAATTAATGGAAAATGCACCTGGTTCCATTAAGGCACCGAGAAGAGTAGCAATAAAGCTTAATGAACAACTTAAAAATAAATTAGATGAATTAATAAAACAACAAATTATAACACCGGTATCGACACCTAGAAAATGGGTTTCGAATATCGTCATAATAAAGAAAACTGATGGATCTATGAGGATATGCTTAGACCCAATGGTATTAAATAAATACATCAAAAAAGAAAAATTCTTGATTCCATCAGTAAATGATATTACAGGAAAAATTAGTAATGCAAAATTCTTTAGTGTATTAGATATCAAGAACGGATTTTGGCACATTAAATTAGATTCAGCTTCAGCAGAATTATGCACATTTACCACTCTCTTTGGCAACTTTCAATTTAATTGCCTACCTTTTGGAATAACAACAGCACCAGGGCAATATATGCACATTGCTGGCTATCTTTCAAGAAATTTTTTGAAATCTGGAGAAACGGAAGAAGACAAAAGTATCGTTGAGACAGTATTAAGTATCGACGTGACTGAAAATTCTGAGAAGGAACTGGAAAACGAAACTAAAAACGATAGTGAGCTAAACAGAATTTTGAATTACTGCAAAAAAAGTTGGCCTAAGAAAAAAGATAAGTGTCCAGATGAGATAAAACGATATTATAAAATCAAAGATTCAATACACACCGATGAAGGTATTCTTTTATACGATAACCGAATAATCATACCCTTAAAGATGAAAGACAAAATTTTGCGTCTCTTACACGAAAGTCATTTTGTCCTAACAAAAACAAAAAAGGGCAAAGGAAATTATGTTTTTGGCTCGGCATGGAAAGGGATATTGAAAACATAATATTGAACTGTCGAATTTGCCAAACATATCAAAACAAAAGCCAAAAGGAACCTATGGTCGCTCCATCACTACCATGGGAAAAAATCGGATGTGATATAGCAGAATATGGACGGGAAAGCTTTTTAGTCTCAATTGACTACTACTCTAAATGGATTGATGTCAGAAAGTTGAAAAATAAAACCGCCATGGAAATCAAAAAGCAATGGATGGAGATGTTCGGAGAGTTTGGCACTCCAAAAACGATCGTAGCGGATAATAATCCTTTTCCAGCTGGCAAGTCAATTTAATTACACGAAGTCCAAACTATCCCAAAGGTAACGCACCGGCTGAAAGAGCAGTGGGAATAGTAAAATCGATGTTAAAGAAATGTCAATCACATGAAGAATTTTGCATTGCATTACTCGAATACCGGAACTCACCGATTAAAGACATGACGTTCTCACCATCGCAACTTTGAAACAGTCGTCGTCTTAGTACAAAGTTGCCAATAATTAACAGATTGCTCATACCTAAAATTAATGAACGTTCAAGAACAACATGATAACAAAATAAAACAATAGGCTAAATACTATAACAAAAACACCAAAATCGAAAAGCTATTTTACCCAAATCAAAACATATACATGCAAAAAGAAAATAAGTGGATTCCCGGGCGAGTTTTAAGGAAAAAAAAAAACATTTTGTTTTGAATACATACACTCTTATTCGCTTAATTAGAATACACATTTACACATACATAAACAAACACATATATAAAACAAAATACTTATATAAATATATAGCATTAGAAGATAACTACATAATTTACTAGATATATTAATGTTTAAAATTAAAATGTTATGATTATAATTTTTTATTTTTTTTTTTGAAAATCAATCTGAAATATAAACAAAGGAAAATGAATTTTAAAATAATAATTGAAGCCAATAAGGATAGTCATATTTAATTTTTTTTAAGGGGGAGATGTAGAAGAGACCTTAAGGTTATATGTATAAGTACAATAATCAATCAACTATCACTCAATACTTCATGTAATTATCACTACATTTATAATACACATATTATAAGTAAGCCAAGGGGCAGTATCAAAATATAATTCAACATGACTAGTCGTCTTTCATTTCCTACAACTACTTTTGCCAAAAAGTACAAAAGTGATATATTAAAACGTTCGCTAATGAAACCTGCTTTTAAGAAAACATACGAAAATTGTTCTGACAGATAAATTAAGCCACCATAAACAATTTTCAATCGTTTTTTTTGGAAGCAGGAGTCTTTATCGTAGACATTTATATTTCGCTTTTGAACTCTTGTACAAAAATAGGTCTAAGTAGTTATTAAGCCTTAAAGCGGAAAACCCCACGATACTTTTGTGTTAACGTTGTGTGCGTTACGTTAACGTTAGACTGTACTTTGACTGACATCTATAAGTAAGTTGCACTTGTGTTCGTTAATAAACGCATACAGATGCAACATACTGATTTTAGTTGAAAATATTTCAACGTTTGCAACTGCTTTTGTACGTAACATATATGTTACCATTACTTTATACACAGAGGAACCACCTCAGTGTTATTATGGCGCCCTTATTTGCATCTATACTGCGTCCAATGAATATGAGCAGTACAGGGAAGATAGGACGTTTGTATCTCACTCTAACTGCAAAGGAATCCCATTTAGTTGTGTGAAAGAAATAATTGTCAAGTGTTTCCGTACTGCATAATATAAAAATGCAAAAGGCTCAGAAGGGCTGCCATCTATGCTTTAGTACTTAGTTTAAAACAAGAAATTCTTTCTACAAAAATCATTTATTGAATTCTTAAAATGCAAATCCCAAAATCTAGAATCAAAAATAATTATATCTCGGATATGAAAATTACGAAATTCAAAATCTTAAATGTGAAAATCTGAAAAATGTCAAGATTTTCTAGGCCAGAGTTTTTATATGTCAACTGAAATAAATTGATCTTATCTTTTTCGATACCATCAAGCGGTAAGATAATAGCCGCGTTTTTTTAAGGGTATCCCCAGTAGCTCTGAACAAAATATACGTATATCACAGGATAATAAATATTAGTAAGGAACTTAATTTCAATGTAAATTACACAGCACCATATTTCATTTGACGACGAGTAACTGCTGTTGCTTTCGTTATTTAAATTTATTATATGTAGGAATGTGCATAGGTTCAAAAGTAAAAGCAAAAACACAGTTTATCTTACACAGCACTAAGAAATAAGTTTGAGCATTTAATTTTTCCTTTCACAACCAGAATCAAAACGATTATATCTAAAAGGACTATGTTAATACTTTACATCAATACAATTTATGTGCCAAACTGCACGCGCTCGAAAACCCACTCAAATATACCCTTTGTCTTATTTCAATTGGCCCGATACTTTTTTAATGGCCTTTAATTTTTTTCCAAACTAACAAAAAAAAACCAAATCTATGAAACAAAAAAAAAGCAAACGGTAACAATTTTGTCTTCAAGTATCCTTAAAAGCGTATAAAAAGCTTCCATCCTGAAAGCTCCCTTATAAAATCCAAAGAAAAATATGTATCTGTAAGCATAACCATTGCCTAAGTAACTCTGATTTGATGTGCTTATTTTTGGCACACACAAAGAGGATTTTTAACGAGGATACGATCAGTCATAGTGGGGTGGACGCTTGATAATACGTGAAAATACACATACAGGCAGTGGTTATTTAAGGGGATTTGAGATATTTTTATATGCAGCAGGCACCCTTTGGAGAAGGAAAGCTCTCCCCTAAGCCCTGTACTGCACATATTCATTGAAGTATAGAACAGGAACCAGTGATAATCAATACAAGAACCATTTGCTCCTTAAGGTAGACTATTTTTTCAAGGTGGAAATAGTAAACTTTAAGGAGCAAATGGTTCTTGTATTGCCTATCACTGGTTCTTGTTCTAGATGCAAATAAGGGCGCCACCTACACTGGTGATAACTTAACTCTGAGGTGGTTCCTCTATGTGTATAAACTCAATGCTGTTACGTTTTTTTTGCGTTTGTCAAATTGAATGTTTAGTCACAAGGCTGTATTGTAATAGGTTGATGTCAACGCTATCATAAAAGAAGATTTGTTTTCTCCGCTTCAAACAATTTTTGGCGAGAACAAAAGCTTTCTTAGTATAAAACTTTTACTGGCAAATTAAAATTGGAAAATTGCAAGGTCTCGTTCAAAATATTAAGCTTTTTATAATTTCGAAAAAGCTTTACTCATATAAAACTTTTCGAACATGTTCTCTTAGCCGTGATATAAACCATTACGTATGTTTAAGCTAGAGTGACATTTTAAACAGAAACGAGCCTATGTTAAAGTGCAGAATACCTCAAATGAAAATGTAGATGTTAACCTGTTTATGTTATTTATATTTATATTACAAATAAACATTCACTAACCATGAATGCATCGGTGGGATGTTCCTTTCCTGTGGTAATAAAATATTTGTATATGTGAAAGATAAATATACAAAGTTAAATTAAAAACAAATACAAAATAGACTGATATGATGGGTGCATGAGAAGATATAATAAAGAAAATAATGATTATTACACACAGTCATCAATATTAAATATATATTTGGCATTGACATTATAGTAACTTTATAGAGCACAGCAAGTTTATGTTTTTTTTTAAGCAACATGTCAATATACTATATATATTTGTATACAAACTTATAAACATAACACTTTTATTCACTTTTCTTTTAATTCACTTATAATATAAATGCTTTTTATAAGTTTATGTTTTTTTTTGCAAGCAACACGTCAATATACTATACTATATATTTATACACATATTTATAAACATAATAATTTTTCTTATAAGAAAAGCCAATTCATTTTTCTTTTAATTTACTTGTAATATAATGCTTTTTATTAAATTTAATTGCATAAATAAGGAATTAGTGATGTGTGTGTTTGTTTTTGTAAGAGGATTACGATTAGTTAATTGACAACAAATATTTTTTTTTCTCTTATATTAACTCTTAAACATTTATGACAAAACATTTATAAGGACATCAATATAGAGAGTGTAAGAGTTTTCCAGGGTAAATTGTTTGTGTATATTTAAGTTTTTTTTAGCACTTACCGCAATCATGATTCTCATTATATCGATTCTGACAGTTGCAAATACGACCCAAACCACTGGGTCCTGGTCGGGCTTCAAGTGGAAGCAGTTCCCTGACAACATGATGCATTCCAAGTCCCTGATTTGCTCCAACGGCAACATCACCACTGCTGAGAAAATTCTGCAAACAAGCTAAAGCCGGAGTTGGTGGTGGACTAGATGCATTCCCTGCAGCAGACCCACCAGCACCAGATGCTCCGACAGGAGTAGCTGATGCAACAGCAGTTGCGCTTCCACTTGCAGCACATGCAGCTGATTTTCTGTAGACTGTACTGTTCATGGTTAGTTTGCGAACATTTTTGTCAGGTTGGAAGACCAAGATGTAGACCTTAGGTGAATAAAGACAGACGAGGGCCACTGAGGCGCTCAAACTGATCGAAATGCTAAGAGTTGTTATTTGTATCTTTAAAAAAAAAAAAAAAATAGAATAAGAAAATAGAATTAGGTATTGAATTTTTTTTTTTATATTCTTCTTCCTAGGGCGCATTGAGATTAAAAATTTCAAAATAAGAATATACAAAGAGTAGGGGAGAGTGCGGCAAGAAGGACA
Organism: Melangyna quadrimaculata; assembly: GCA_949320155.1. Classification (NCBI taxonomy): domain Eukaryota; kingdom Metazoa; phylum Arthropoda; class Insecta; order Diptera; family Syrphidae; genus Melangyna; species Melangyna quadrimaculata. The sequence goes on from OX439486.1 coordinate 34,027,462, forward strand.
TCGGGGCAAAAAGAACCGAACCGATTTTGGGCGTGATTGTAAGCTCCATCTTATATTCAATAATGAGAACTTATGAAAAACCTACTTTGCCAAAATATCCCTTAGTTTCATTAAAAACTGAAGTTAGTTGTGGTTTAAATGAAGAAAGTTTGAAAACGGCCCATCTGTTAAAAAAAAATCAACCACTTTGCAAAACCGATCCAAGACTTAGTTAATTTTATATTGTTTGTGATCGTTTGTGTTCTACAAATACTGGAAATAAAGGTAAATAAATAATATTTAAAAAAAAATAAAAATATTTCTTTTAAAAAACTCCTTGTGGGGTACATAAAACCAGTACGTCGGGGGCAAAACGGACTTCCAGTCCATTTTGCCCCACGACACCCAACTCTACTTAGCTCTTATTTAACAAAATGACGAGTTTTTCTATTGCGTAAATTGTCCGCAGGGAGAAAATATAAAACTGACTGTCATTTCAATGAATTCATTTTATGTTTTTTGTTATTTTTTTTTGTTGTTGTATTTTTTTTTCTTATTATTTTTTTATAGTTCTGAAACCGATATTAATTTGATATTCATCTGAGCTCACAGCAGTTTTTGGGTGCGAACGCTAGCAAAAATTCCATTTGTTTTAAGATAACTCCATACTATTCATATGCAAGTATGAAAGTCTGGCATGTCGGGGTTGGGTCCTTTGTATGCAATACTGCATTTAAAACGCAGTGTAGGAACTTCAAAATCATATTAAATAAAAGAGCTGAGTGCCCTAGACATGGCTATGGAGTCCAAAATATTTTCCAACGAGCCATGGCTGCAGACATTTGGACCCACAGAAAAGGGCTTGAACCCCATATTCATATCTAGGGCGCTCAGCTCTTTAATAAAATACAATTTTGAAGTTCCTACCCTTGGTAACTGGGCTTTATGAAGGAAATGCATTTTCAATGCAGCATTAAGTATAAAGGCCCCAACCCCGACATGCCAGACTTTCATATTTGCATATGAATATGAGGGACATATCTTAAAACAAAAGGAATTTTTGCTATCGTTCGCACCCAAAATTTCTGTGGGCTCTCGGTCTATTTTGTTTCGTTTTAAAGTTCCTTTTTATTTATTCATTTAAATATAATTGTTAAATGAAATCAGTGGTTCTTTTTGCCTCTTTTAAAGGTCCCTTTTGCCCCGCTAGTGGGGCAAAACGAGCTTTTTAGGTAAAGTTGTATATTTGTGTATATTTCTATATATACTTGTTTAACTATTCTCATTGTTTGCTTTGATGGAGTTCAAAGGTTAAAGTATTATTTAAAAAAATATTTGTTTCTCTTTTATGAATAAGAAAAAAATTAGGAGCGTCTAAAACTTAAGTGGTGCTTCTTGCCCCACTCTCCCCTACCTATCTAGGCTTTATTTTGAAATAAAAAAGGATTAAGATAAATTTGATTTAAAGTGCAATGCACGCAGGATGCAATTAGCTTCGCTTTGAAACGAAAATTATACAAGAATAAACATATCATGAATTTAACCTTTTAATCCCAATCACGCCAAAGAAACAAAATTTTAACATCAAACAAATGAGTATGGTAAAATTGTCAGCAGTGGATCACTTTTAGCTTTTTGTGCCGTTAAATGATTTTTTTTTAATGGCTTCTACAATCTAAGCACCTAATTTTAAAGCTAAATTTATTTTGATTCAATGTAAATTTAATTTGAACACAACCTAATATCTTCTGATATTCTCAAATTAATAAATTAATGACAAATATCAACCATTTTTTCTATAATTAAACATAAAATAGAAAAACAAATAATTACGGGTATACACAAAAATACAAAACACCTATCCTTAGCAACAAGATCGCTTAGACTCAAACTGATGAGAGTTGTTACGCGAGAAAATGAAAATGCATTCATTTCTCGTTCTCTGAGTTTCTATTAAATAAAAAGTGGTGGTGTTAGTGCCCTGATGAACCCTGATCCATTATTGGCACCTTTACCCTACACATTTTTTTTCAAATGTATTCACGTCTTTCATACCTCATACGAATTTCCAGTACCAAAATAAATTGGAACAAATGCCAGCCAAATGATGCAAGTTGTATACATTGTAAACCCAATGAATTTTGACTCGTTGAAGTTTTCCGGAATCTTACGTGTCTTGATAGCATAAACGGTACAAATCGTAATAAGTAACATATTATATAATTGTGAGAATAAAAATGACATATCCTGAATTTTGCATTTTAAAATAACTTCAGTGCGATCAGGATAATAGAAGCGGGTTCCTGGTGGTTCCACAATCATCCAGACCATAGTGATAATTATTTGAATAGCTTTTTGATTGAAGAAAAAATTAAATCTAGAAATACCAAAGCGGCTACTGCGATTACTCTTTGAAGCATAAGTTTTTCTTATTATCACAAATGCGGGAAGAAAACAGCTTCCGGCGAGGGTAAAATGTTCACGGCTCTTATCGAAAGTCATGCCTCAAAGTGTCATCGTGTAACATCATATTCTCAAAAAAAAAAAACAAAGAAATAAAAAACTTACCAATAAGAGTTATTGTTATAATAACTTGTGACTGTGGACTGATGTACTTCAAACGTTGAGCTGATTTCGATGCCGAATGGAAAATCCTTGAAATACGATTCGTCTTGGTCAACAATGCACTGTAAATAATTGAAAATCCGACGCCAATTCCAAACCGCTGAACAACGCACGAACCAATTGTTGGCTTAGCAATCAAGGCAAACGTGTTCAAATAGCAGACGAGAATTCCAATCAACAGCGTGTAACTGAGCTCACGACCTGAAGCCCTCACCAATGGCGTGTCGTGATTAATGGCAAACAAAAGGATAACCATAAGTGTCATTACTATGCCAAATATTGCAAATGCCATTGGAATTAAGGCAAACAGAGATTGCAATCGCATGTACTGAATGTCTAAGGCATAGCAGGATAATTTATCGGGGTAGGGCCAGTATCCAGGTCCGCAGTCTTTGCAAGTGAATTCATCGAAAACATATTCGTAGGTTTCGCAATTGTCACAGATCCAGCAGCATGTGTCGCCCTGGGGAGTAATACTTTTATTTTAAAGTTTGTAAAAAACATGGTTAATTTATTAGAAACTCAGAAAATCCGATTTTTTTCTTATACACCCATCTTTTCTTTTCACCCCATCTGATCTGGCTGTTATATATAAAGCCTTTATCCGTCCAAAACTCGAGTACAATTCCCATGTTTGGGCAGGTGCTCCATCAACACACTTGTGTCTTTTTGATAGGATACAAAGAAGAGCTATGAAAATGATAGCTGATAGAAATATAACGGAAGCATTTGCAACTCTCGAACACCGCCGCAATGTTTCATGTCTTTCGTTGTTTTACCGTTATTTTTATAAGCAGTGCTCTACTGAAATAGCCAGTTGCATTCCGCCCCTAAAAGAATTTAACCGTAATGCTCGTACTTTTAGGAATGCACATCAGTTTACCCCTGAGCCCAACTTCGGACGTACGGTCAAGTATAGAGATTCTTTTTTTAGCCGAACTACCCGAATGTGGAATGCTTTACCCGGCTCTATTTTTCCCTTCCATTTCAATATTCAAAGGTTCAAAACCAATGTACATCGGCATCTCCTCTTTAATCCTTCCCTGTTTTCCTAACGCTCGCACTGTGTTTAATTTAACAATTTAAGGGTACCAAAAACCCCTTGAGTAAGCGTACAAAAAAAAAAAAAAAAAAAAAAAAAAAAACCGACAATGCATACAAGGCATAGGTACATTTTATTGAAGTAGATATAGATAAAGGGGCATATTCATAGTCGCAGATAGACCCAGGTTTAACTAAACAACAGTTTAACAATTTTGGCTCAATAAATACAGACTGATTTTAATTAAAATTTGTTGGTTTTATATTTTTATAAGATAAATAACTTGATATACTACACAAATAGCTTCAAATATTTTGAAATGATAAACTTAAAAAAATAGAATCAACATCCGAAAATTCAACTAAACCTATGTTTAACTTAGACCAGCTCTAAACTGACTATGAATACGCCCATAATGACCATAATGCATATAGTCTAGGAAAATTGGATAAAAAAAATGTCCTAGCTTCAAAAAAATTACGACAAAGCTGAATTTTGGTGGAGAGCTTCATTATGTTGTCCTAAACAGTTCCTGAAAAGTACCCTGATTAAAGGAATGATTATGTCATTCCTTGGATCGATTAATGGTGCGCCAAAAAGCTGTAACGAGTCGGTTGGATTAAGACAAGGAAAAAATCGTATGAAGGGGGGTCTATTTCCCTCTGATTAGTTGGGAGGGGTAATTTTATAAAAAAAATTACAAAACAGAAACAAAATTATTTGAAAACAACGGTTAGGCTTGCAATGCCCTGCCATACCTTTTTGGAAAGCCAGAAATATCTTCTTTAATTTTCATTTTATATTAAGTAGCATTTGTGAAAAGTTTTTAAAAAATTAATTTTCAAACTCGAATTTTTGAAAAAAAAAATTAAAATTATTTTTTTTGAAAATTGTATGAAATTAAGCATAATATTTGTTTTCAAAACTTAATGCTCTTGTCAATTTTTAGTCTAACACTGATAATCGTATGGTTCTTGGACTTTAACTATTCAAGATATTAAAAAACAAAGAAACCAGCATCTTAGTAAAAACAAGAAAAATCGAGGTTGATGATAATAATCAACTGGTTGCTGAAATGATCATTTAGCCGGCTTTTTCTTCGTTTTATGAAAAAGTTGCTTCATTTATTTTTTTATATCTTGAAAAGTAAAAGTCCTAGATCCATGTGGTTTTCAGTGTTTGACTAAAATTAACAAGGGCATTGAGTTTTGAAAACAAAAATAATACATAATAACGTAAAATTTTGAAAAAAAATTGGTTTGAAATTTTTTTTATTTTTTTTTTTTTTTTTCAAAATTTCGAGTTTAAAAATTAATTTTTTAAAAACTATTCACAAACGCAAATTAATTTAAAACGAAAATTGAAGAAGAGATTTCTGGCTTTCTAAAAAGGTATGGCAGGGCATTACAAGTTTAACCGTTGTTTTTTAATATTTTGTTTTCTGTTTTAAGTCATTTTTTTATAAAATAGCTCCTCCCGCCAAAACGGAGGGAAATAGACCCCCTCCCATACGATTTTTTTCTTTTCTTTACCCAACCTACTCGTTACAGCATTTTGGTGCACCTTATACCAATCACCCTGTATAATGGAAGGTAGTGGTGTAAAGGAATCTTTAAAACATCTACGTAGGATGACATATCGTGTTAATCTCATTGCTGAATACAAATCGCGAAAAGAAAAATCCTTAGTGAAACTAACTTAAAAACTATATAAATTGTTATAAGCTAAGAATAAAATTAAAATAGAGAAAATCAGATATACGTATGTGAAATGTGCAAGTGAAAATCTTAAACCATAAACGTGGATAAGTGCTTAAAAAAAGTAAAGTAAAGTTCATGCATATGCTCCAAACTGTGAAGAAAAATGTACCACAGCTTAGTTAAATTAACAAAATAATCCACTAAACGGGTGAGATCGTTTAATTTTTTTTGTTGCACGAAAAACATTTATTATACAGGGTGCCCTTTAATTCGCCAATAGTATTTTAGCTTTTAGGGCATGCGTCTTGGGTACATTCTAAGTAAAAAATAGTTCTACAGTAAGGGCCCATCTCCAATCTTAATCTTAACTAATATATAAAACTCTTTTTTTGTTTTCTTGTCAGTTTGGCTGTATGGGTGTCCAAACTAACAACAAAACAATCAAAATACTATTTTTTTGTATGGCATCAACAATGTCTATCCCCCAGCTATCCGATAGATAGCTTCTGAAAAAAAAATAAATTTAAATTTTTTTAGAAATCTTCAACAATAATTAAAAAAAATGTTACCTATATGAAGTTTTTTTTTTAGGTTTTTTATTAATATCTTTTTAATTAACAGTCGTAGAGGTTTGCAATGTACTAATGAATTATGGATATATGTCCCAGTAACTTGTATAAAAAAATTATATTCCTATTGTACCGTTGAGCTGAGAAATTGACAATGAAATATTGTTCACATATATTACTTAATAACATGTGGGTGTGTGCATGGATTGATTTAGTTTTTTTTATGTTTAATCTCAATAGAATAGCCATTAATTTGATACCTCATTTTTTAATATACCTCCTATAATAGCGTCACAATTGTTTTTTTTTAAATTCATAAAAAATTGAATAAAATCCATAGAAATGCTCCGATTTGTTCATTGTCAACAATCATCTACCAGTGCAGAGCACCGTTATCTCAATTGATTTTCTAATTGGAGTTCTTTTAATATAAAAATTCATAACTTCATTTCTACTCGGACGATATTTAAAGTTATGATCTCAGAATTTAGCTATGAGATGTGGATAAATTTGCGTATGAAAAATATTGAGGGGGGGGGGGGGGGCGGTGAAAAATATCATACTAAAAGGGCGTGTAAATGACCCGTCAAATTTATATAACATATATTAAATTCAAAACTTGATGAAATTTTTTTTAACTTCAAGAAACTAATGATGCACGTTTATAGGTGTAAGCTTCTTCTATAAATATGTGATTAATTTTGTATTTCTAAATCTAACGGGAAAAAAGTAGGGGTAGTTTAATAAATAAATCACAAAAAAGGCTACATTTAGATAAGTTTAGAGGTTTCAAAATTGAGCAAACCTTAATAGTTCATAATAAATGATAATTGAAATTTAGAAAGAAATTAATAACTGAAATTTGTGTGTAAAAATTATTGCAAAATATTAAAAAAATGTGTACTAAAAACGTTTTTTAATGAAAAATCAACTTATTTTTTGTACTTTAAATTCAAAAGTTCATATAAAATTTATATATTTAAAAAAAAACAAAGGATGCACATTTATAGGTGTAACCTTCTTTAACAAATATGTGATCATTTTGTATTTTTAAATCTAACGGGAAAAAAGTAGGGGCAATTTAATAAAATAATTCACAAAAAAGCTTCATTTAGCCAAATTAAGAGGTTTCAAACTTGAGTAACACTTAATAGTTCATAACAAATGATACATGAATTTGAAGTTAAAATTTATAATATAAATTTCTGTGTTAAAATTTTTGCAAAATCTTAAAAAAATTCATAATAAAAATGTGATTTAGTGAAAAATCAATTCAATTTTTGGTACTTTAAATGCAAAAGTTAATAAAAAATTGATAAATTTTGAAAAACAAAACTAACACACCAAATGCTCTGATCCTCTTCTAAAATATTGCTAATAAAAGTTTAGTGATTATTTCAACAAAAGCCACTCTAAAATTAGTTTTATTGATTTATTTACAAATTTAAAAATTATAAATCCTGAAAATCTGATAACAATTTTGATATACAAAACATAACTGCGCATTGCTCACAAGCTTCACAAAATAATTTCAAATATTAAAATTTTACATTAGAAATATTTTTTACAGATAAAATCCAGAAAATATTTTAAAATTTGGTATAAATCGGAAAGTACTTATCCGAATTCAAAAATTTAAATGTCTATGGAAAGGTCATTGTATCGCTATTTAAATATATATAAAATATTAATAGACAGCCATATAATTTGAAAGACTGCCACGATTAAAAAGATGGCAGGATTATGAACATGTCCCGAAAAAATCATGGATCAAAATCAATGGAGTCCAAAAAATCTATGTCCATGCATGGCGACATGGCGAAAAATATAACTTTTTGAACAAGAATTGAGCGTTGTACAAAGCTAAGCTATGAGATTAGACGTTTCAAGTGCGTATGAGTTTTTTTCCTGTTTTTTGTTGAATGTGTAAGTGAATGTTAGAATGTTGGAAAATATAATAAGTAGTGATGAAAGACTAATGAGTGGCATGATATAATTCTCAAGTAAGTTAAAATGCGCTGGTTGTTGATTGGATTGTGGTGGAAGGTTAAACCTTAACCAATCATGTTTGATTTACATGGTCGGTGAAAATTAAGTTATGTTGAAATCAACATGGCGAATACTTTCACAATCTCCCAAATCAGTGAGAAACATTCGCTCCGTTGTTATCATTCACAATGATAACAAAAATGGTAACATCAATGCTATAAGAGCAAAAACTGCCATATTACAGCTCCTCTCTTCTGTGCGTTGCAGGTCGTGTGTCGAAATGTCAAAATCTAAGGGTACCAATCGATTAAGGAGGGTGTTATTACCTAATGTCTCGGCTAGCACTTTAGCACCAACAGTAAATAAGAAATTTCACTTTTCAATTTGACAGGTGTCAAAATGTCAATATCTGAGATCGCCAATCGATTTAGGAGGTGGATTTTGCACTCTAAGTTCAGTTGAAATGAAAAAAAATCGCACTTGACAGTGATGGTGGTGAAGTGTCAAAAATCCGAAAAATCACACCTTTTGCTTTGACAGTTGATAGTTGGGGGCGAGATAGCAAACCATACAAATTTTTCAAATATTTTCTTATAAGTAGGTGTCTTTAGCATAGATATTGAGAAGTACGTGAATATATAGCTAAGCTTTTATATTAATAATAATTAACACTTGCACAATATTTCTATCCTTTGAAAATTGAAAACATAAATGATGTTGAAAATTTATTGATGTCGGGAATAAGTTTTCCTGGAAAATTGGGCGGTCAATTCATCGAATTTATTTCAGAGATATTCACGATAGCAGAAATATTTTAAAGGAAAACTATTTTCCACAAGAATTTTTTTTTCAAGATTTGTTAACAAAACTATCCTTTAACAAAAGGGACACGGGCAACGGCGGGTGTTTCCGCTAGTTTTGATATCATTTCATCGGGGATTCAAGGAATGTCTTACTTTGGTATACCCTGACCCATGTTAGCGGTAATTGCGTTGTTAGTAATAATGATAGAAACTTCGTTTAGGACCTTGTTTTTAGAAGAAATACCAGCCTTTGTAACTGCGTTTAAATAAATTCGATTTGGTGGAACTTAAGGTAGCTGGACGATGGTGCTGATGTTAATGTGGTGGCGGTCTTTTGGATGGAAACCGACCCAATGCCCACTAATGTAGACATGTTCTTGTGTGTCGTTGGGTGCGAGTGCGATGAATTTTGTTTGAAACACGACTGCGCCTGTCTAGAACCTGGTGCTGCTATTGATATACCGGCGAAGCTGCTAGATTCTGTCTGATGCTGGGGTTTGGTGATACATTTTTAGCACACCAGCCAAGTTGACAGACACTGTCTGGTTTCGGTACGGCGGCGCGCGACGGCACGTGGCGCAGTGGAAAATTGTAAGGCGAATTGTCTTCGGCCTCGTGGTTGCCGATTGCACCGTCGGGTGTTTTTCTGTGATGATAACGTATGTCGAGGTCACCAAATTGTGCCCTCTAGTAGGCACAATATTTTAATCAAACAAAAGAGTAAACACTTATTTAATACTAGCGGAAACACCCGGCGTTGCCCGGGTCCCTTTTGTTAAAGGATAGTTTGTTAACAAATCTTGAAAAAAAAAAAATTTACCGTGGAAAATTGTTTTCCTTGAAAAAATTTCTGCTATCGTGAATATCTCTGAAATAAATTCGATGAATTGACCACCCAATTCCCCAGGAAAACTTATTCGCGACATCAATAAATTTTCAACATCATTCATGTTCTCAATTTTCAAAGGATAGAAATATTGTGCAATTGCTAATTATTATTAATATAAAAGCTTCACTATATATTCACGTACTTCTAAATACCTATGCTAAAGACACCTACTTGTAAGAAAAAAAATTGAAAAATTTGTATGGTTTGCTATCTCGCCACCAACTATCAACTGTCAAAGCAGAAGGTGTGATTTTTCGGATTTTTGACATTTCACCACCATCACTGTCAAGTGCGATTTTTTTGATTTCCACTGGACTTAGAGTGCAAAATCCATCTCCTTAATCGATTGGCGCTCTCAGATCTTGACATTTCGACACCTGTCAAATTGAAAAGTGAAATTTCTTATTTTCTGTTGGTGCTAAAGTTCTGGCCGAGACATAAGGTAATAACACTCTCCTTAATCGATTGGTGCTCTTAGATTTTGTCATTTCGACACACGACCTGCAGCGCACAGAAGAGAGGAGCTGTAATATGGTAGTTTTTGCTCTTATAGCATTGCTGTTACCATTATTGTTAACATTGTGTATGATTTACTCTACGGAGCGAATGTTTCTCACTGATCTGGGAGATTGTGAAAGTATCCGCCGTGTTGATTTCAACATAACTAAATTTTCACCGACCATGTAAATCAAACATGATTGGTTAAGGTTTTACCTTCCACCACAATCCAATTAACAACCAGCGCATTTTTCATCACCATCTTTTATATTTTCCAACATTCTAACATTCACTTACACATTTAACAAAAACCAGGCAAAAAACTCATACGCACTTGAAACGTCAAATCTCATAGCTAAGCTTTGTACAACGTTCATGTCTTGTTCAAAAAGTTATATTTTTCGCCATGTCGGTCGCTGCATGTGGACATAGATTTTTCGGACTCCATTGGATTTTTTCTGGACATGTTCATAAGCCTGCCATGTGTTTAATCGAATCAGTCTTTAAAATTGTATGGTTGTCTATTAATATTTTGTATGTATTTAAATAGTGAGACAACGACCTTTCCAAAGACATCTAAATTTTGAAATTCAGATAAGTACTTTCCGATTTATATCCCATTTTATGCAGATAAATTGACAATTTTGAATCCTTTTCTGGATTTTATCTGTAAAAAATATTTCTCATGTAAAATTTTAATATTTGAAATTATTTGTGAAGCTTGTGAGCAACGCACATTTATGTTTTTTATCCATGATCCATTTTGCATTTTGTTTGGTTAATAAATCACTATTTTTAAAAAAAATGGTAAGTAGCGCTTACTTGATATCAACTTGGCACTACACTTTGTGAAATTCCAAAAACTAAGTAAGCAGTTAAATCAAGCTATTTAGTAGTAAATTAGTTGTGGAAAGAAAAGAATTCTAAAAAAATTTTTGAGTACTATTTTTAATATTAAAAAAAAAAATTAGTATGTAGTGCTAACTTGATATAAACTTGGCACTACACTTTCTGAAATTCTAAAAACTAAGTACGCAGTTTATTCAAGCTATTTAGTAGTAAATTAGTTGTGGAGAGAAAAAAATTCCAAAAAATTTGTTGCCGTACTTTTTTAAAAAAAATAAGAGTAGGTAGTGCTAACTTGACACTGGTGAACTCAGCCATTAAAAAGGGAAATTCGAAAATAAAACATGCCATTATTTAAAGCTTTTTAGTAGTAAATTAGTTGTGGAGAGAAAAAAATTCCAAAAAATTTTTTGCCGTACTTTTTAAAAAAAATAAGAGTAGGTAGTGCTAAATTGACACTGGTGAACTCAGCCATTAAAAAGCGAAATTCGAAAATAAAACATGCCATTATTTAAAGCTTTTTAGTAGTAAATTAGTTGTGGAGAGAAAAAAATTCCAAAAAATTTGTTGCCGTATTTTTAAAAAAAAATAAGAGTAGGTAGTGCTAACTTGACACTGGTGAACTCAGCCATTAAAAAGGGAAATTCGAAAATAAATCATGCCATTATTTAAAGCTTTTTAGTAATTAATTAGTTGTGGAGAGAAAAAAATTCCAAAACATATTTTGCCGTACTTTTTTAAAAAACTAAGAGTAGGTAGTGCTAACTTGACACTGGTGAACTCAGCCATTAAAAAGCGAAATTCGAAAACAAAACATGCCATTATTTAAAGCTTTTTAGTAGTAAATTAGTTGTGGAGAGAAAAAAATTCCAAAATATTTTTTGCCGTACTTTTTTAAGAAAATAAGAGTAGGTAGTGCTAACTTGACACTGGTGAACTCAGCCATTAAAAAGGGAAATTCGAAAATAAAACATGCCATTATTTAAAGCTTTTTAGTAGTAAATTAGTTGTGGAGAGAAAAAAATTCCAAAAAAATTGTTGCCGTATTTTAAAAAAAAAATAAGAGTAGGTAGTGCTAACTTGACACTGGTGAACTCAGCCATTAAAAAGGCAAATTCGAAAATAAAACATGCCATTATTTAAAGCTTTTTAGTAGTAAATTAGTTGTGGAGAGAAAAAAATTCCAAAATATTTTTTGCCGTACTTTTTTAAAAAAATAAGAGTAGGTAGTGCTAACTTGACACTGGTGAACTCAGCCATTAAATAGGGAAATTCGAAAATAAAACATGCCATTATTTAAAGCTTTTTAGTAGTAAATTAGTTGTGGAGAGAAAAAAATTCCAAAAAATTTGTTGCCGTACTTTTTTAAAAAAAATAAGAGTAGGTAGTGCTAACTTGACACTGGTGAACTCAGCCATTAAAAAGCGAAATTCGAAAATAAAACATGCCATTATTTAAAGCTTTTTAGTAGTAAATTAGTTGTGGAGAGAAAAAAATTCCAAAAATTTTTTTGCCGTACTTTTCAAAAAAAAAAGAATAGGTAGTGCTAACTTGACACTGGTGAACTCAGCCATTAAAAAGCGAAATTCGAAAATAAAACATGCCATTATTTAAAGCTTTTTAGTAGTAAATTAGTTGTGGAGAGAAAAAAATTCCAAAAAATTTGTTGCCGTATTTTTTAAAAAAAAATAAGAGTAGGTAGTGCTAACTTGACACTGGTGAACTCAGCCATTAAAAAGGGAAATTCGAAAATAAAACATGCCATTATTTAAAGCTTTTTAGTAGTAAATTAGTTGTGGAGAGAAAAAAATTCCAAAAAATTTTTTGCCGTACTTTTTAAAAAAAATAAGAGTATGTAGTGCTAACTTTGTAACAAAGCGTTACAACTTCTACACATACCCTAACCATATTTCAAGCGAAACCATGCAACCCCCACGTTTACCCTAATAGTGTTGTCGCCAGTCGCTTGAATAATTCACAAGTCATGATTAAGCATAATATTTAATCTTTTATTTAATCTGTTCACTTTGTTTTTCTTACAGGTCACAGTTACTTTTAACCCAATTATTTATAAGAGGACATATAGAAATTGACAAAGGGGTCTTTTAATCTCGTCCAGTTGTATGGATACCAATCTAGAGTATAGACAATAAGAGATCCGGTTGAATGCAAAGACCTTTTGTAAGGTGTGTCAACTGAAAGAGCGGCATGCTGTAGTAGTTTATACTATTAAAGAAGCCACTTTGAATTTTTAGTAGAAATTATTTTGTAGTATGACCTTTAGGTCATTTAGTTAGATTGTTAGTATTTTCCTTAGGAAGCCTCCTCAAGGTTCCTTTGGACAAGGTTCTCCTAGAGAGTTCCGCCCCAGACCTTTCCCTAGATTGCTTACTAGGGACAAGAAATTCCTGCGAGGATTTCTATAGAACATTCCTTAGGAAGCCTCCTCAAGGTTCCTTTGGACAAGGTTCTCCTAGAGAGTTCCGCCACAGACCTTTCCCTAGATTGCTTACTTGGGACAAGAAATTCCTGCGAGGATTTCTATAGAACATTCCTTAGGAAGCCTCCTCAAGGTTCCTTTGGACAAGGTTCTCCTAGAGAGTTCCGCCACAGACCTTTCCCTAGATTGCTTACTAGGGACAAGAAATTCCTGCGAGGATTTCTATAGAACATTCCTTAGGAAGCCTCCTCAAGGTTCCTTTGGACAAGGTTCTCCTAGAGAGTTCCGCCCCAGACCTTTCCTTAGATTGTTTACTAGGAACAAGAAATTCCTGCGAGGATTTCCATAGAACATTCCTTAGGAAGCCTCCTCAAGGTTCCTTTGGACAAGGTTCTCCTTGAGAGTTCCGTCCAGACCTTTCCTCCGATTGTGTGCGGAGGACACATATTGAATTGAAATATTGTTATTTAAGTTAAGAAAATAAAATACAAAAATTGTGAACAATCTCGGAAAATAAAGAGTTATTCAGAGTAAGATTCCCCAAACCCAAGTTTTGTTGCTTCTTTGGGTAAGAACCTTTGGAAACCGCTGAACTACCTCAGCCACAAGAAAAAGCATCACACTGGCGCCCGAGCAGGGACCTTTTTGAAGGATCTACCATACTCTGACAGTTGACTTGACCTAGAATCTTTTAAGGCAATACCGACCGCTGTCGTTTCCTGTGTTTACCGATAAACCCTTGGAAGATTCATGTGACCGACTAAACTGTGACCCTTTGAATAGTCCCACCGAACAAATCCGATCCGTAGCCCGTCAAGAACCAGATCCGCACTATCGAGCTGCAACATGTCCGACTCCGAGACAAGCGAATATAATCCGTATGGAAACCTCGGGTTCATATATTTCTTAAAGAAATCAGAGCTTGTTGAAGTGTTAGCAGCCAGAAATCTTGACGCCAACGGAAACATGCAAACGCTCCGTAAAAGATTGAGCCAGCATTTTAAAGAGCTTCGAGCACACAAATCGACGCAGAACCTGTGCGAGGAATGGGAGCACATTATTGAAGAGAGAAATAATGCTGAACCCACCGATGACGTCGCAGATACCCCCGCCGCCAAGCAAACGTTTATAAGCCATGCTAAAGTGCCCATCCCCCCACCACCGCCAGAAAAACCACTGTTTTTAACCGTCCCCACATTAGGGAAGCCGCCTTCTAAGTTAACCTCACCGTATCATCCAACTTATCCCCAATCAAACCAACCATCATGCTCTTGCAATCATGGTTGCGTCCCGATCTGCTGCTGCGCCAGCACCATTGTCTAGGACAGAATTAAGTTCACACCCGACTCCAACCCGTCTCACTCTAAGCTATGAAGCAGAAGTGATGAACGTAGTTCGTAAATGGGGGTTAAAGTTTGACCCATCCGAAAACCCGTTGGAGTTCCTAGAAACAATAGAAGAAATGACCATTAGTTAAAGGATACCTCCGAATGAGATGCTAAGAACGCTACCTGAAATATTCCGTGGAACCGCTTTGGAGTGGCTACGCATCAAAAGGGATAGCTTATCATCATGGGAAGAGTTTCGGGGTCTGTTTCTGCAGCACTACCTACCGGCCCGTTATATCTTTCGTCTTGAAGACGAAATATATCGAAAATGCCAAGGCCCTCTAGAACGTGCCAAAGACTTTATAATGGCCACTCAGTATCTCATCCGCCAACACCCTATTTTAACAGTCGCAGACTTGATAGACCGAATCTACGAGAATCTCCGACCCGAATATAGATATTATGTGCGACGCGGAGATTTTAGAACGATAGACGAATTGATAATTTTGGTGGATGAATTTGAGGCAATAAGCGTCGAACGAAACTCGTGTTCCACACCATCCTTCAATCGCCCAGTACCATCGTTCAGGACGCCTCAACCCCAAGTTCCAGCCATTACAAACCACGATAGTTACCGACGAGCCTCGACCGAGCACACGAACCGTTCATCCGCCCCAAGGATTAGAGGACCACCCGCTATCACCACTCCAGCCTATAATCGTTTGACACATTGTTGGAATTGTAAGCAGCGGGGACACCAGAAAGAATCTTGTCATCGACTGTTTAAGCTATTTTGCTCGTACTGTGGCATGGATGGAATTCTGACCAAGGATTGCTCCTGTCACCGAACACCCGTTGCTGTCATTAATTCCCCGCCGGTGTCCGACCCACGTTTTTTATACCCATCAAGTTCAATACGGGAAGCTTCCAAGCTTTGGTCGATACGGGCTCAACAAAAACTTTTGTTGGTGATGCCTTACGGCATGAATTTAGAACGCTAAAGTTACCTAGGCGAGATTACGAGAGGTCGATTCACATGGCAAATGGGAACCCCGTTGTTACCTCCGAACATTATACAGCAACTTTGCATTTAGGCAACACACCCATAACGAGAGAAGTAACCTATTTACCTGGTATAGAGGAAGACGCTATTTTCGGGATGGACGTGCTAAGAGAAGTAGGTATTCAGATGTTTGTGGACGGAAAGTCGGTTGCTGGGCAAAAGATGATAGAATCCGCTATACGCAATTCTACGTGCTCGGCTAAAGAGCACCTACCAGCCGATCAGATTAATAGATTGAATACACTTTTAGCTGCCGAATTACCGAAATTTGATAAGATCAACCAAGTCGCAAAAGTTCCCCCGCACCAAATCCAACTAAAATCCGACAGACCATTTAAACAGCGATATTACCCTCGCAATCCCGCCATGCAAAAAGTTATTGATGAGGAAATAGATGAGCTGTTGAAAACGGGTAAAATTAAACCATCAAAGAGTCCTTATAGTTCGCCTGTCGTACTTGTACGAAAGAAAGGAGGTTCATGGAGAGTGTGCGTCGATTTCCGTCAACTCAACGAACTGTCCGTCAAAGACGCTTATCCATTACCTTACATAACTGCTATACTAGATAAACTTCGAGGCGCTAAATTCATTACCACAATCGATCTTAAGCAGGGTTACTGGCAGATCGCGTTAGACGATAGGTGCAAACAATTTACGGCTTTTACTGTTCCGGGGAGGGGGTTATTCGAATGGAACGTGATGCCCTGCAGCCTGCACTCAGCGGGGGCCACGTTTCAAAGAGCCATGGACACGATTTTTGACCCTAGTACTTACGATCACGTGTTTGTCTACTTAGACGACATCATAATTATCAGCAGCAGTTTCGAAGAACACCTTCTGCACCTTAAGGAAGTGTTGGACAAACTTCGAGCTGCAAATCTGAAAATTAACGTCGAAAAGTGTAATTTTTGTCGAGAAAATTTGAGATATTTAGGACACGTGGTCAGTAAAGAGGGAATTCACACGGACCCGGATAAAGTCGCGGCCGTAAGAAATTTGAGTGCACCGTCGAATATCCGAGAACTCCGCCGCATTCTGGGGATTTGCTCCTGGTACCGTCGCTTTATCCAGGATTTCTCGACAGTTGCCGCCCCACTTACTTCCTTGCTTAAAAAGAATGTTAAGTGGAATTGGACACCTAACCAGCAAGCCGCATTTGAACTTCTTAAATCTAAGCTTACAGAAGCCCCAGTTTTAGCTTGTCCCGATTTCGAACTACCGTTCACACTTCAGGCCGATGCCAGCCAATTCGGTTTAGGAGTAGTTCTTACACAGGTTAAGGACGGTCAAGAGCAGGTGATTGCATACGCCAGCCGAACTCTCACTAAAGCAGAACAGAAGTATGCGGTTACCGAAAAAGAATGTTTGGCGATATTATGGGGAATCAGGAAAATGCGTCCGTACCTAGAAGGTTACCACTTTAACGTGATCACCGACCACCATTCTTTAAAGTGGTTACACTCATTAGAAAATCCGTCTGGCCGACTGGCTCGTTGGGCACTAGAAATGCAGCAATATGATTTTGACATCCAATATAGAAAAGGGGCTATGAACGTAGTCGCCGACGCCCTTTCTAGAGATCCTCTACCCATTGCCGAAATCGATAGAATCTCAGCTTCATGGGATGCTAAACCCGATTGGATTGAGAAAAAAATGAATCAGATTCAAAAAGATCCTAACAATCACCCAGAGTATACCATCATAGAAGGTAAACTGTACCGTCGATTCGACAATACTCGGACATTGGCCAGCCCACAAGAATACAATTGGAAATTATGCGTGCCCTTACCGGATCGAAATCATATAATGTACGAGAACCACGACGTTCCTACCGCCGGACACCTGGGCATCGCCAAGACTATATCTCGTATGTCTAAGCTTTACTATTGGCCGGGCATGTTTCGAGATATCACGAAGTATGTGAGGAAATGCCAGCCTTGCAACCGATTTAAGACACCGCAACAGAAACCTAGTGGTTTGATGTACACCACGCCTGCCAACGGACCGTGGGAAACGGTATGCGCAGACTTTGTGGGGCCACTGCCACGTTCAATGAAGGGTCATACTACACTCTTAGTTATGACTGATAAATTTTCCAAATGGGTCGAAGCGGTTCCATTAAGATCGGCCACCACTGCAGGTTTGATTCGGGCTGTACGAGAACGAATCGTGACGCGCTTTGGGGTACCTCGCGTTTTCTTAACTGATAACGGGGCACAATTTACAAGTACACAGTTCCAAACATTTCTAGAAGAATTAGGAATCAAACAACGCCTAACTGCCCCGTATACTCCCCAAGAAAACCCTACTGAAAGGGTTAACAGAGTATTAAAAACAATGATCGCGCAATATGCACAAGACAACCAACGTCACTGGGATGAACACATACCCGAGCTCACCTTTGCAATTAATACCAGCTGCCACGAATCCACCGGTTTTTCACCAGCAGTTTTAAATTTCGGAAGAGAGCTAAGGGGACCCCATGAATTACTCGCACCATCCTTGGCTGGTATTCCGGGCGAGGAAATAAACACTAAACAAGAGCGAATGCGCTCCTTGTATGACTTAGTACGAGTCAATTTAGCAAAATCTAGTCAAACCCAAGCTAAATATTATAATTTACGGCGAAGACCGTGGCGTCCTGGGATTGGCGAACATGTTTATAAGAGATCCCGAGTTCTATCCTCCGGAATAAATTACTTCGCCGAAAAAATAGCGCCCCGTTATGATGGGCCATACGAAGTAATTAAATTTGTTTCCCCAGTCATTGCGTCACTTCGTAAGCTAGGAGAACATAAACAAAAGAAAGAGACAATTCGAGCACACGTCAGAGATTTGAAAGGATTTTATTCAGACTGTTACAATCCACAGTCACTTACAGCCGCGGATAGCATTAGAGGACAGCAACACGACCGCCAAATTACTAGTCAGCCGTTAACCTCCGTAACGGACGCATCAAATTTGGCTCTGTTAAGAAACGAATTCTCCACGAAGAAGATCAAAGAGCATCGCGTCAACATGGAAGAATGGGGCAGAAAAGCGGACCGTGTAGAGCCACATCGAAAACCGGTACGCCGCAGCCCTCGAGTAAACAAAGGTAAAAGCAATACTGCTGTTCCAGACAAGCTTAAAGCCTGCAATGACTTACAACGACAATTCTCCAGCGACGCACCTTTTGTTCGCCGCACAACATTGCCAACAAAAATAGTGCCCCCCGTTAGAAAAGATGTACAAGTGACGCTACAAGCAAATCCACGAAAGCGCTCCAGCAGAGTGACGGCCACGAAGAACATACTTAACGAACCCGAAATTGTACCAATAAGGCCACCAAAGTCTATAGCAACACAGATGGCTGAAATACGGCGACTCCGTCAGGAAGCACAAGACAAGTGGGCAGTGCCTATTCCGAGGGTGAACCGACCGGTCGTCAACGAATTTAACAAGACAGGAGATACAACTTCTCACAAAGCTAGAGTCCAAATCGATATTATAGCAAACCAGAGGTTGGCCGACTATGTATGTACCGACAAAGCACACGCAAGTATCGAGGCTCCACCAGCTAACGTGCCCACAGCCGAAGTCATCAAAAAAGGCAAAAGCCAGAGCAAAGTGACTTTCAAACCGCTCGCTACAGATGCTTCAACCCCTTCCTCGCTAAACATCACCGTAACACCATCAGACGAACCCACCACCGCACGCAAGTTCACCATTGATCTACCGACCACGATTAAAGACCTTGTTGAAACCAAAGCCGCGTTGGAGCCCATTGAGATTTTACGAAAGCCTGAGATCACCTACGCCATACCAGTGATTTCATCATCACAAATCAGCAGTCAACAGGGGGTTATACAAGCCCTTGAATGCTCGAATTCCCAGAAGAAAAATTCGAAAGTCGCTCCTGACCCATTTGAGGGAATAACACTTAAGGGAAGGAACCATCAGAGAGTGTTTTCTATTTGGCGGCCTTGGGGCAATATCTCTGTTCGCCTAAATAAGAAAGGCGACCAAGCGTCTTTAAAATGGCGTAACCAACAGAAAACAATTAATATTCCAAAATGAAAAGGAGCAAAGCCGGCCGAGAGAAATAAGAATTAACTTAATTTTCATTAGTACGAACTAAAGATTTTTGTTTTCCATTTTTTTGTTCCCCTTTAAAATATATTAATAAGTTATGCAAATAAACAAATTAAAAAAAAAAAAAAAAAAAAAAAAAAAAAAATTAAGAAAAAAAAAATAATTAAAAAAAAAAAAGAAAAAAAAAAATATATATAAAAAAAAAAATTAAAAAAAAAAAAAAATTATGAATTAAATAAGACGAGAAGGTTCTCGTCTACCTAAGTAAGAGGGGACTGAAACAAAGCGTTACAACTTCTACACATACCCTAACCATATTTCAAGCGAAACCATGCAACCCCCACGTATACCCTAATAGTGTTGTCGCCAGTCGCTTGAATAATTCACAAGTCATGATTAAGCATAATATTTAATCTTTTATTTAATCTGTTCACTTTGTTTTTCTTACAGGTCACAGTTACTTTTAACCCAATTATTTATAAGAGGACATATAGAAATTGACAAAGGGGTCTTTTAATCTCGTCCAGTTGTATGGATACCAATCTAGAGTATAGAGAATAAGAGATCCGGTTGAATGCAAAGACCTTTTGTAAGGTGTGTCAACTGAAAGAGCGGCATGCTGTAGTAGTTTATACTATTAAAGAAGCCACTTTGAATTTTTAGTAGAAATTATTTTGTAGTATGACCTTTAGGTCATTTAGTTAGATTGTTAGTATTTTCCTTAGGAAGCCTCCTCAAGGTTCCTTTGGACAAGGTTCTCCTAGAGAGTTCCGCCCCAGACCTTTCCCTAGATTGCTTACTAGGGACAAGAAATTCCTGCGAGGATTTCTATAGAACATTCCTTAGGAAGCCTCCTCAAGGTTCCTTTGGACAAGGTTCTCCTAGAGAGTTCCGCCACAGACCTTTCTCTAGATTGCTTACTAGGGACAAGAAATTCCTGCGAGGATTTCTATAGAACATTCCTTAGGAAGCCTCCTCAAGGTTCCTTTGGACAAGGTTCTCCTAGAGAGTTCCGCCACAGACCTTTCCCTAGATTGCTTACTAGGGACAAGAAATTCCTGCGAGGATTTCTATAGAACATTCCTTAGGAAGCCTCCTCAAGGTTCCTTTGGACAAGGTTCTCCTAGAGAGTTCCGCCCCAGACCTTTCCTTAGATTGTTTACTAGGGACAAGAAATTCCTGCGAGGATTTCCATAGAACATTCCTTAGGAAGCCTCCTCAAGGTTCCTTTGGACAAGGTTCTCCTTGAGAGTTCCGTCCAGACCTTTCCTCCGATTGTGTGCGGAGGACACATATTGAATTGAAATATTGTTATTTAAGTTAAGAAAATAAAATACAAAAATTGTGAACAATCTCGGAAAATAAAGAGTTATTCAGAGTAAGATTCCCCAAACCCAAGTTTTGTTGCTTCTTTGGGTAAGAACCTTTGGAAACCGCTGAACTACCTCAGCCACAAGAAAAAGCATCACAACTTGACACTGGTGAACTCAGCCATTAAAAAGGGAAATTCGAAAATAAAACATGCCATTATTTAAAGCTTTTTAGTAGTAAATTAGTTGTGGAGAGAAAAAAATTCCAAAAAAATTTTTGCCGTACTTTTAAAAAAAAATAAGAGTAGGTAGTGCTAACTTGACACTGGTGAACTCAGCCATTAAAAAGGGAAATTCGAAAATAAAACATGCCATTATTTAAAGCTTTTTAGTAGTAAATTAGTTGTGGAGAGAAAAAAATTCCAAAAAATTTGTTGCCGTACTTTTAAAAAAAAATAAGAGTAGGTAGTGCTAACTTGACACTGGTGAACTCAGCCATTAAATAGGGAAATTCGAAAATAAAACATAACATTATTTAAAGCTTTTTAGTAGTAAATTAGTTGTGGAGAGAAAAAAATTCCAAAAAATTTTTTGCCATACTTTTTTAAAAAAAATAAGAGTAGGTAGTGCTAACTTGACACTGGTGAACTCAGCCATTAAAAAGCGAAATTCGAAAATAAAACATGCCATTATTTAAAGCTTTTTAGTAGTAAATTAGTTGTGGAGAGAAAAAAATTCCAAAAAAATTGTTGCCGTATTTTAAAAAAAAAATAAGAGTAGGTAGTGCTAACTTGACACTGGTGAACTCAGCCATTAAAAAGCGAAATTCGAAAGTAAAACATGCCATTATTTAAAGCTTTTTAGTAGTAAATTAGTTGTGGAGAGAAAAAAATTCCAAAAAATTTGTTGCCGTACTTTTTAAAAAAAAAATAAAAGTAGGTAGTGCTAACTTGACACTGGTGAACTCAGCCATTAAAAAGCGAAATTCGAAAATAAAACATGCCATTATTTAAAGCTTTTTAGTAGTAAATTAGTTGTGGAGAGAAAAAAATTCCAAAAAAATTTTTGCCGTACTTTTAAAAAAAAATAAGAGTAGGTAGTGCTAACTTGACACTGGTGAACTCAGCCATTAAAAAGGGAAATTCGAAAATAAAACATGCCATTATTTAAAGCTTTTTAGTAGTAAATTAGTTGTGGAGAGAAAAAAATTCCAAAAAATTTGTTGCCGTACTTTTAAAAAAAAATAAGAGTAGGTAGTGCTAACTTGACACTGGTGAACTCAGCCATTAAATAGGGAAATTCGAAAATAAAACATAACATTATTTAAAGCTTTTTAGTAGTAAATTAGTTGTGGAGAGAAAAAAATTCCAAAAAATTTTTTGCCATACTTTTTTAAAAAAAATAAGAGTAGGTAGTGCTAACTTGACACTGGTGAACTCAGCCATTAAAAAGCGAAATTCGAAAATAAAACATGCCATTATTTAAAGCTTTTTAGTAGTAAATTAGTTGTGGAGAGAAAAAAATTCCAAAAAAATTGTTGCCGTATTTTAAAAAAAAAATAAGAGTAGGTAGTGCTAACTTGACACTGGTGAACTCAGCCATTAAAAAGCGAAATTCGAAAGTAAAACATGCCATTATTTAAAGCTTTTTAGTAGTAAATTAGTTGTGGAGAGAAAAAAATTCCAAAAAATTTGTTGCCGTACTTTTTAAAAAAAAAATAAAAGTAGGTAGTGCTAACTTGACACTGGTGAACTCAGCCATTAAAAAGCGAAATTCGAAAATAAAATATGCCATTATTTAAAGCTTTTTAGTAGTAAATTAGTTGTGGAGAGAAAAAAATTCCAAAAAATTTTTTGCCGTACTTTTTTAAAAAAATAAGAGTAGGTAGTGCTAACTTGACACTGGTGAACTCAGCCATTAAAAAGGGAAATTCGAAAATAAAACATGCCATTATTTAAAGCTTTTTAGTAGTAAATTAGTTGTGGAGAGAAAAAAAATTCCAAAAAATTTTTTGCCGTACTTTTTAAAAAAAATAAGAGTAGGTAGTGCTAACTTGACACTGGTGAACTCAGCCATTAAAAAGGGAAATTCGAAAATAAAACATGCCATTATTTAAAGCGTTTTAGTAGTAAATTAGTTGTGGAGAGAAAAAAATTCCAAAAAATTTGTTGCCGTACTTTTTTAAAAAAATAAGAGTAGGTAGTGCTAACTTGACACTGGTGAACCCAGCCATTAAATAGGGAAATTCGAAAATAAAACATGCCATTATTTAAAGCTTTTTTGTAGTAAATTAGTTGTGGAGAGAAAAAAATTCCAAAAAATTTGTTGCCGTACTTTTTAAAAAAAATAAGAGTAGGTAGTGCTAACTTGACACTGGTGAACTCAGCCATTAAACAGCGAAATTCGAAAATAAAACTTGCCATTACTTAAAGCTTTTTAGTAGTAAATTAGTTGTGGAGAGAAAAAAATTCCAAAAAATTTGTTGCCGTACTTTTTTAAAAAAAATAAGAGTATGTAGTGCTAACTTGACACTGGTGAACTCAGCCATTTAAAAGGGAAATTCGAAAATAAAACATGCCATTATTTAAAGCTTTTTAGTAGTAAATTAGTTGTGGAGAGAAAAAAATTCCAAAAAATTTTTTGGCGTACTTTTTAAAAAAAATAAGAGTAGGTAGTGCTAACTTGACACTGGTGAACTCAGCCATTAAAAAGGGAAATTCGAAAATAAAACATGCCACTATTTAAAGCTTTTTAGTAGTAAATTAGTTGTGGAGAGAAAAAAAATTCCAAAAAATGTGTTGCCGTACTTTTTTAAAAAAATAAGAGTAGGTAGTGCTAACTTGACACTGGTGAACTCAGCCATTAAATAGGGAAATTCGAAAATAAAACATGACATTATTTAAAGCTTTTTAGTAGTAAATTAGTAATGGAGAGAAAAAAATTCCAAAAAATTTGTTGCCGTATTTTTAAAAAAAAATAAGAGTAGGTAGTGCTAACTTGACACTGGTGAACTCAGCCATTAAAAAGCGAAATTCGAAAATAAAACATGCCATTATTTAAAGCTTTTTAGTAGTAAATTAGTTGTGGAGAGAAAAAAATTCCAAAAAAATTGTTGCCGTATTTTTAAAAAAAAATAAGAGTAGGTAGTGTTAACTTGACACTGGTGAACTCAGCCATTAAAAAGCGAAATTCGAAAATAAAACATGCCATTAGTTAAAGCTTTTTAGTAGTAAATTAGTTGTGGAGAGAAAAAAATTCCAAAAAATTTGTTGCCGTACTATTTTAAAAAAATAAGAGTAGGTAGTGCTAACTTGACACTGGTGAACTCAGCCATAAAATAGGGAAATTCGAAAATAAAACATGCCATTATTTAAAGCTTTTTAGTAGTAAATTAGTTGTGGAGAGAAAAAAATTCCAAAAAAATTTTTGCCGTACTTTTTTAAAAAAATAAGAGTAGGTAGTGCTTGACACTGGTGAACTCAGCCATTAAAAAGCGAAATTCGAAAATAAAACATGCCATTATTTAAAGCTTTTTAGTAGTAAATTAGTTGTGGAGAGAAAAAAATTCCAAAAAATTTGTTGCCGTATTTTTAAAAAAAAATAAGAGTAGGTAGTGCTAACTTGACACTGGTGAACTCAGCCATGAAAAAGGGAAATTCGAAAATAAAACATGCCATTATTTAAAGCTTTTTAGTAGTTAATTAGTTGTGGAGAGAAAAAAATTCCAAAAAATATTTTGCCGTACTTTTTTTAAAAAAATAAGAGTAGGTAGTGCTAACTTGACACTGGTGAACTCAGCCATTAAATAGGGAAATTCGAAAATAAAACATGCCATTATTTAAAGCTTTTTAGTAGTAAATTAGTTGTGGAGAGAAAAAAATTCCAAAAAAATTTTTGCCGTACTTTTTTAAAAAAATAAGAGTAGGTAGTGCTAACTTGACACTGGTGAACTCAGCCATTAAAAAGCGAAATTCGAAAATAAAACATGCCATTATTTAAAGCTTTTTAGTAGTAAATTAGATGTGGAGAGAAAAAAATTCCAAAAAATTTTTTGCCGTACTTTTTTAAGAAAATAAGAGTAGGTAGTGCTAACTTGACACTGGTGAACTCAGCCATTAAAAAGGGAAATTCGAAAATAAAACATGCCATTATTTAAAGCTTTTTAGTAGTAAATTAGTTGTGGAGAGAAAAAAATTCCAAAAAATTTGTTGCCGTATTTTTTAAAAAAAATAAGAGTAGGTAGTGCTAACTTGACACTGGTGAACTCAGCCATTAAAAAGGGAAATTCGAAAATAAAACATGCCATTATGTAAAGCTTTTTAGTAGTAAATTAGTTGTGGAGAGAAAAAAATTCCAAAATTTTTTTTGCCGTACTTTTTTAAAAAAATAAGAGTAGGTAGTGCTAACTTGACACTGGTGAACCCAGCCATTAAATAGGGAAATTCGAAAATAAAACATGCCATTATTTAAAGCTTTTTTGTAGTAAATTAGTTGTGGAGAGAAAAAAATTCCAAAAAATTTGTTGCCGTACTTTTTTAAAAAAAATAAGAGTAGGTAGTGCTAACTTGACACTGGTGAACTCAGCCATTAAAAAGCGAAATTCGAAAATAAAACATGCCATTATTTAAAGCTTTTTAGTAGTAAATTAGTTGTGGAGAGAAAGAAATTCCAAAAAATTTGTTGCCGTACTTTTTAAAAAAAATAAGAGTAGGTAGTGCTAACTTGACACTGGTGAACTCAGCCATTAAAAAGCGAAATTCGAAAATAAAACATGCCATTATTTAAAGCTTTTTAGTAGTAAATTAGTTGTGGAGAGAAAAAAATTCCAAAAAATTTTTTGCCGTACTTTTTTAAGAAAATAAGAGTAGGTAGTGCTAACTTGACACTGGTGAACTCAGCCATTAAAAAGCGAAATTCGAAAATAAAACATGCCATTATTTAAAGCTTTTTAGTAGTAAATTAGTTGTGGAGAGAAAAAAATTCCAAAAAATTTGTTGCCGTATTTTTTAAAAAAAATAAGAGTAGGTAGTGCTAACTTGACACTGGTGAACTCAGCCATTAAATAGGGAAATTCGAAAATAAAACATGCCATTATTTAAAGCTTTTTAGTAGTAAATTAGTTGTGGAGAGAAAAAAATTCCAAAAAATTTGTTGCCGTACTTTTTTTAAAAAAATAAGAGTAGGTAGTGCTAACTTGACACTGGTGAACTCAGCCATTAAAAAGGGAAATTCGAAAATAAAACATGCCATTATTTAAAGCTTTTTAGTAGTAAATTAGTTGTGGAGAGAAAAAAATTCCAAAAAATTTTTTGCCGTACTTTTTTAAAAAAATAAGAGTAGGTAGTGCTAACTTGACACTGGTGAACCCAGCCATTAAATAGGGAAATTCGAAAATAAAACATGCCATTATTTAAAGCTTTTTTGTAGTAAATTAGTTGTGGAGAGAAAAAAATTCCAAAAAATTTGTTGCCGTACTTTTTTAAAAAAAAATAAGAGTAGGTAGTGCTAACTTGACACTGGTGAACTCAGCCATTAAAAAGCGAAATTCGAAAATAAAACATGCCATTATTTAAAGCTTTTTAGTAGTAAATTAGTTGTGGAGAGAAAGAAATTCCAAAAAATTTGTTGCCGTACTTTTTAAAAAAAATAAGAGTAGGTAGTGCTAACTTGACACTGGTGAACTCAGCCATTAAAAAGCGAAATTCGAAAATAAAACATGCCATTATTTAAAGCTTTTTAGTAGTAAATTAGTTGTGGAGAGAAAAAAATTCCAAAAAATTTTTTGCCGTACTTTTTTAAGAAAATAAGAGTAGGTAGTGCTAACTTGACACTGGTGAACTCAGCCATTAAAAAGCGAAATTCGAAAATAAAACATGCCATTATTTAAAGCTTTTTAGTAGTAAATTAGTTGTGGAGAGAAAAAAATTACAAAAAATTTGTTGCCGTATTTTTTAAAAAAAATAAGAGTAGGTAGTGCTAACTTGACACTGGTGAACTCAGCCATTAAATAGGGAAATTCGAAAATAAAACATGCCATTATTTAAAGCTTTTTAGTAGTAAATTAGTTGTGGAGAGAAAAAAATTCCAAAAAATTTGTTGCCGTACTTTTTAAAAAAAAATAAGAGTAGGTAGTGCTAACTTGACACTGGTGAACTCAGCCATTAAAAAGGGAAATTCGAAAATAAAACATGCCATTATTTAAAGCTTTTTAGTAGTAAATTAGTTGTGGAGAGAAAAAAATTCCAAAAAATTTTTTGCCGTACTTTTTTAAAAAAAAATAAGACTAGGTAGTGCTAACTTGACACTGGTGAGCTCAGCCATTAAAAAGCGAAATTCGAAAATAAAACATGCCATTATTTAAAGCTTTTTAGAAGTAAATTAGTTGTGGAGAGAAAAAAATTCCAAAAAATTTGTTACCGTATTTTTTTAAAAAAATAAGAGTAGGTAGTGCTAACTTGACACTGGTGAACTCAGCCATTAAATAGGGAAATTCGAAAATAAAACATACCATTATTTGAAGCTTTTTAGTAGTAAATTAATTGTGGAGAGAAAAAAATTCCAAAAAATTTGTTGCCGTACTTTAAAAAAAAAAATAAGAGTAGGTAGTGCTAACTTGACACTGGTGAACTCAGCCATTTAAAAGGAAAATTCGAAAATAAAACATGCCATTATTTAAAGCTTTTTAGTAGTAAATTAGTTGTGGAGAGAAAAAAATTCCAAAAAATTTTTTGCCGTACTTTAAAAAAAAAATAAAAGTAGGTAGTGCTAACTTGACACTGGTGAACTCAGCCATTATCAGTAGTAAATTAGTTGTGGCGGAAAACACATCTGATCGTGTCCCTTTAAGCAAGCCACTCCGTTTTTCATCCGAAACCACTTGATAAACGAACCCAAAACTATTTCAAGTCGGATAAAATTAGTATGCTAATTAGAATCACCACGGAGCCATTATGTGAGTGTGTTGCAGTGTTTCCAGATGTGCTAGTTTTCCGGCCAGAAGAAAACAAAATATCAGAGAAAAAAAAACGTATATGGATGAAGAAATGGGTACAAAATAAGCCAAAATATTCCCACATAAACTTGTTGCAAGAATTAAAACTAACAGCGGATCATTAGAATTATTTGTGGAAATCGTACCACAAGTTTGGGCAGTAAACTTCTTCCAATCCGAAAGATTTTTCACTTAGTATTACTTTTTTAATTGCCGCCGGTAACACGATCGTATAGCATTATTTGTTTTTTTTTTCCAAACCCTCTACTGTAATGTTCGGTTCAACCTCTTTATGTTTATCCAATAACACTTCGTATGCTTAACCTTTTATAACACTTTTTTTTATAAATCGCTGATGAGACCTAAATACAGACAAAAAGTCCCTCCAGAACAGGCCGACTTTGTGTGTGTTCCGTGTCAGTGTGCCGTTCGTTTGATGGTGTTATGTCAATTTCGATTCAACAAAAGTAATTGGATTTTTTTGATCTTTTTGACATTTCACGTTTTTCACTACAAAAAAAAAAAAATCGAATTTTCTGGTGGTCTGATTTGATTTAGATCAATTTTGCAAATCGAGATTTCAGGCAAAGATCTATACAGATTTCCACACGCACTTGCACACACACCAAATTAAAGTGACATTTTTATCCAAATCCATAGAAAATGGCACTCACACAATTGCAAGTATAGATCAAATCACGTTTTGAGTTCTTTTTACCTCGATTGATCTAAAGTTTGACCACCAAATGTAAAATTGTTGAATCGGAATCGACATTAGTGAATCTCAAAGAAAAATGAAGAGAAACAGCAGTACATTGAAAAAATCGTTCTGTGTGTCCACTTCACACGATTTCTGGAAAAATCTTCGTGGAAAAATCGGGCAGTGTAGATCGGGACATACTGGAGTATGAGATAGCATATCTCAGTGCAACTTGAACGAGCCCATTTATAACACTTATAACAGTTTAAAATGTAATGTGGTATGGTACTTGTTTACATTTTTTTTTCATTGGGGGATGTTTTTCGCCATTTCAAATACGAAATTAATCCAAATAAAAAGATTTTTTATTGATTTTTTTTTGTCAAGTTTTCCTCAGCCACCACAAAGCAATGGTGAGTCCACAACAACAAAATAAGCCAACTCAACAACCTCCAGCTCATTGGTATATTTTTTTTATTTTTCAGCCAGATTCTCGAATATGTAACATCATCCACCGGCACTGCACCGATCGCCAGAAAAGCCAGCAAGCAACAGCAACAGTGGCCTTGGTGGTGGTACTGCTGCATCATTTAGCACCCACTTATGCAGCAGTCAATAGTTTATTATATAACTCCGAAGCTATTACCGCCCCAAGGGGACCGGCAAGAAAAGTGGCTGCACCGAGGAGGGCGGATTATTACAAAAAAAAGGGTACACATGATGTGTGTGATTCATTGTTATTGTTAGACCCTATATACATATAAGCATAGGTCGAATTCATAAATTTAAAAGTTCGGTAACACCGTAAAGTTTACTTATCATTTATGAAGACAAATATTGTCCGTTAGAAGATTTTTCTACTTTTTTATATTGATTGTTTCCTTATACTTTTTTGAAAAATATACAGAAAAAAAGTACCAGTATTTTTACATTTATGAATTTGAGGATACTTTAAAAGTTTGCGATTGAAGTACAATATCATGCTTCCATGAACGAGAACAAATTTGGAATTGCAAAACCCAACATGAACACTACGAGACGACATGATTTCACACATTTCCACATAACTAATCCACTACACAAAATAAAACAAGCACAATAAAGAACAACAAGTTTTACATTTGAGAGATAATCCCACTGTGATAGTTTAAAAAGATGAGATTGCGAAAATTGATTCCTGGCAGCAAGTATAAACAAAATTGAAAGAAAAAAGAATTCAAGAATTATTTGTTTTGAATTGCAATGAGATTTGCGATATTTACTGAAATAAATATTTAAATATTTAGGGAAAGCTGGATATTAAAATTAACTGGGCATTTATGTTTCCTTGGATAAAAAGGTTATTTGGAGGGTGTATAGATGAACAGTCATTTGATCGATCTGATTATTTAATTAAGGTGGAGATATAATCCCCAATTTGAAAGTTAAAAAAGAAGCCATTGAAGCAATGAATTTCATAGGTGAATATGGCTGTTAATTTAAAACACGTGACGAAACAAATTTGAAACGAAAACGCTTACAATAGCCGTGTTTTTTCGAGAGAGGTTAAGCAACTCTGGAACATTTTTACACGCACAACAAAAACAAAATTCTTTATAATAATTTTTGTTTGTTAAGTTTGTGCAAAAATATTACTGAATTGCCAAACACTCTTAAAAAACCGGCTAATGTTAAAGATAATTTACTTATTTGGAGAGTTTCTGTAAAAAAATCCATTATAGCAAATAAATTAAAATGTCCTATTCGTAAGGCGTACCATTCATTATGTTTATGACCGATCATATTTTGTTTTCCTTAATGTCCATTCTCTACACCCTTACAACTTGTACTTGGCACCAATAGTGCTTTCGTTTTTTTGTTTAGGTTGCACATGTCGCTCAAGCTACATCACACAAGCTTTCAACAAAGTCCCGATCTACATTGCCCGATATTTCCACGAAGATTTTTCCAGAAATCGTGTGAAATGTACACACAGAACGATTTTTTCCATGAGATTTTTTCCTTGTCTTCTTCATTTTTTATTTCTGTGCTCTTCATTTTGCATTGATATTCACTCACACCATCAACCCAATGGTACACTGACACCGAACACACACAAAAAACTGGAAAGAGGGCGAAAGAGAACATAAACAGACTGGAAAAATCGTCTGAGTTTTGTGGCACAAACGATTTGATCCCTACCCCTCACTTTTCACTCCCTTCACCTACGAACAAAAGATCGGCACTGGAAAAATCGTTCAATATAGACCGGGACAAACAAACCCAATAAGTGTAGGGGTGTCCTAATTAGTTTACGTCTTATTGGCACTTAGACCACTTTCACACAAGGAAACTGAGTTGCCGGCAACAGATTTTTCATTCCAATGGGCAAATTAGAATTTTTTTTATTTTTTGAATTTATTTCCATTCGAAATGAAAATTGAGTTCTAAACATAAAGGAAATCATAAAATGGATACAGTTTAAAATGAATTGGTAAATTCATGAAGCTTATTTCTCTCTTCTGATCATCTGATGCATCAAGTGATAAGTTTTTTGAAGTTAAGAAACAGACAATAACAGACGAAAACAATGACAAAAATAAATAAATTTGGAATGAGGTTCGATTCACCACGAAATAAATCAATTTTTAGATTGAAATCTGAATTTACCAATCGAAAACACCATAACACAAACCAATCCAGATTGCTTGGAATTCGTTACTGAACGAGGCCATTAGAACAAAGGGCAACAAAAAACAGGCAACACGAACAAATCCAGATACTTTTGTCGACTCACCCGAACGCGGCCAAAGCTTTCGTTTTGAATGAATAAACCGCTATTCTGCACAGTTTTACCAACGCCAACGTAGCAAGCATTATTTTTGATTTAAACCGCGAACGAGTCAAATTGTTATGTGCATAAATTTTAGACAGAAAAGAAAAATTGAAAAAGAGTAAAGTGAAATTGTTTGTGAATAATAATATAAAAAAATAGCGTTGTGAAATAACAACAAAAAAAAAACTTATAAGAAATAATGAATAGTTTAAAACGTGGGCGACGGGCCAAAGTTACTGCTGAGGAATACACCGAATCCGTTCTCAAATTCAAGGACCGTGTATTCATAGACAACAAAGTGGTACCGGCCTCAGATAATGTGTGGGAAGACATCGCCCATGATCTTAAAAACAAGGTTAAAGGTGCATCTGTACATGCCCTATGCGTCAGCAATAGGCATGGGCTATTGGTAAGATTATCTGGGCAACAATTAATGGAGAAAGGAAGAAATGTGGGCCGATATTATGGCAAAGAAAATATATGATGAATGTGGTATTGACCATGTCTTCAATTTTAAAAGTCACTATATCTTCCGTGATGGAACCAGTGGTTCATGCAAAGGTAAATAAATAATTTGTTTAAATGGAAATCAGTCAACATTTATAGAAAGTTGGTCTAGAAACCAATAACAATGGTATAATTAGGTGACGTGAAATAACGCCCTACGAATTAAGGCCGTACCGTACCGCCAAGTATGGGAGCGACTTGTCGGTACGGTATCGATACGGTAAAATCAATCTTACCGCTTGTGTGCCGATTACATGTATTTCAAAGGGTGCATGCTGATTAGGATTAGGTCGGTAGCGGTACGGTATACTTGTGGTATACCGAGCCGCGGTACGAATGAGTAGTAAGCAAGTGGTAAATACCGCGTGTATTGTGTTAAATGTCATCAAATGGACGTTCACGTTAAAATTGTGTTGGAAGTGAAAAATTATGAGTTTTTATACAATATGGATGTCGCCAGTATTTTTTTAAAATTTTATTCGCTAACGCGTAGAAATATTAGATGCAATTGCATCTACTTCTGAGGGCGACATTTTTTCCGGATTCTGAGCTTATAGATTAAATACCGAAAGTATACCGACAAGTGAAGTGACAAAAGCGGTATCGGTATGCTTTCGGTTCGGTAAGAAAACCCGCTTACCTATACCGTAGCGACAAGCCAGGGAGCGGCCTAAGGCCGCATGGGGTCTTATTTGCATTTTTAAGTGAAAATTTTGCTACATCGAACATGAAGCTTTATTTCAATTTCTATTTGAAATAAGACCCGTCGGGCGTTATTTAATTTTTAGAGCCGAATTTTCAATAAGTAGGTAAGTCAAAAAAATCGGACGATTTCTTTTATTTTTAATTAAGATTTTTAAAAATTCAGTTTATCAAATAAGATCTGTTAGCAATAAGATCTGTAAAGAATCACAAAATCGCGCGATTTTTTTATTATATGCGCTATTATTTCCATGTTTGAATGTGGCCCTAATTCGTAGGGCGTTATTTTACGTCACCATATACATTATTATAATGTGGATGAAAAGTTTGTCTATTTATTTACTAGAATTGTTACTAATTTCAAATCGCTTTGTGAAAAAAGTTATTACCTAAGTGCCAGTTTCACAGTGAACATTTGTTTTGGAATAATTTGCACTTAATATTTGAAAACTTTTTGGTTATTGCCGCAGCCTGAAATAGATTTGTCTATAGTTACATAAGAAGAAGTTTTTAAGTAGAAGATGAATGCAGAAAGGCTTTAAAAAACACGGAAGATAAAATATCAAAATAATTTGTTGAGTTAATCCAGCGTTAAGTTACCAAATGGTGAGTTAACTCGAGTTTAAATTTTTCCCTGCACTGAGAATTGGCCCTTAGTGTCCGTGAATGTGTGCCCTTAGCGACTGTGAAACTAGCTCTTATTAAGGTTGCGTACTAAAATTCAGCAGGAATCTTGTGTTGCCAAAAACTTTTTCACTCAGGTATTTAAAATGGGCTGCAACTATTGTACCTCTCCAAGGACATATCTTGTCGTCAGACTAGCACATTTTTTCCAACCCTTCAAACCTGAGGCCGAATTATCGCATCAGTGAGTGAACAATACGTTACTGAATTATCTGCATTTGGAATTCCTCCATAAGATATCGAGTAAGGGATGGAGTATTGAATTAGATTTTTGACATTTCCTTATCAGTGATCGTGTGTTTTTGTTTGTTTTTTCTTTTCATACGATAGATACTAGCCAGACGAGTGAGCACTAAAATTCGATAACGTGTAAAAGTAACTCACTCGTTCACTGAAGAGGTAATTCGGGTTCTGTTTATAGTTATGCTGTTTTCCTTTGGTTTCATTCAAGGTTTCACTCATTCTGAAATCTAATGGAACAGTCCAAGATGCTTCTACTAAATTCTGGGGTTTGGTGTCTGCATAGATGAATCATCAAATAAAAAGGATTTGCTAACACACAAAAAGTAAAATGCAAAACACGAGTGTATCAACTCCGAGCTTTCAGATTATATTTCTTGTTTAATTTTGTCTTAATTTGTTTATTAAAATTTAAAAAAAACTGATTTTGGATGCAAATTAAATTAAAATGGAAAGTTAAAAATAACATCAAGTACATTGCAGTTTATTGTGACGTTTGAGGTTTAATGTATTAGTGCTTCTTGAGTGGATTCTGATTTGAAATCCAGAATCGAATTTCTCTGCTCAGAATCATCATTAGCGTATTATTTGTTCCAATGGAATGGTTTCAGAAGACTTCCGGACGCTTCTGGACGCTGGACGGATATTGCTCAATATTTAGACCCTGACCCTATTAAGTCCTTATCTTGCATGAAGCGAAGTAGCATTGGACAAAATATTTTTCAAAACATTGGATACGATCCAGTGTTCGTACATGTATGGTCAAGTCATCAAGTTAAATTGTATAATGCCAAGGTCACAGAAGAAGATGCTTTTTTATGTATTGATGCTACCGGAAAAGTGGCCCCAAAAATCGTGCATGTGGATGGGCAAAAAACACATCACTTATTTTTGTACACCGCCATATTAAAGTACAAAAACCACTCGCTACCGGTAGCGCGTCAAATTTCAGAATGTCAAGATTCTGTTTCAATTAATGCATGGTTAAGAAATTGGTTAAAATCTGGTGCCAAATATCCCTGTGAAGTGGTAATTAATACATGATTAACTAAAAAATCTTTTTCAAATAGGTGTGTACCACAAACTGAGCGCTCAATGTCAGATTAAGGGAGGTAGAATAATTTGATCGGGCAATATTCTCCGCTCTTTTTCAAACAAAAACATGTGTTATTATTCTCATACAAATTTGGAAATTCAATTTCATCTTTTCTTTAGCTTAAAAGCTTATTGGACCTAAGTAATAAACGAATTTTGAGTTGAATCTAGTTTTAGTTTTCACCAACATTACGTTTTTATTTTGTATTTATTCACACTTTCTTCTTTGCACACCCTCAAAAATCTATAACTTGGTTGTAAAACAAACTGAGAAAAAAAAATTGAGTAGTGAATCCAAGAAATGTTTGGATTAGAAATCTCCACAAAAATTCTCAGTGGTCAGATGAGATTTCTTATCTCAATTTAAAAAAATTAGTAGCGCTCAGTAAATGGTACAGGCCTATTAATTAACGACATGAGAAAGATGTAACCTAACTGATTTCTTAAGGCTATACCGCACTAGGCGGAACTGCACTGCAGCAAAACTGCGATTCACTATAATTTGTATGAAATTTTATGAAGTGCGATATAGCTCATACAATTTTATACAAATAATATTTTGCCGTGTCGTAAAGTGTAGTTCCGCTGCAGTTGTGTGCGGTCTTACCTTAAAGTTTCTTTTTAAAAGTCGAAATGATATATTTATTAAACAATAAAGTTAAATATATTTAAAATAAGATTTCCCTCTAAGGGACTTGTAAGGTCAGTTTTTGTTCTATTTTACAAAATTCAAGTGACGTTTCGGTCGTGTTTACGGCCTTCTTCAGACCTATGGTTAAAAAATATATTTAAAATATGTTCTTTAATACTTGTTAATACTAATTGAAAATACTTACAACTTGGGTATTTAAAATTATCTTTAAAATTATATGATTAGTTTTTTTTTTTTATTTATGATACAATTTAATTATAATCTTGAAAAAGACGTTCAAGCTAATTGTTTAATAGTTGCATATTAAAATTCAAAAATAAAGAAAACAAACTAAAATAATCCAATTTTAAAGATAACTTTAAATACCCACGCTGTAAGTATTTTCAATTAGTATTTTAAGGTATTTAAGGCTCTCCCAAACCAATGCGAAACATTCGGTACGGCAAAGAAACATTCGCCGTTGGTGTGGACACTCTCATTTATCTATCATCCTGTAAATAAATTTTGAAAGGCAAATGTTTCTCCGCCGCGTTGGTGAAGGCACTCTCGTTTATCACCATGCAAATTAATTTTGACTTGCAAATGTTTCTTCGTCGCACCGAATCTTCTGCATTGGTTTAGAAGAGCTTTTAAATTTTAATATATTTATTAAACATGGGTCAGAAGAATGTCGTAAACACGACCGAAACTTCACTTGATTTTTTATTAAATAAATCAAAAACTGACCTAAATCCCTATATAAAATGACACGAAAAAGGGAATAATTAAAAAAAAAATTGCTAAAATCAGTTAGATATGGTTCTGATGACATTATTTTATGAAAGAGTCTTGAAAATCGAATTGTTTTTTTAATTTTTTTAAGTATCAAAATATGTCAAGAAATTGCAATCATAGGTACCTAACAAATAAAAATGCTATGTCAATCGATTTTTAAAGGCTCTTTTCCTTCACTCACCAAATCTATATTTAAACTTTTCTTAATAAACCAAATTTTAGGTGTGCGACG
The DNA here is from genome assembly GCA_949320155.1 of Melangyna quadrimaculata. Taxonomy (NCBI): domain Eukaryota; kingdom Metazoa; phylum Arthropoda; class Insecta; order Diptera; family Syrphidae; genus Melangyna; species Melangyna quadrimaculata. The sequence goes on from OX439486.1 coordinate 34,064,009, forward strand.
AATCTCGGGCTTTGTTAAATGCCATAACATCTGCATTCACCCCATTTCTATCAATAATTGACTACGCCAACGCTTGCAACCCAGAAACTGATAGAGTCCCTCAATGCTATATCAGGAACGATTGTGCTCATATTATAAACATGTGGGCTCGTTTTTTAAAAAAACTTGTTCGCCCAAGAATAAAAGAGTTTTATATGATTGCTATCGGGACTTTGATTGCAACGACATCTCTTCAAAATGCTCGAGCAATAATAAAAGCGATACTAATTATAGCTACATCTGAAACCATTGGCGATTCCACACCGTCACTTAATAATGGAGAACTTCTTTTAAAAAGACTTGCAACGGAAGAGACGCCAAATTTGACAGAGATAAATTTTCTCGTAAAAAAATTTTATCCTGTGAAGGTGTTACTCCGGTTGAAAGTGAAGAGCATGAAAAGTCCGATGTGGAATCGGACAATGAAGAGGATGTGTGTGAGGAAAGCACATCTGATAGTAAGTTCAGCTGGCGAATTTGGGGTGGTGAAATTAGCGAAGAAGTTAATGATGTGCTTCGATCCGAAGAGGGGGATAAGGATAACGCAAGAATTTGTCCCGATATAGCAGTTTATCTGTTAAAAAAAGTAGAGACCTTACCTTTGTGGGGTAATGTGTGTGCTAAATCTTTTTGCCGTGGGCGAATTCCTGCTTCCAGTGCAGCTGTTGAGAGCGAGATGAATGCTATTAAGACTCACATATTAAAAAAAGGACAGATGCGACTCGACTTGCTTGTCGAGAAGATTATTGAGCAGGATAAGGGTCGCTTGGCGATATTAGTCGCAGAGTCAGTAGATTCAGTAAAAGACCGAGACAAAAAACCTGAATTACTCAAAAAAGCGACAGATCTTGCCCCCTTCACCGAAAAGAAACCGACGACCGAAGATGAATATCAAAGTTCTAAATGTGTTTTGTGCAAAAAAATTGTTAGTATCCAAAGCTCTCAGCAAATAATCGAAGAAGGAGATTTCCCCGAAAATAGGATATGCTTAAATTGTTCGAAAGATGAGCAAAAGGAGGCAAGGTTTGCTCTTCAGTCGCATGAAAATTGGAGAGGTGAAGGCTATATTCCGGAAAAAAGAAGAAAAACTGCAATATATTTAGGAAATAACAAGACAGCTGCTAACGATATGCTGAAATTTGAAAAATCGAAGAAAATTCCCATTTTAAAAAACGGAAGTGCATTGGGCTTAAAGCTAATTAAAGTGATGGACGCCAACATCACAGTTGCCAATACATGCGCATTTGATAGCATATTTCAGATTTTGCTCGCTGCTGCTGTCGACTGCCCTCATGTAGCAGAATATATTCAAAATGAGACTGCCAACAACTCACTATTCAATTTGCTATGTTATACATTGACAACATTGAAAATAACTAGCAAAACATATGCCATGAGGGCAGACGTAATTCTTAAATATATGGATATGGAAATCCCCCTGAACAAGAAGCTTAACCAATGCGTCGATGCATCCACAAATGTTTGTATGCTTTGGGAATACATTTTTAAAAAACAGCCATCATTAATTAAACAATCCGCATGTTGTGGATATGATGCAACAAAAATTGTTCCGTTTGTCGTTGACGAGCTTTTGCTTGACACGCAATTTGAAGGAGTCGCTTTGAAGAAAATAACAGCTGTTGATCCACGGATTTGTCCCCAATGCAAGGTTTCCAAAAATGTTGAATGGAATGTTGTGCATATAGGTAATAAATCTAATGTAATTATACTTATTTTTGTTGTTCTAATTAAGTAGGTACATACATACCTCATTTCTTTTTTTTTTCCCTGTATAATTATGTACATATGTTTTTAAATTCCAATTACTTACATACATATGTTTAAATCCTTACGCGAACTCAATGTTAACCAATTTTTTATATATTTATTTCCAAGTGTAAGGACTTTTCAAAACACAATTTTTTGTTGGACTAGAAATTAAAAAAATGTTTGAGAAACAACATACAAATGAGTTGTCAAAAAAAATAAAATTTAAAAAAAAGTAACATGAGTCAATGAAAACTTGATGTCACATCGAATAGTTAAATTTTCTCCGTTTGCTGTTACTGAAGAAAAATTGAATTGGCTTTATGTTATGAGCGTTTTGGATTTTAATAGGCTCTCCCAAACCGATGTGAAACACTCGCTCGGTAACAACGACGAAACAACAACAAAAACTTGTTGCTGTCATTGAAAACAACACAGTGTTTATCACCGAATGGACCGGATGTTTCACATCAGTTTGGGAAAGCCCTTAACTTGGCATCTTATGAGGGTTAAAATACTAGTCCTATTAAACATTGTTTTTTTTCTTCATAAATATCTAGGTATGTATGTATTTATGAGGGTTTTCACATTGGACTGACTCCTCCGAATTTTCAAAAGAAATGGTCAAACAAAAAAAAAATCTACAAATGTTCATAGATTTTTTTGACGTCTTCTCTTGTGAAGTCAAAAATAGTTGTCCAATGCACCGTCTATAAATTTTTATTTCATAACCGATCATTAAATTATCGATTCTTTTTAGGCCAAATTTTAGCATTTGAATCGGCTCAAACCTCAGGACCTTTTGAGCTTAATAAATTACCCAGACGTTTACGGAACGAAGAAAAATATTATAAATTAGCTGGGTGCGTGGGTTACAAACATTTAAAAAAAACTGGTTCTCGTTGTTCAACAAGTATTGGACACTATGTCGGGATAACGTTGAGGAGCAGAGACAGGTGGATTATGTATGATGACCTACAAGAAAAAGAGATTGATTTAAAATCAACCTACAAAATACTTCCCGCCCTAGTTATTTTTATAGCCGAAAAGTGATAGGCAAGTGAAGTACTTGCTTAATAGGGTTGTTTCAATCCTCAAATATTTTCCCTATAAAATTTGGATGAGAAAAAGAAACATGTAATACGATAAAGCCTCCGTAGTAATTGACAGTTTGAAGTTTTAATTTTCATTTCCCTACATCCAATTTTTAACTTCAGTACGGACAATCTAAATATATCAAACGAACCAAACAAAATTCAACACAAAAATTCGAATGCGAAAGCTCAAACAAAGGCACAACGACAGGAACAAAAATTCTACCTACGTTAGCAAGATGAACCCACAAGAAGCTTTCATCGAAGTCCAAAAATTCACAGAAAATATTTTCAAATTCATTCAACATACTAAAGAAAACAAACCCGAAATCGTAGGTAAAGGACATGATAATGACTGAATTAGAATGTAATCTAAGATCCAACAGCTCCCAACAAGAAAATTCAAACAAAACACCTACCTATGACTGCAAGATAAACCGACAAAATGCTTTCACCGAAGTGCGAAGTCAAAAAATTCACAGAAAACATTTTCAAATCTATCTAAAGAAAAAAACCCGAAATGGTAAGTAAGGGACATGGTCTTGACTGAATAAGAATTTAATCTAGTTTTAACTGCTTTCAGACAATCGTAAGTCGATAAAATAAAAGATAAGAGAATCTTTGGATTCCCAGCTGGGACTCAAAAGAAAAGTTGATGTTTCGGTTAAAATTCACCGAAATTCTTTCGAAATGTGCTACCCCTTAGCTAAAAACTAGTCGGGCTTCAATCTCCCTTCAGCACAAGGGTCAGTTGATCCTGTATAAAATGATGCTCACCGCAGTCAAGCAAAAAACCGAATCGGGATTGGTTCTCCACTTGTGTGCAGGAATTTTGAAGTCAATCAATAAGAATCGACATCTAAAAGTCTTACGGAATGAACTAAGATATTTTATCACTCGTTACTTGGATACACCAAATAATAATAAAATAAAGGAGTACCTAGCACTGCCTGTCCCTTCGAATTGCCAGAGCTGATACCCCATCGAAGTGCTTGTGCAAATTGTGCACCTCAGACATCAAAAATGTTGAGATAAGTTATTTATTCTTCCTTGTCCACCTTAAAAACTTAATGCCGTTTATTTCTTCTAGATATTTCTTGGTGAATATGCGGTTGTTAGTTCAACGAAGTGCGTATCTATAAACACTTAAGTTTTGTCTGTGATCTTTCCCAGCGCGCAATTAAAATTAATATTGAAAAGAATCTGGAAGACAACTACAAAGGCCATTTATGGTCGACAAACACAAAGCACAGTCAGAACAAATATTCAACAACACAAATTTTGGAGTTCTTCTGGACAACTGCGACAACAGTAATCCATACAAATTTAACGTTCCCAGTCCACCTTTATAAAGCAAGTTTCGGAAAATGTGATATCCAATACCGGATTGGGGATCTTGGGATCATTGACTTTTTAGCGAAGGAAAGAAAGAGAAAGTTTTTTGTCATCACATTTGGCTTCTGAAAGGTAAACAAATTGTAAAAAAAAGTTCTTAAAAGAATAATTTTTTTTATTTTTTTCTATTATCAGATGTTTGGAAAACTTCGGATGCAAAAAATCAGTATATACTCACGGGGATTTTCTTTAAAATGTATATTTGTTTTATTTGGCTTATTAATGTTCCTTAAATAACTATTTTAACATAATCAGCCTTATCGGCAACAAAATCTCCCCCGGATTTTGTCCCCCGTATGAGACTCTCCCCATCATAAACAATGTTCGAAAAATGGGGGAAATTTACGATATTTCCCTGCAAAAAACTCGCTTCAATTTCGTTGGAGAATTTTCAAAATAAAAGCATATTACTACCTAATTTTTGGTTTTGTATCAAAAAAACACATCGGCATTTTGTTAAATAATTGGTACCTATATGTATGGCCACCACTCTACATCATGCTAGAGATTAAACAGGCAGATCGATTAGCTTCAAATTTGGTATAACATTTTGAATGGTAATTTTTTTCTGTATATTTTTCAAAAAAGTATAAGGAAACAATCAATATAAAAAAGTAGAAAAATCTTCTAACGGACAATATTTGTCTTCATAAATGATAAGTAAACTTTACGGTGTTACCGAACTTTTAAATTTATGAATTCGACCTATGCTTATATGTATATAGGGTCTAACAATAACAATGAATCACACACATCATGTGTACCCTTTTTTTTGTAATAATCCGCCCTCCTCGGTGCAGCCACTTTTCTTGCCGGTCCCCTTGGGGCGGTAATAGCTTCGGAGTTATATAATAAACTATTGACTGCTGCATAAGTGGGTGCTAAATGATGCAGCAGTACCACCACCAAGGCCACTGTTGCTGTTGCTTGCTGGCTTTTCTGGCGATCGGTGCAGTGCCGGTGGATGATGTTACATATTCGAGAATCTGGCTGAAAAATAAAAAAAATATACCAATGAGCTGGAGGTTGTTGAGTTGGCTTATTTTGTTGTTGTGGACTCACCATTGCTTTGTGGTGGCTGAGGAAAACTTGAAAAAAAAAATCAATAAAAAATCTTTTTATTTGGATTAATTTCATATTTGAAATGGCGAAAAACATCCCCCAATGAAAAAAAAATGTAAACAAGTACCATACCACATTACATTTTAAACTGTTATAAGTGTTATAAATGGGCTCGTTCAAGTTGCACTGAGATATGCTATCTCATACTCCAGTATGTCCCGATCTACACTGCCCGATTTTTCCACGAAGATTTTACCAGAAATCGTGTGAAGTGTACACACAGAACGATTTTTTCAATGTACTGCTGTTTCTCTTCATTTTTCTTTGAGATTCACTAATGTCGATTCCGATTCAACAATTTTACATTTGGTGGTCAAACTTTAGATCAATCGAGGTAAAAAGAACTCAAAACGTGATTTGATCTATACTTGCAATTGTGTGAGTGCCATTTTCTATGGATTTGGATAAAAATGTCACTTTAATTTGGTGTGTGTGCAAGTGCGTGTGGAAATCTGTATAGATCTTTGCCTGAAATCTCGATTTGCAAAATTGATGTAAATCAAATCAGACCACCAGAAAATTCGATTTTTTTTTTTGTAGTGAAAAACGTGAAATGTCAAAAAGATCAAAAAAATCCAATTACTTTTGTTGAATCGAAATTGACATAACACCATCAAACGAACGGCACACTGACACGGAACACACACAAAAAACTGGAAAGCAAGTGAAAGAGAACATAAACAGACTGGCAAAATCTATCGAGTTTTGTTGTACAAGCCATTTGGGCCCTACCCCTCACTTTTCACTTCCTTCACCTACTTACAAACAAAATATTGGCATTGGTTCAATGTAAATTGGGACTATCCGTGTATGTTTGTGAACGACCAGAACCGGATAGGTTACATGCCGTCTCCACAGTCCATGAACGTTGGCATGACTATGGAACATGTTAAAAACAAAAAAACAATGGAGTCCCAAAAATCCATGTCCAAGCAGTGACACACCATACAAATCAGATTGTGGATTGGAATGTAGATTGGATTATGGAAATTGTTAATGGCCAGTGCAGGCGGCATGTTAACACAAGCACACAATTCAACGTAAAATTTAAATTTGAAGTCTGCTGTTCTTGACATTTCTCTTCAGATAGCTGAGTATACAAGAATTTTTGGGATAGTTTGAGATTTCTTTTTTGCGAACAGCTGTTTTATCATCAGCTGTTTTTTTCACAAGGGATTACAACAACATAAACCAATACGGATTGCTAGGAGTTGGTTAGTGGACGAGGCCAATGGTTAACAAAAAGTTGCAGTTATTGTATCCTTGCACTATTATAATTTTCCTTTAAGGTTAGACCGCACACAACCGCAGCGGAACTACACTTCACGATGCGGCAAAACATTATTTGTATGAAATTGTATGACCTATATCGCACTAAGCGGCAACTGAACTTCATACAATTTCATACAAATTATTTTGAATCGCAGTTCCGCTGCAGTGCAGTTCCGCCTAGTGCGGTCTAACCTTTAATTTGACCCCTTTCACACAAGGAAACTGAGTTGCTGGCAACTGGGAGTTTTAAGGCGAGAAGGACGTCAGAGGAAGAAAACAAATCTCCCCGCTTACCCTTCTCTCCTACAAACTAGCTTGTTTCTGGCAACTCAGTTTCCTTGTGTGAAAGCGGCCTTTGCTTCAAGATTATTAGACTGCTTTCACACAAGGAAACTGAGTTGCCGGCAACTGGGAATTTGTAGGCGAGAAGCCATCTAGTTTCTGGCAACTCAGTTTCCTTGTGTGAAAGCGGTCTTATATGAATTCGCTATCCAGTGTATTAAGGCTATCCCAAACCAATGCGAAACATTTGGTGCGGCAAAGAAACCTTCGTCAGTCAAAATTAATTCACATGGTGATAAATGAGAGTGCCCACTCCAACGCGGCGGAGAAACATTCGCATTTCAAAATTTATTTACAGGTTGATAAATGAGAGTGCCCACACCAACTGCGAATGTTTCTTCGCCGCACCGAATGTTTCACATTGGTTTGGGAGAGCCTTAATATGCTGCGTACATTGAATTCTTAGATTTACACAAAGAAACTGAGTTGCTAGCAACTTTTAGCTTTTAGCAAAGATTAGTCAACTTTCACACAAGGAAACTGAGTTGTCGGCAATTGGTAGTTTGAAGGCAGGAAGGGCAAAAAGTAAGTGGAATGAAAAAAAAATCTCCCCGGTCAACGTTTGAGGAGATTTTTTTACATTCCTTCTTACACTGCCCGTTATGTGCGTTCAGCCAATAGAGGATTTATATGGTACAACATGTTGTACAACATCGCGTAAATGTATCGATGTTGTATAATATGAACGCAAAAACAACCGCTTGACACACCATGTTGTACGGTTTTCAAAATATTTTGAAAACTTGCTAGCTTGTCGAACCATACAACCTATGTAAAAAGATGTTGATACAACTTTATTTTTCATTTCTAGAAAATTCTCGTCTGGTGAACATACGAAGGTTGTAGACCAAAAAAAATCGCTAGCATAGCAAATACTCCGTTACGGGCCACCTCCACGGTCCATGAACGATGGCCGGACTATGAACATAACTAAAAAAAATCTCATGAAGTCCAAATAATCCATGTCCATGCAGCAACATGTCCAAAAAAATAACGTTTTGAACAAGACATGGAGGGCTGTTCGAAGCTTGGCCATGAGATGCCGTTTCATATGCGTGTGAGTTTTTTTCTGGTTTTTCTTGAATGTGTAAGTGAATTTTGTTGTAACAGTTAGAAGTAGGTGTGAAAGCTAGTGAACGACATGACATGATTTGCCCAGTGAGTAAAAGTGCACTGTTTGTTGATTGGATTGTGGTTGTGATGTTGGACATCTCTATGGCCTGTGGAGTCGGCCTGTTCTGGAGGGACTTTTTGTCTGTATTTAGGTCTCATCAGCGATTTATAAAAAAAAGTGTTATAAAAGGTTAAGCATACGAAGTGTTATTGGATAAACATAAAGAGGTTGAACCGAACATTACAGTAGAGGGTTTGGAAAAAAAAAACAAATAATGCTATACGATCGTGTTACCGGCGGCAATTAAAAAAGTAATACTAAGTGAAAAATATTTCGGATTGGAAGAAGTTTACTGCCCAAACTTGTGGTACGATTTCCACAAATAATTCTAATGATCCGCTGTTAGTTTTAATTCTTGCAACAAGTTTATGTGGGAATATTTTGGCTTATTTTGTACCCATTTCTTCATCCATATACGTTTTTTCTTCTCTGATATTTTGTTTTCCTCCTCTTCACCGTTCAATATTACTTTCATCATCAAGGCTTGTATTAATTTTGACATTTTCCGCACCGTATACGTTTTACTTCAAACATTCCAACCAAAGTGATGTTGTACAACATCATTTTAGATGTAAACGCAAAGTTGCGTTTACAGTTATTTTGGTCATCAAGTTATACAACATCATTTTGTACAACATGTTGTTCCATCTAAACCCCCATAATAGACTTTGTATGAAAAAAAAAAACATTTCTGGCAATATTGTTTCTTTGTGTGAAAGGTACAAGGCTGTGTGAAGGGGCACTTACATTCCAAATTCCAAATTCAAAATGAAATGAGATATCAAACGAAATTAGCAAATTTGATAATGAAAACACTTTTTTGCCAAATTCCGAAATTACCTCATTTCGGCTATAATAAAAACGTAGTATTAAACGTTTATTTTTGTTGTTTTCTCTTTCTGTTTTATATTGTAAAGTCTAGCTCAGGTGTATTGATATTTTCATACAAAAGTTTTTCAGAGCTTTTGAAACTGCACCATTTTTCCCACCAAAGTTTTTTTTTTCCAGCCATTCTGGCCGGAAAACTAGCACATCTGGAAACACTGCAACACACTCACATAATGGCTCCGTGGTGATTCTAATTAGCATACTAATTTTATCCGACTTGAAATAGTTTTGGGTTCGTTTATCAAGTGGTTTCGGATGAAAAACGGAGTGGCTTGCTTAAAGGGACACGATCAGGTGTGTTTTCCGCCACAACTAATTTACTACTGATAATGGCTGAGTTCACCAGTGTCAAGTTAGCACTACCTACTTTTATTTTTTTTTTAAAGTACGGCAAAAATTTTTTTGGAATTTTTTTCTCTCCACAACTAATTTACTACTAAAAAGCTTTAAATAATGGCATGTTTTATTTTCGAATTTTCCTTTTAAATGGCTGAGTTCACCAGTGTCAAGTTAGAACTACCTACTCTAATTTTTTTTAAAAAGTACGGCAACAAATTTTTTGGAATTTTTTTCTCTCCACAATTAATTTACTACTTAAAAGCTTTAAATAATGGCATGTTTTATTTTCGAATTTCCCTATTTAATGGCTGAGTTCACCAGTGTCAAGCTAGCACTACCTACTCTTATTTTTTTAAAAAAATACGGTAACAAATTTTTTGGAATTTTTTTCTCTCCACAACTAATTTACTTCTAAAAAGCTTTAAATAATGGCATGTTTTATTTTCGAATTTCGCTTTTTAATGGCTGAGCTCACCAGTGTCAAGTTAGCACTACCTAGTCTTATTTTTTTTAAAAAAGTACGGCAAAAAATTTTTTGGAATTTTTTTCTCTCCACAACTAATTTACTACTAAAAAGCTTTAAATAATGGCATGTTTTATTTTCGAATTTCCCTTTTGAATGGCTGAGTTCACCAGTGTCAAGTTAGCACTACCTACTCTTATTTTTTTAAAAAAGTACGGCAACAAATTTTTTGGAATTTTTTTCTCTCCACAACTAATTTACTACTAAAAAGCTTTAAATAATGGCATGTTTTATTTTCGAATTTCCCTATTTAATGGCTGAGTTCACCAGTGTCAAGTTAGCACTACCTACTCTTATTTTTTTAAAAAAGTACGGCAAAAAATTTTTTGGAATTTTTTTCTCTCCACAACTAATTTACTACTAAAAAGCTTTAAATAATGGCATGTTTTATTTTCGAATTTCCCTATTTTATGGCTGAGTTCACCAGTGTCAAGTTAGCACTACCTACTCTTATTTTTTTAAAAAAGTACGGCAAAATATTGTTTGGAATTTTTTTCTCTCCACAACTAATTAACTACTAAAAAGCTTTAAATAATGGCATGTTTTATTTTCGAATTTCCCTATTTAATGGCTGAGTTCACCAGTGTCAAGTTAGCACTACCTACTCTTATTTTTTTAAAAAAGTACGGCAAAAAATTTTTTGGAATTTTTTTCTCTCCACAACTAATTTACTACTAAAAAGCTTTAAATAATGGCATGTTTTATATTCGAATTTCCCTTTTTAATGGCTGAGTTCACCAGTGTCAAGTTAGCACTGCCTACTCTTATTTTTTTTTAAAAATACGGCAACAAATTTTTGGAATTTTTTTCTCTCCACAACTAATTTACTACTAAAAAGCTTTAAATAATGGCATGTTTTATTTTCGAATTTCCCTTTTTAATGGCTGAGTTCACCAGTGTCAAGTTAGCACTACCTACTCTTATTTTCTTAAAAAAGTACGGCAAAAAAATTTTTGGAATTTTTTTCTCTCCACAACTAATTTACTACTAAAAAGCTTTAAATAATGGCATGTTTTATTTTCGAATTTCCCTTTTTAATGGCTGAGTTCACCAGTGTCAAGTTAGCACTACCTACTCTTATTTTTTTTTTTAAATACGGCAACAAATTTTTTGGAATTTTTTTCTCTCCACAACTAATTTACTACTAAAAAGCTTTAAATAATGGCATGTTTTATTTTCGAATTTCGCTTTTTAATGGCTGAGTTCACCAGTGTCAAGTTAGCACTACCTACTCTTATTTTTTTTAAAAAAGTACGGCAACAAATTTTTTGGAATTTTTTTCTCTCCACAACTAATTTACTACAAAAAAGCTTTAAATAATGGCATGTTTTATTTTCGAATTTCCCTATTTAATGGCTGGGTTCACCAGTGTCAAGTTAGCACTACATACTCTTATATTTTTTTAAAAATACGGCAACAATTTTTTGGAATTTTTTTCTCTCCACAACTAATTTACTACTAAAAAGCTTTAAATAATGGCATGTTTTATTTTCGAATTTCGCTTTTTAATGGCTGAGTTCACCAGTGTCAAGTTAGCACTACCTACTCTTATTTTTTTTTAAAAGTACGGCAAAAAAATTTTTGGAATTTTTTTCTCTCCACAACTAATTTACTACTAAAAAGCGTTTTGAACAAGACATGGAAGGCTGTTCGAAGCTTGGCCATGAGATGACGTTTCATATGCGTGTGAGTTTTTTTCTGGTTTTTCTTGAATGTGTAAGTGAATTTTGTTGTAACAGTTAGAAGTAGTTGTGAAAGCTAGTGAACGACATGACATGATTTGCCCAGTGAGTAAAAGTGCACTGTTTGTTGATTGGATTGTGGTTGTGATGTTGGACATCTCTATGGCCTGTGGAGTCGGCCTGTTCTGGAGGGACTTTTTGTCTGTATTTAGGTCTCATCAGCGATTTATAAAAAAAAGTGTTATAAAAGGTTAAGCATACGAAGTGTTATTGGATAAACATAAAGAGGTTGAACCGAACATTACAGTAGAGGGTTTGGAAAAAAAAAACAAATAATGCTATACGATCGTGTTACCGGCGGCAATTAAAAAAGTAATACTAAGTGAAAAATCTTTCGGATTGGAAGAAGTTTACTGCCCAAACTTGTGGTACGATTTCCACAAATAATTCTAATGATCCGCTGTTAGTTTTAATTCTTGCAACAAGTTTATGTGGGAATATTTTGGCTTATTTTGTACCCATTTCTTCATCCATATACGTTTTTTCTTCTCTGATATTTTATTTTCCTCCTCTTCACCGTTCAATATTACTTTCATTATCAAGGCTTGTATTAATTTTGACATTTTCCGCACCGTATACGTTTTACTTCAAACATTCCAACCAAAGTGATGTTGTACAACATCATTTTAGATGTAAACGCAAAGTTGCGTTTACAGTTATTTTGGTCATCAAGTTATACAACACCATTTTGTACAACATGTTGTTCCATCTAAACCCCCATAATAGACTTTGTATGGAAAACAAAAACATTTCTGGCAATATTGTTTCTTTGTGTGAAAGGTACAAGGCTGTGTGAAGGGGCACTTACATTCCAAATTCCAAATTCAAAATGAAATGAGATATCAAACGAAATTAGCAAATTTGATAATGAAAACACTTTTTTGCCAAATTCCGAAATTACCTCATTTCGGCTATAATAAAAACGTAGTATTAAACGTTTATTTTTGTTGTTTTCTCTTTCTGTTTTATATTGTAAAGTCTAGCTCAGGTGTATTGATATTTTCATACAAAAGTTTTTCAGAGCTTTTGAAACTGCACCATTTTTCCCACCAAAGTTTTTTTTTTCCAGCCATTCTGGCCGGAAAACTAGCACATCTGGAAACACTGCAACACACTCACATAATGGCTCCGTGGTGATTATAATTAGCATACTAATTTTATCCGACTTGAAATAGTTTTGGGTTCGTTTATCAAGTGGTTTCGGATGAAAAACGGAGTGGCTTGCTTAAAGGGACACGATCAGGTGTGTTTTCCGCCACAACTAATTTACTACTGATAATGGCTGAGTTCACCAGTGTCAAGTTAGCACTACCTACTTTTATTTTTTTTTTAAAGTACGGCAAACATTTTTTTGGAATTTTTTTCTCTCCACAACTAATTTACTACTAAAAAGCTTTAAATAATGGCATGTTTTATTTTCGAATTTCCCTTTTTAATGGCTGAGTTCACCAGTGTCAAGTTAGCACTACCTACTCTTATTTTTTTTTAAAAATACGGCTACAAATTTTTTGGAATTTTTTTCTCTCCACAACTAATTTACTACTAAAAAGCTTTAAATAATGGCATGTTTTATTTTCGAATTTCCCTTTTTAATGGCTGAGTTCAACAGTGTCAAGTTAGCACTACCTACTCTTATTTTCTTAAAAAAGTACGGCAAAAAATTTTTTGGAATTTTTTTCTCTCCACAACTAATTTACTACTAAAAAGCTTTAAATAATGGCATGTTTTATTTTCGAATTTCCCTTTTTAATGGCTGAGTTCACCAGTGTCAAGTTAGCACTACCTACTCTTATTTTTTTTTAAAAATACGGCAACAAATTTTTTTCTCTCCACAACTAATTTACTACTAAAAAGCTTTAAATAATGGCATGTTTTATTTTCGAAGTTCGCTTTTTAATGGCTGAGTTCACCAGTGTCAAGTTAGCACTACCTACTCTTATTTTTTTTAAAAGTACGGAAAAAAATTTTTTGGAATTTTTTTCTCTCCACAACTAATTTACTACTAAAAAGCTTTAAATAATGGCATGTTTTATTTTCGAATTTCCCTTTTTAATGGCTGAGTTCACCAGTGTCAAGTTAGCACTACCTACTCTTATTTTTTTTTAAAAATACGGCTACAAATTTTTTGGAATTTTTTTCTCTCCACAACTAATTTACTACTAAAAAGCTTTAAATAATGGCATGTTTTATTTTCGAATTTCCCTTTTTAATGGCTGAGTTCAACAGTGTCAAGTTAGCACTACCTACTCTTATTTTCTTAAAAAAGTACGGCAAAAAATTTTTTGGAATTTTTTTCTCTCCACAACTAATTTACTACTAAAAAGCTTTAAATAATGGCATGTTTTATTTTCGAATTTCCCTTTTTAATGGCTGAGTTCACCAGTGTCAAGTTAGCACTACCTACTCTTATTTTCTTAAAAAAGTACGGCAAAAAAATTTTTGGAATTTTTTTCTCTCCACAACTAATTTACTACTAAAAAGCTTTAAATAATGGCATGTTTTATTTTCGAATTTCCCTTTTTAATGGCTGAGTTCACCAGTGTCAAGTTAGCACTACCTACTCTTATTTTTTTTTTTAAATACGGCAACAAATTTTTTGGAATTTTTTTCTCTCCACAACTAATTTACTACTAAAAAGCTTTAAATAATGGCATGTTTTATTTTCGAATTTCGCTTTTTAATGGCTGAGTTCACCAGTGTCAAGTTAGCACTACCTACTCTTATTTTTTTTAAAAAAGTACGGCAACAAATTTTTTGGAATTTTTTTCTCTCCACAACTAATTTACTACAAAAAAGCTTTAAATAATGGCATGTTTTATTTTCGAATTTCCCTATTTAATGGCTGGGTTCACCAGTGTCAAGTTAGCACTACATACTCTTATATTTTTTTAAAAATACGGCAACAATTTTTTGGAATTTTTTTCTCTCCACAACTAATTTACTACTAAAAAGCTTTAAATAATGGCATGTTTTATTTTCGAATTTCGCTTTTTAATGGCTGAGTTCACCAGTGTCAAGTTAGCACTACCTACTCTTATTTTTTTTTAAAAGTACGGCAAAAAATTTTTTGGAATTTTTTTCTCTCCACAACTAATTTACTACTAAAAAGCGTTTTGAACAAGACATGGAGGGCTGTTCGAAGCTTGGCCATGAGATGACGTTTCATATGCGTGTGAGTTTTTTTCTGGTTTTTCTTGAATGTGTAAGTGAATTTTGTTGTAACAGTTAGAAGTAGTTGTGAAAGCTAGTGAACGACATGACATGATTTGCCCAGTGAGTAAAAGTGCACTGTTTGTTGATTGGATTGTGGTTGTGATGTTGGACATCTCTATGGCCTGTGGAGTCGGCCTGTTCTGGAGGGACTTTTTGTCTGTATTTAGGTCTCATCAGCGATTTATAAAAAAAAGTGTTATAAAAGGTTAAGCATACGAAGTGTTATTGGATAAACATAAAGAGGTTGAACCGAACATTACAGTAGAGGGTTTGGAAAAAAAAAACAAACAATGCTATACGATCGTGTTACCGGCGGCAATTAAAAAAGTAATACTAAGTGAAAAATCTTTCGGATTGGAAGAAGTTTACTGCCCAAACTTGTGGTACGATTTCCACAAATAATTCTAATGATCCGCTGTTAGTTTTAATTCTTGCAACAAGTTTATGTGGGAATATTTTGGGAATATTCTTTGTGTGAAAGGTACAAGGCTGTGTGAAGGGGCACTTACATTCCAAATTCCAAATTCAAAATGAAATGAGATATCAAACGAAATTAGCAAATTTGATAATGAAAACACTTTTTTGCCAAATTCCGAAATTACCTCATTTCGGCTATAATAAAAACGTAGTATTAAACGTTTATTTTTGTTGTTTTCTCTTTCTGTTTTATATTGTAAAGTCTAGCTCAGGTGTATTGATATTTTCATACAAAAGTTTTTCAGAGCTTTTGAAACTGCACCATTTTTCCCACCAAAGTTTTTTTTTTCCAGCCATTCTCGCCGGAAAACTAGCACATCTGGAAACACTGCAACACACTCACATAATGGCTCCGTGGTGATTATAATTAGCATACTAATTTTATCCGACTTGAAATAGTTTTGGGTTCGTTTATCAAGTGGTTTCGGATGAAAAACGGAGTGGCTTGCTTAAAGGGACACGATCAGGTGTGTTTTCCGCCACAACTAATTTACTACTGATAATGGCTGAGTTCACCAGTGTCAAGTTAGCACTACCTACTTTTATTTTTTTTTTAAAGTACGGCAAACATTTTTTTGGAATTTTTTTCTCTCCACAACTAATTTACTACTAAAAAGCTTTAAATAATGGCATGTTTTATTTTCGAATTTCCCTTTTTAATGGCTGAGTTCACCAGTGTCAAGTAAGCACTACCTACACTTATTTTTTTTTAAAAATACGGCTACAAATTTTTTGGAATTTTTTTCTCTCCACAACTAATTTACTACTAAAAAGCTTTAAATAATGGCATGTTTTATTTTCGAATTTCCCTTTTTAATGGCTGAGTTCAACAGTGTCAAGTTAGCACTACCTACTCTTATTTTCTTAAAAAAGTACGGCAAAAAATTTTTTGGAATTTTTTTCTCTCCACAACTAATTTACTACTAAAAAGCTTTAAATAATGGCATGTTTTATTTTCGAATTTCCCTTTTTAATGGCTGAGTTCACCAGTGTCAAGTTAGCACTACCTACTCTTATTTTTTTTTAAAAATACGGCAACAAATTTTTTTCTCTCCACAACTAATTTACTACTAAAAAGCTTTAAATAATGGCATGTTTTATTTTCGAAGTTCGCTTTTTAATGGCTGAGTTCACCAGTGTCAAGTTAGCACTACCTACTCTTATTTTTTTTAAAAGTACGGAAAAAAATTTTTTGGAATTTTTTTCTCTCCACAACTAATTTACTACTAAAAAGCTTTAAATAATGGCATGTTTTATTTTCGAATTTCCCTTTTTAATGGCTGAGTTCACCAGTGTCAAGTTAGCACTACCTACTCTTATTTTTTTTAAAAAGTACGGCAACAAATTTTTTGGAATTTTTTTCTCTCCACAACTAATTTACTACTAAAAAGCTTTAAATAATGGCATGTTTTATTTTCGAATTTCGCTTTTTAATGGCTGAGTTCACCAGTGTCAAGTTAGCACTACCTACTCTTATTTTTTTAAAAAAGTACGGCAACAAATTTTTTGGAATTTTTTTCTCTCCACAACTAATTTACTACTAAAAAGCTTTAAATAATGGCATGTTTTATTTTCGAATTTCCCTATTTAATGGCTGAGTTCACCAGTGTCAAGTTAGCACTACCTACTCTTATTTTTTTTAAAAAGTACGGCAAAAAATTTTTTGGAATTTTTTTCTCTCCACAACTAATTTACTACTAAAAAGCTTTAAATAATGGCATTTTTTATTTTCGAATTTCCCTATTTAATGGCTGAGTTCACCAGTGTCAAGTTAGCACTACCTACTCTTATTTTTTTAAAAAAGTACGGCAAAAAATTTTTTGGAATTTTTTTCTCTCCACAACTAATTTACTACTAAAAAGCTTTAAATAATGGCATGTTTTATTTTCGAATTTCCCTTTTTAATGGCTGAGTTCACCAGTGTCAAGTTAGCACTACCTACTCTTATTTTTTTTTTTAAATACGGCAACAAATTTTTTGGAATTTTTTTCTCTCCACAACTAATTTACTACTAAAAAGCTTTAAATAATGGCATGTTTTATTTTCGAATTTCGCTTTTTAATGGCTGAGTTCACCAGTGTCAAGTTAGCACTACCTACTCTTATTTTTTTAAAAAAGTACGGCAACAAATTTTTTGGAATTTTTTTCTCTCCACAACTAATTTACTACTAAAAAGCTTTAAATAATGGCATGTTTTATTTTCGAATTTCCCTATTTAATGGCTGAGTTCACCAGTGTCAAGTTAGCACTACCTACTCTTATTTTTTTAAAAAAGTACGGCAAAAAATTTTTGGAATTTTTTTCTCTCCACAACTAATTTACTACTAAAAAGCTTTAAATAATGGCATGTTTTATTTTCGAATTTCGCTTTTTAATGGCTGAGTTCACCAGTGTCAAGTTAGCACTACCTACTCTTATTTTTTTTTTAAAGTACGGCAAAAAATTTTTTGGAATTTTTTTCTCTCCACAACTAATTGACTACTAAAAAGCTTTAAATAATGGCATGTTTTATTTTCGAATTCCGCTTTTTAATGGCTGAGTTCACCAGTGTCAAGTTAGCACTACCTACTCTTATTTTTTTTAAAAAGTACGGCAACAAATTTTTTGGAATTTTTTTCTCTCCACAACTAATTTACTACTAAAAAGCTTTAAATAATGGCATGTTTTATTTTCGAATTTCGCTTTTTAATGGCTGAGTTCACCAGTGTCAAGTTAGCACTACCTACTCTTATTTTTTTTTAAAAGTACGGCAAAAAAATTTTTGGAATTTTTTTCTCTCCACAACTAATTTACTACTAAAAAGCTTTAAATAATGGCATGTTTTATTTTCGAATTCCGCTTTTTAATGGCTGAGTTCACCAGTGTCAAGTTAGCACTACCTACTCTTATTTTTTTTAAAAAGTACGGCAACAAATTTTTTGGAATTTTTTTCTCTCCACAACTAATTTACTACTAAAAAGCTTTAAATAATGGCATGTTTTATTTTCGAATTTCCCTTTTTAATGGCTGAGTTCACCAGTGTCAAGTAAGCACTACCTACTCTTATTTTTTTTAAAAAGTACGGCAACAAATTTTTTGGAATTTTTTTCTCTCCACAACTAATTTACTACTAAGAAGCTTTAAATAATGGCATGTTTTATTTTAGAATTTTCCTTTTTAATGGATGAGTTCACCAGTGTCAAGTGAGCACTACCTACTCTTATTTTTTTTTAAAGTACGGCAACAAATTTTTTGGAATTTTTTTCTCTCCACAACTTATTTACTACTAAAAAGCTTTAAATAATGGCATGTTTTATTTTCGAATTTCCCTTTTTAATGGCTGAGTTCACCAGTGTCAAGTTAGCACTACCTACTCTTATTTTCTTAAAAAAGTACGGCAACAAATTTTTTGGAATTTTTTTCTCTCCACAACTAATTTACTACTAAAAAGCTTTAAATAATGGCATGTTTTATTTTCGAATTTTGCTTTTTAATGGCTGAGTTCACCAGTGTCAAGTTAGCACTACCTACTCTTATTTTTTTAAAAAAGTACGGCAAAAAATTTTTTGGAATTTTTTTCTCTCCACAACTAATTTACTACTAAAAAGCTTTAAATAATGGCTGAGTTCACCAGTGTCAAGTTAGCACTACCTACTCTTATTTTTTTTAAAAAGTACGGCAAAAATTTTTTTGGTATTTTTTTCTCTCCACAACTAATTTACTACTAAAAAGCTTTAAATAATGGCATGTTTTATTTTCGAATTTCGCTTTTTAATGTCTGAGTTCACCAGTGTCAAGTTAGCACTACCTACTCATATTTTTTTAAAAAAGTACGGCAACAAATTTTTTGGAATTTTTTCTCTCCACAACTAATTTACTACTAAAAAGCTTTAAATAATGGCATGTTTTATTTTCGAATTTCCCTATTTAATGGCTGAGTTCACCAGTGTCAAGTTAGCAACAAATTTTTTGGAATTTTTTTCTCTCCACAACTAATTTACTACTAAAAAGCTTTAAATAATGGCATGTTTTATTTTCGAATTTTGCTTTTTAATGGCTGAGTTCACCAGTGTCAAGTTAGCACTACCTACTCTTATTTTTTTAAAAAAGTACGGCAAAAAATTTTTTGGAATTTTTTTCTCTCCACAACTAATTTACTACTAAAAAGCTTTAAATAATGGCTGAGTTCACCAGTGTCAAGTTAGCACTACCTACTCTTATTTTTTTTAAAAAGTACGGCAAAAATTTTTTTGGAATTTTTTTCTCTCCACAACTAATTTACTACTAAAAAGCTTTAAATAATGGCATGTTTTATTTTCGAATTTCGCTTTTTAATGTCTGAGTTCACCAGTGTCAAGTTAGCACTACCTACTCATATTTTTTTAAAAAGTACGGCAACAAATTTTTTGGAATTTTTTCTCTCCACAACTAATTTACTACTAAAAAGCTTTAAATAATGGCATGTTTTATTTTCGAATTTCCCTATTTAATGGCTGAGTTCACCAGTGTCAAGTTAGCACTACCTACTCTTATTTTTTTAAAAAAGTACGGCAACAAATTTTTTGGAATTTTTTTCTCTCCACAACTAATTAACAACTAAAAAGCTTTAAATAATGGCATGTTTTATTTTCGAATTTCGCTTTTTAATGGCTGAGTTCACCAGTGTCAAGTTAGCACTACCTACTCTTATTTTTTTTTAAAAGTACGGCAAAAAATTTTTTGGAATTTTTTTCTCTCCACAACTAATTTACTACTAAAAAGATTTAAATAATGGCATGTTTTATTTTCGAATTTCCCTTTTTAATGGCTGAGTTCACCAGTGTCAAGTTAGCACTACCTACTCTTATTTTTTTTTAAAAAGTACGGCAACAAATTTTTTGGAATTTTTTTCTCTCCACAACTAATTTACTACTAAAAAGCTTTAAATAATGGCATGTTTTATTTTCGAATTTCGCTTTTTAATGGCTGAGTTCACCAGTGTCAAGTTAGCACTACCTACTCTTATTTTTTTTAAAAAGTACGGCAACAAATTTTTTGGAATTTCTTTCTCTCCACAACTAATTTACTACTAAAAAGCTTTAAATAATGGCATGTTTTATTTTCGAATTTTGCTTTTTAATGGCTGAGTTCACCAGTGTCAAGTTAGCACTACCTACTCTTATTTTTTTTAAAAAGTACGGCAACAAATTTTTTGGAATTTTTTTCTCTCCACAACTAATTTACTACTAAGAAGCTTTAAATAATGGCATGTTTTATTTTCGAATTTTCCTTTTTAATGGATGAGTTCACCAGTGTCAAGTGAGCACTACCTACTCTTATTTTTTTTTTAAAGAACGGCAACAAATTTTTTGGAATTTTTTTCTCTCCACAACTAATTTACTACTAAAAAGCTTTAAATAATGGCATGTTTTATTTTCGAATTTCCCTTTTTAATGGCTGAGTTCACCAGTGTCAAGTTAGCACTACCTACTCTTATTTTTTTAAAAAAGTACGGCAAAAAATTTTTTGGAATTTTTTTCTCTCCACAACTAATTTACTACTAAAAAGCTTTAAATAATGGCATGTTTTATTTTCGAATTTCCCTTTTTAATGGCTGAGTTCACCAGTGTCAAGTTAGCACTACCTACTCTTATTTTTTTTTTTAAATACGGCAACAAATTTTTTGGAATTTTTTTCTCTCCACAACTAATTTACTACTAAAAAGCTTTAAATAATGGCATGTTTTATTTTCGAATTTCCCTTTTTAATGGCTGAGTTCAACAGTGTCAAGTTAGCACTACCTACTCTTATTTTCTTAAAAAAGTACGGCAAAAAATTTTTTGGAATTTTTTTCTCTCCACAACTAATTTACTACTAAAAAGCTTTAAATAATAGCATGTTTTATTTTCGAATTTCGCTTTTTAATGGCTGAGTTCACCAGTGTCAAATTAGCACTACCTACTCTTATTTTTTTAAAAAAAATACGGCAACAAATTTTTTGGAATTTTTTTCTCTCCACAACTAATTTACTACTAAAAAGCTTTAAATAAAAGCATGTTTTATTTTCGAATTTCGCTTTTTAATGGCTGAGTTCACCAGTGTCAAGTTAGCACTACCTACTCTTATTTTTTTTAAAAAGTACGGCAAAAAAATTTTTGGAATTTTTTTCTCTCCACAACTAATTTATTACTAAAAAGCTTTAAATAATGGCATGTTTTATTTTCGAATTTCCCTATTTTATGGCTGAGTTCACCAGTGTCAATTTAGCACTACCTACTCTTATTTTTTTTAAAAAAGTACGGCAAAATATTTTTTGGAATTTTTTTCTCTCCACAACTAATTAACTACTAAAAAGCTTTAAATAATGGCATGTTTTATTTTCGAATTTGCCTTTTTAGTGGCTGAGTTCACCAGTGTCAAGTTAGCACTACCTACTCTTATTTTTTTTTAAAAAGTACGGCAACAAATTTTTTGGAATTTTTTTCTCTCCACAACTAATTTACTACTAAAAAGCTTTAAATAATGGCATGTTTTATTTTCGAATTTCCCTTTTTAATGGCTGAGTTCAACAGTGTCAAGTTAGCACTACCTACTCTTATTTTCTTAAAAAAGTACGGCAAAAAATTGTTTGGAATTTTTTTCTCTCCACAACTAATTTACTACTAAAAAGCTTTAAATAATGGCATGTTTTATTTTCGAATTTCCCTTTTTAATGGCTGAGTTCACCAGTGTCAAGTTAGCACTACCTACTCTTATTTTTTTAAAAAAGTACGGCAAAATATTTGTTGGAATATTTTTCTCTCCGCAACTAATTAACTTCTAAAAAGCTTTAAATAATGGCATGTTTTATTTTCGAATTTCCCTTTTT
The DNA here is from genome assembly GCA_949320155.1 of Melangyna quadrimaculata. Lineage (NCBI taxonomy): Eukaryota > Metazoa > Arthropoda > Insecta > Diptera > Syrphidae > Melangyna > Melangyna quadrimaculata. The sequence goes on from OX439486.1 coordinate 34,086,222, forward strand.
AATGGCTGAGTTCACCAGTGTCAAGTTAGCACTACCTACTCTTATTTTTTTTTAAAAATACGGCAACAAATTTTTTGGAATTTTTTTCTCTCCACAACTAATTTACTACTAAAAAGCTTTAAATAATGGCATGTTTTATTTTCGAATTTCGCTTTTTAATGGCTGAGTTCACCAGTGTCAAGTTAGCACTACCTACTCTTATTTTTTTTAAAGTACGGAAAAAATTTTTTTGGAATTTTTTTCTCTCCACAACTAATTTACTACTAAAAAGCTTTAAATAATGGCATGTTTTATTTTCTAATTTCCCTCTTTAATGGCTGAGTTCACCAGTGTCAAGTTAGCACTACCTACTCTTATTTTTTTTAAAAAGTACGGCAACAAATTTTTTGGAATTTTGTTCTCTCCACAACTAATTTACTACTAAAAAGCTTTAAATAATGGCATGTTTCATTTTCGAATTTTGCTTTTTAATGGCTGAGTTCACCAGTGTCAAGTTAGCACTACCTACTCTTATTTTTTTAAAAAAGTACGGCAACAAATTTTTTGGAATTTTTTTCTCTCCACAACTAATTTACTACTAAAAAGCTTTAAATAATGGCATGTTTTATTTTCGAATTTCCCTATTTAATGGCTGAGTTCACCAGTGTCAAGTTAGCACTACTTACTCTTATTTTTTTTAAAAAAGTACGGCAACAAATTTTTTGGAATTTTTTTCTCTCCACGACTAATTTACTACTAAAAAGCTTTAAATAATGGCATTTTTTATTTTCGAATTTCCCTATTTAATGGCTGAGTTCACCAGTGTCAAGTTAGCACTACCTACTCTTATTTTTTTAAAAAAGTACGGCAAAAAATGTTTTGGAATTTTTTTCTCTCCACAACTAATTTACTACTAAAAAGCTTTAAATAATGGCATGTTTTATTTTCGAATTTCCCTTTTTAATGGCTGAGTTCACCAGTGTCAAGTTAGCACTACCTACTCTTATTTTTTTTTTTAAATACGGCAACAAATTTTTTGGAATTTTTTTCTCTCCACAACTAATTTACTACTAAAAAGCTTTAAATAATGGCATGTTTTATTTTCGAATTTCGCTTTTTAATGGCTGAGTTCACCAGTGTCAAGTTAGCACTACCTACTCATATTTTTTTAAAAAAGTACGGCAACAAATTTTTTGGAATTTTTTTCTCTCCACAACTAATTTACTACTAAGAAGCTTTAAATAATGGCATGTTTTATTTTCGAATTTCCCTATTTAATGGCTGAGTTCACCAGTGTCAAGTTAGCACTACCTACTCTTATTTTTTTAAAAAAGTACGGCAAAAAATTTTTTGGAATTTTTTTCTCTCCACAACTAATTTACTACTAAAAAGCTTTAAATAATGGCATGTTTTATTTTCGAATTTCGCTTTTTAATGGCTGAGTTCACCAGTGTCAAGTTAGCACTACCTACTCTTATTTTTTTAAAAAAGTACGGCAACAAATTTTTTGGAATTTTTTTCTCTCCACAACTAATTTACTACTAAAAAGCTTTAAGTAATGGCATGTTTTATTTTCGAATTTCGCTTTTTAATGGCTGAGTTCACCAGTGTCAAGTTAGCACTACCTACTCTTATTTTTTTAAAAAAGTACGTCCAAAAATTTTTTGGAATTTTTTTCTCTCCACAACTAATTTACTACTAAATAGCTTGAATTAACTGCGTACTTAGTTTTTAGAATTTCAGAAAGTGTAGTGCCAAGTTTATATCAAGTTAGCACTACATACTAATTTTTTTTTTTTAATATTAAAAATAGTTACCAAAAATTTTTTTAGAATTTTTTTCTTTCCACAACTAATTTACTACTAAATAGCTTGAATTAACTGCTTACTTAGTTTTTGGAATTTCACAAAGTGTAGTGCCAAGTTGATATCAAGTTAGCACTACTTACCATTTTTTTTAAAAATAGTAGAGCTACAAATTTTTTTTTCCTTAACTAATTTACTACTAAAAAGCTACAATTAACTGCATATTTACTTTTTTGAATTTCCACAAATGTAGTGCTAACTTCAGTTATGTTTAAAAATCCATATTAAAGCTTTTGGTTATCTTAGAAATATGTTTTATATACCAAAACAATTGTTGATTCGTATCGATTATTACAAAATTTAAAATTTTGATAATCGGTTAAATAAAAAGTAACAATATTCACTATTTAGTCAAAATAATGCTATTTTATCTGTTTAAGCGTATTAGTCTTTAAAATTGTATGGACGTCTATTAATGTTTTGTATGTATTTAAATAGTGAGGCAATGACCTTTCCATCGACATCTTTATTTTGAAATTAGAATTCGTACTTTCCGATTTATAGCCAATTTTATGCAGACAAATTGACAATTTTTCAAATTTTTTCTGGATTTTTTGTGAAGCTTGTGAGCAACGCACAGTTATGTTTTATATATCAAAATTTTTTATAGATTTTCAAAATTTATAATTTTTAAATTTGAAAATATTTTATTGGCGTGGTGAAATAAAAATAAATAAAACTAATTTTAGAGTGGCTTTTGTTGAAATAATCACTTAACATTTATTAGCAATATTTAAGAAGGGTATTAGAGTAATTTGTGTGTTTTTCAAAATTCATCAATTTTTTAGTAACTTTTGCATTTAAAGTGCCAAAAATTGAATTGATTTTTCACTAAATCACATTTTTAGTATGAATTTTTTAAAGATTTTATGAACTATTAAGTATTACTCAAGTTTGAAACCTCTTAATTTGGCTAAATGGAGCTTTTTTGTGAATTATTTTATTAAATTGCCCCTTCTTTTTTCCCGTTAGATTTACAAATACACAATTATCACATATTTGTAGAAGAAAGCTACACCTATAAATGTGCATCCTTTGTTTTTTTTAAATATATACATTTTTGATTAACTTTTGAATTTAAAGTACGAAAAAATAAGTTTATTTTTCATTAAAACGCATTTTTAAGTACACACTTTTTTAATATTTTGCAATAATTTTTACACACAAATTTAAGTTATAAATTTCTATCTAAATTTCATGTATCATTTATTATGAACTATTAAGGTTTGCTCAATTTTGAAACCTCTAAAGTTGTCTAAATGTAGCTTTTTTTGGGATTTATTTATTAAATTACCCATACTTTTTTTCCCATTAGATTTAGAAATACAAAATTATTCACATATTTATAGAAGAAGGTGACGCCTATAAACGTGCATCATTAGCTTTTTGAAATAAAAAAAAAATTTCATCAAGTTTTGAATTTAATATATGTAATATAAATTTGACGGGTTATTTACACACCCTTTTAGTATGAAATTTTTCGCCCCCTTAATAATTTTATACACAAATTTAGCCACATCTCATAGCTAAATTCTGAGATCAAAGCTTTAATAATCGTCTGAGTAGAAATGAAGTTATGATTTTGTATATTAAAAGAACTCCAATTAGAAATTCAATTGAGATAACGGTGCTCTGCACTGGTAGACGATTGTTGACAATGAACAAATCGGAGCATTTCTATGGATTTTATTCGATTTTGTATGAATTTAAAAAAATCAATTGTGACGCTTATATAGGAAGGTAGATTAAAAAGTGAGTCATCAAATTAATGGCTATTCTATTGAGATTAAATATAAGAAAAAACTAAATCAATCCATGCACACACCCACATGTTATTAAGTAATATGTGTGAACAATATTATATTGTGAATTTTTCATCTCAACGGTACAATAGGAATACAAGTTCCTAGGACATATAGCTATAATATATTAGTACATTGCAAACCTCTACAACTGTTATTTAAAAAGATATTAATAAAAAACCAAAAAAACAAATTTCATATAGGCAACATTTTTTTTATTATTGTTAAAGATTTTCTAAAAAAATATAAATTTATTTATTTTTTAGAAGCTATCTATTGGATAGCAGGGGGATAGACATTTACCCCGTTTACATGAAGTATTCGAGCGCGCTTCAAGCTCGCTTGGCCCCTTTGTATACCTGCGTTGACTTGAAATGAGCTTCAACCGACTCGATTCCACTTCAGGAGCGGAGTCGAGTTGAAATTGTTGGTAAAACACCTGGGTCGAAGAGTCGGTCTTGAGGATGTGTTCACCACAGTGATCTTGCACATGTGCGAGTAAAATTATTTATTTGTTTTGATAGCTATGTGAAGTATGTACTAAAATTCATTAAATTTGAACTGTTTTTGTGTGAAATAAATATATTGTTGCCATTCCATTAAATGTAATCTCAACACGATATCAACTCAACTTCAAATGGGGCTCTCAACTCACGTGACGAAACACCTGGATCGAAAATCCGACCCTAATCTAACTCGAGCTCTCGATACTGTTTGTGAACGGGGTAATTGTTGATGCCATAAAAAAAGTTAGTATTTTGATTGTTTTGTTGTTAGTTTGGACACCCATTCAGCCAAACTGACAAGAAAACAAAAAAAGACTTTTATATATAAGTTAAGATTTTAATATTTATTTTACTTTAAGGCTGGTATTCACCGAGCGCTCGTAAACTGCTCTTAACTTTATGAGCTTCTTAACTTGAAAATTATTTGTGCGTTCGAAAAAGAGAGAGGTTCTCTCTCTATCAGGCATACCCAAACTGTGAAATCAAACTGTTTTCGAAAATGAGTGACAGCTGGCGCTACGCTAAGACAGAGGGCAACAATTTAAGGACACAAACAAAAAAAGACGTCTGTGAAGTTGGCAGGGCAACTTTCACGTAGAGTAACGGGACCAACGCAGTAGTTTGCAGTTTTTTTTGCATTTATTTTGCAATTCTATTCCTGATTTTGCAGTTCACCAAATAGTGGGTGTAATCGAGTAACCTGCTAACTTCACAGTGAAGATAGCAGGTCACGTAGTAAATCTCGAGAACCAAGCATGATAGAGCCTTGAAGTAAGGCTCCAAATTTGTTTTTTTTTTATTTTGCATTTAAAGAAATTTTGTGTCCAAATTTTGTAGTCCTTTATTTGAAACAAAATTCATACTGCCCTGCTAACTTCACAGTGAAGTTAGCAGGTCAGAGGGTATCTCGAGAAGTAAGCATGCTGGAGACTTGAAGTAAGGCTCCGAATTTGTAGTTTATTATGCATTTCAAGAAATTATAGTTAAAAAATTTTGAAGTCCTAAATTTGAATAAAATCATACTGCCCTTCTAACTTCAGTGTGATATTAGCAGGTCATATTAGTGTATCTTAAGAACTAAGCATGCTAGGAATATGCAATAAGGCTCAAAATTTGCAGTTTATTTTGCATTTCAAGAAATCTTAGGTCAAAATTTTGAAGTCCTTATTATTAAGAAATTAAAAAGAAAATGACTTCAATATTAAATTAGCAAGTCAAATTGTTTATCTCGAGAACTAAGCATGCTAGGAATTTGCAGTAAGGGTCCAGATTATCAAAATTTTGACCTAAGATTTCTTGAAATGCAAAATAAACTGCAAATTTTGAGCCTTACTGCATATTCCTAGCATGCTTAGTTCTTAAGATACACTAATATGACTTGCTAAATTCACACTGAAGTTAGAAGGGCAGTATGATTTTTTTTTTTCAAATTTAGGACTTCAAAATTTTTAACTCTAATTTCTTGAAATGCATAAGAAACTTCAAACTCGGAGCCTTACTTTAAGTCTCTAGCATGCTTAGTTCTCGAGATACCCTCTGACCTGCTAACTTCACTGTGAAGTTAGCAGGGCAGTATGAATTTTTTTTCAAATAAAGGACTACAAAATTTGGACCCCAAATTTCTTGAAATGGAAAATAAACTGCAAATTTGGAGCCTAACTTCAAGTCTCTATCATGCTTGGTTCTCGATATTTAATATGTCGCTCGAATACACCCAAAGTTGTTACACTATATAATATATAATTATGTAATATATACTTTACCACCCACCACTTAGGTAAATATGTATATGGTTTTCAAGTGCACCAATGGGAAGTTACTAGTGTGGGTCGATCCCAGACTCATTTTTTGACATTAATTTTAACTAATTTGAAAATAATTTTCTACTAGATAAACAATTTTAAAAACTTGCCCAAACTGATTTGTGCTGATTGCTACTGCTTTATTGGAACAACAATTAACTTAACACAGAGAATAGCCAAAGTCCCTCCTATATTTGCAGAACTACAAGTTACAAGTGAAGAGGAAATTGACCCAAATCATCATCGCTCCTGCGATGATAATTTGGACCCTTACTGCAAATTCCTAGCATGCTTAGTTCTCGAGATAAACAATTTGACTTCCTAATTTAATATTGAAGTCATTTTCTTTTTAATTTCTTAATAATAAGGACTTCAAAATTTTGACCTAAGATTTCTTGAAATGCAAAATAAACTGCAAATTTTGAGCCTTATTGCATATTCCTAGCATGCTTAGTTCTTAAGATACACTAATATGACTTGCTAACTTCACACTGAAGTTAGAAGGGCAGTATGATTTTTTTTTCAAATTTAGGACTTCAAAATTTTTAACTCTAATTTCTTGAAATGCATAAGAAACTTCAAACTCGGAGCCTTACTTTAAGTCTCTAGCATGCTTAGTTCTCGAGATACCCTCTGACCTGCTAACTTCACTGTGAAGTTAGCAGGGCAGTATGAATTTTTTTTCAAATAAAGGACTACAAAATTTGGACCCCAAATTTCTTGAAATGGAAAATAAACTGCAAATTTGGATCCTAACTTCAAGTCTCTATCATGCTTGGTTCTCGATATTTAATATGTCGCTCGAATACACCCAAAGTTGTTACACTATATAATATATAGTTATGTAATATATACTTTACCACCCACCACTTAGGTAAATATGTATATGGTTTTCAAGTGCACCAATGGGAAGTTACTAGTGTGGGTCGATCCCAGACTCATTTTTTGACATTAATTTTAACTAATTTGAAAATAATTTTCTACTAGATAAACAATTTTAAAAACTTGCCCAAACTGATTTGTGCTGATTGCTACTGCTTTATTGGAACAACAATTAACTTAAAACAGAGAATAGCCAAAGTCCCTCCTATATTTGCAGAACTACAAGTTACAAGTGAAGAGGAAATTGACCCAAATGCAATTAAAGCTTGCCGCAATCTTGAGTGTGACTTCAGAGTATTAGTCATCAGTGTTTTGGAAAATCCTTTTGAGCATGAAACAATAAGTAATCTAACAGAAAAAGATGAGCAAATTATGGACAATGAATCCAATCGTGCCATCACACACTGGATCAATTTTGAACTGAACTAAGTCCAGACTAACTTTTATTTCAATCGCCAACGAGGTTATACCTATAAAGCAGCTGTGTGAAGTGGGAACCCAAAAATCAAAATTTCGGTTTGATGTACAGAATCCGTACGGGTACCATATTGTTCTTTGGTTCCACAAGAATCTTCTCTAAGATGATGTTTTGGGAAGATTGCTAAGACTCTGGTTCCACCATGAGATATCGATGAATACCTATGACACCCTCTATTTTCGTCCAAACAAACACTTCTGAAGAGGGAGCACATGTCTTCTTTGATGACGGTTCTTAGAGTTGATGAGTTTTCGTTGCCCTAAACCATAGGAATTTCTACATTTTGGTAATTCAGCGCTTGCTTACCGATATCGAGAATCACTCCGTGTTCCTTCATAAAGTCGATTCCAATTATGCAATCATCACATATATCTGCTACCAAAAATAGATGCGAAAATTCTAGTTCTGCCAAACTATCTTCAGACGAACTCCTCCATATACTCTTGCCGCCTCACCTGCCGCAGTTTTCAGATGGTAGCTATTGGTGTTATGTAGCCATGTCATCTTGACCAAGTCTTTTCTTACAATGGAGGCTGTGGCACCGGTGTCAATTGTAGCCTCGTGTTTCTTGCCATTTAATATTGCGTCCACTATCAGACTTTTATTGTTTCGTTTAGTCTACGAGACTTGAATTGTGGTTCTGGGCCCATCGATACCAGGGCGAGCAGGAGCGATGATGTTATTGCTTACCTGTTCGCGGGTATTATTCTTGTTTCCACAATGTTGACAGGCGACTTTTCTTGGAGGCGATCTGCACTGGCGCTGGAGATGTCCCGTTTTGTTGCAATTCCAGCATCGAGCAGGTCCTTCTCGCTGACTTCTACGGAATTCAGTTCTCTGGTAAGAACATTCCTCAACTTCATGTTCTCTTACCCGATGAACTCTTAAGGAAGCCTGTTTTGATGCTTCCATAGTCAGAGCAAACGCTAATGCTTCAGAAAGCGTGTGTTTTCCAGCAGTTTAAATTGCTTGCTGGAGGTTGATGTCGGTAACTGCACGGACAAAAGCCTCCGTTGCTAGCTGGTTGGTAATTTCATCTCCCGCAGGCGAGTATGCTAGCTGCGCCAACCGTTCAATATCTGCTTGGAGTTGTTGCAAACTTTCACCTCTTTCCTGGACTCTGGTATTGAGCTGAATGCGGAAGACTTCTTGCATATGGCTATCGCCAAAGCGTTTGTCAATGGTATGAACAAGAGCACTGAAGTTGCCGTTCTGGTCTGCTGGTATGGTTTGCAAAAGTTCAGCAGCAGAACCTCTAAGGGCAAGCGTCAGAGCAATAAACTTGTCTTTTTCATCGCAGCCATTTGTTGTTGTGGCTGCCTTAAACTGCTTCTTGTAGATTGACCAAGAAGTTTGTCCACCAAAGGTTGGTGGATGCATTTCCTTTGTCTTAGGACCGTTGCCAGAATGTTCTCGAACTTTAATTTTTCTCATTTTGTCTAATTCTTTGGAAATAAACTCAATTTTGTTTTCGAATTTCTCAAAATTTTCGTCTACATTCCACATTTGTTTTTCGACACTTTCAAACCGCAACAAACTTGTTCTCGTATGTATCGAGCTTACCTTCGAGAAGGGTTTTCTGTTCTTCTAGTATGTTCGTTTTTAGTTCCTCTAGATTACCGCTCAAACCACTCAAGAAGATTATTTTCAAACTGGGCGAGCAGCTAAGCCATAATATTGGTCATGTCTAAGGTTGTACTAACTTGCTCTTCCGGTATTTCAATTTCAAATAGAAACGTGTCTGGATTTTCATCGTGTTGCCTTAAATCTTCCTGCAGACGGATAATGGGGTCACTTTTCGTTCCAGCAGTAGTAGACTAAGAGCCCAGGGCCGCCATACATATGTCATTTTATCAAAGCTGGGATTTTTTCGTTCCAGCAGTAGTAGACTAAAAGCCCAGGGCCGCCAGAATACGTCATTTTATCAAAGCTGGTATTTTTTCTGCGAACAAATACTTTGGTAGCTAAGAACAAATGGATACTAAGAATCTTCAATCCGGGTGCAGTTAAGAGGCAGCGAGTGTTAAAGTTGCATACAAATGTTGCAACATTGCGTTATTTTATCAAAGCTGAATTTTTGATATGTGGTAGGGGATGGTCTCATTTAATTTATTTGACACTTGCCACACATCGACAGTGGGACCTAACGTGAGCCAGACACTTAAAATGTGTCAAACTAATCGTGCCATTTTCATAACAAAATCAAATCAAGATTTTATGTTTTGTTTGGGCAAATATTCTACAATATTTTCTTATCAGCAAGACACCTAAAGCTCTTTGTTACTAAAACGTGATTTTTTCGCTTATTTCCGCTGTATTTAAATTTCTGCCTGATGAATACGTCCCACCATGACACCATCCCCTAACACATATCAAAAATTCAGCTTTGATAAAATAACAAAATGTTGCATCATTTGTATGCAACTTTAACATTCGCTACCTCTTATTGCACACAGATTGAAGATTCTTAGTATCCATTTGTTCTTAGCTACCATAGTATCTGTTCGCATAAAAAATCACAGCTTTGATAAAATGAAGTATGTCTGGCGGCCCTGGGCTCTATAGGAATACCTCGTCTGTTTAGTTCTGCTTTAAAATCAACACAATTCAATGTATTATTTATTTCATTTATATAATATAAATGAATAAACATTCACATACAAATTGGGTACGTACCTTCTTACATAACTACCTACCTAGTACCTACCTAGATATTAACACAAATTATCTATAAACATCCCTACTTTTCTAGGTTAAAATAAAAAAGCGACATGCCTTACCACCTACCACGAGCCATACTCATCAAAAAACATCATCGCCATCAAAATCATGAATTATTGCATCACTGATATTCTTGCCAACAGACCTACCCAGCGGAAAATATCGTCTGTTGAAAAGTCATGTAGGAGTTCATCAGTTCATCGTCTATGTCCACTCATATGCTTTGTAAAGTGTGCACCGCCATTGTGTGTTCTGATAGAAGTTGATTTTTTTTTGTGTTCTCTGTGTTGACATTGTCTACTGATAGTAAATATTATAAGAGGACTTGTGAATTTCGATTAAAATGAGGAAATCTCGGATTGTCTGAAAGTATTTCAGGTTGTTGGTTAATCACCACTTCGCATATGAAGTGGTGATTAACCAACAACCACTGACCTAGTGATTTCACTTTAATTAAATTTAAAGTTTTAGTTCTTATTCTATATTTTATTTTAATTGACCAATCACAAATTCACAACACATACACAACAGAGTAATGAATTCACTATTTATTTAATTTTCTTTACATTTTTCATATTGAATTAACTATAATTGCTGAATAAACAACAACCACTAATCTTGTGATTTGATAATTGAATTTTCATTACCATTTTCATCGAAAACATTGAACTGATGAATAAAGCACATACATTTATGTAGTGAATTCACAGATTATGCAACCACCATGTTTTTCATCATCTGGGTCGGTGAATAAACAACTTCCAACGAAGTAGTGATTTCGTTGGTGAATTTTCATCGGATTTTCAGCAAGTGCTTCCCGCCTAGGACATGCCCATGTTAATTTCATCAAAGGAATCAGCTGAAAAGTGGACGGTACAGCTGCCATTCCTCAAGGAAAATGCTGATCTTTCCTCAATGAATTTTTCAATTTTTCCCGCTGGGTACATAAATATCTAGAAAGCAAAAAAAACCATCTACCTATGCCTTGACCTTCACGCCGCCGCGCTGGCCGACGCGACGTCACCATTGTCTTCCTGCATTGCACACAAGACACCCAATGTTGCACAAAGCCCTACAAACCAAGGAGAATTCCCAAAATTTTGTTCATACTTTTTAATTCTCTGCACCTTTGCATAGCAAAGTAATCGACAAAAAAATGTAAACCAACAAAGAAATCAAAAAAAAAACTTCATTCTTCTTAACAAGTTTTTTTTTTCTTCATATTTATCGCTATCCCTTAACAAAAAACATTCATTGTACCTATTTCACTCTAACTATTATAAATAAGAGTATTTCTTTCCTATTCTAAATTGAAATTCTCCACAAAATTCAATTCTCTCCGTGAACTAGGGTTGTGGAATTCAATGGAGTTTCTTTCGCGTTCCCTCTCAAGATGGCAGTCCATTCGACATTCACCATGATAGTACCCATACATCAAAGTTGCTGAAATTTGTATGTCCCATAATTGTTTTCAGTTCAGGGATGAATGGTACAAGTGTGATTCTGGAGCAAGCATGGGAAATCCGATGTCACCTTTAGTTTCCGAAGCCTTCCTAACAAATTTCGAATCAACATTGAAAGATGAAGGTGTACTACCGAGACTCTGGATTCGGTACGTGGACGATGTCTTCAGTGTCATCAAACCGAACGATGTTATGAATTTATTAAAAATCTTGAACAACAAATACGAAAGCATCAAGTTCACACATAAACAGAAGATACAGCACCACGTTCAATTAACTTCTTGTCTACAGAAAACCAACAACAACAACTCGATTCATCACCAACGATTCACACTGCTCCCGAAAAAACAAATTAGCTGCCTTCCACTCAATGATTCATCGTTTATGTACCTTGACCTTATCACCAGCAAATTATAGCTACATTCTTAAATTGGCTGACACAAATGGTTACAAAAGGACAATAATCGAACAATTGGTGGCGAAACATTCAAATAATGTAAAAAAGCAAGAGCTTTCAACTTTGTTTACTCAAGGAATGGAAGTTGCAGCCAAAAAAGAGCAAAGAGTTGCGTTTTCATATGTGCCGTCTATAACTAATACTCTCTCTAATACTTTAGCTAAAGAGGGTTTAAAAATAGTTTACAAAAACAACAACAAATTGAAAAATGTATTAGGTAGTACAAAAGATCCAACACCCATACAACATAAAAGCGGCATATATAAAATATTTGGCTGTGGTGTTTGCATTTTGAACGATGTTGTAATGAAGTAAGGAATTCTGAATGCCACTGTTTCCAAAAACCTTGAAGCATTGCCTGTAAAAGAGACCAGTTAGTTTTGATTGAAATATCATTTTTAGATAAATCAGGTTGAGGAACAGCAGTATAGGGTTCCCCGATTAGAAAATGAGCGGGTGTAAGGGCAACAGGGTCAATATCGGAAGTTTGTCACATTGGGCGAGAATTAAGAGAAGCTCCGATTTTTACTAATAGGGTATACATCTCTTCTTATGTAAGTTTTGTATCCCCTATTACTCGTTTAAGATGCAATTTAACGGAGCGAAGATGGTGGGATAAATTTCCATTCGACGTTGTCCTTGGCCAGGTGATCGATGATGATGTTGTTGTGTTGCTGACTGCTGAGAAGATTGTACATTTCGTTGAGTAGACGTTTAGCACCAACAAAGTTGATACCGTTGTCGCTCCAAATCTCAGACGGTTTGCCGCGGCGGGCAACGAAGCGATCTAGAGCTGATAAAAAGGCGGTTGAAGTTAAGTCTCCGACTAACTCGGTGTGGATTGCTTTTGTCACAAAGCAAACGAAGAGTGCTATATAGGCCTTTACAAACCTAGGGTTTCGACCTCGATTTAGACGAAGTGTTATTGGGCCTGCGTAATCGCAGCCAACTCTGCTGAAGGGCCGAGCATACCGAACGCGATCGGACGGAAGATTTCCCATAAGTTGTATCGTTGTTGCTTTTTGTTGACGAATACAGTCAATGCATTTTCTTACCACCTTTCGAGCAAGATTTCTGCAACCGAGAATATAAAAATTTTGTTTGATTAGAGCAAATAGAAGTGAGGCACCGGCATGTAAATTATTCTTATGTGTTAAGTCCGCAATTAATTTAGTGACTCTGTGGGATTTGCACAAGATTATGGGGTGTTTTTCAGAATAGGTCAGGTTCGAATGTTCTAAACGACCGCCGACACGAAGAACACCTGATGAATCGATAAATGGATTTAAACTTTTAAGTCTGCTTTTCTAGGGTAACTCTTTCTCAGATTTTAAGCATTGAATTTCTGAGTTAAACAAAGACGATTAAACATATTTTATGACTTGAGTTTTAGCAAAAGATAATTCGTTTGTAGACAGTGGCTCTAGATTCTGAAGTGCATTAGGTAAAGAGAAGTTTTTGGTAAAACGAACTACGTAAGCTGTTACTCGAACTATTTTCAACCAATTTGAAGAGTTATTTATAATAGTTTCTAATGGATGATTTGAGTTATGATACCTTGGCGATTGTGTTTGTCTTACGCTCTTCCAAGTGCTGAGTTTCGATGTCATCTGGGCTGTACCTTGACAACGGCCATTGGTCTCGATCTTTACTTAGCCATCCGGGACCTTCCCACCAGATACAAGTTCTTTCCTAGATTGAGGCAATAATCCTCTTGTAGCGGCATCTGCGGGATTAGAGGCCGATCGAACATGATTCCACGATTTAAAAGGCATAGATGTGAGGATTTCGGATGTTCTATTTCCAATAAATACCGACCATTTCTTTGGGGCAGCGGCCAACCAATGCAGAACTATCGACGAGTCAGTCCAAACAAATACATTCACATCGGGTACCTGTAAAGAGAGCTTGATTTTGTTTACCAATCGGACAAGAAATAATGCTCCACACAACTCAAGCCTCGGAAGAGGTAAGACCTTTAATGGAGCGACTTTAGATTTTGCTGCGACGAGAGTCACAGAGATTGAATTATCAGAATTGACGTTTCGACAATAGACCACTGCTGCGTATGCATCCAAAGAAGCATCGCAGAAGCCGTTCAGTTCCCAATAACGTTCCTTTTGTAACATGACTCGCGGTATAGCAAAAGATTCGACGATAGGTAGCTGGAACTTCTTCATCTCAATTGATTTGTTTTCTCCAAAGCTCCTGAAGCAAGATTTTGACTCCTATGATGACCAGTGCGAGAAATCCCAACGGATCGAAAATTTTTGACGCTTCTGATAATATGTGACGTTTTGTGCATATATTCGAAGGATTAAATTTAACTTTGAATGAAAAGACATCTTTTGATGGACACCACTGCATACCCAAGACTTTGACAGAGTTCGATTCTTCAAAGTCTACTGGTGAAAGTTCTCGCTGATCCTCTGGCAAGGAGATCAGGAGTGGCCAACAGTTCGTAGTCCACTTTCTTAGATTAAGTCCAGCTGTTTTTAAGAGTTCGTCTAGCTCCATCCGAAGAGTTATGATGTCATCAATGGTATCTGAGCCGGAATAGTTGGACCGACAAGAAGAGTTTCGTTTAGAGATTGTGAAGAACGAGTTTTTGAAGACGCATCGAATACGACTCGGATCTTCGTAGTGCTACTGTCTTCTTTGAAGATTGCGTGATGCGGTAAATAATAGGTTGAAGACTTTGATTTTTGAATTTCGTTGGGTGTGATTTCTTCCATATGTCGAAGAGAAATATATTCATTTATGAATTTTGAATATTCCGATTTAAGATTTTGATTCCAATTGAATTTCCGTTCAATGGAATGAAAACGCGCTAAAGCTGTGCCGAAAGAATCTCCGAAGTCGAAATTTGTCGAAGATTTGAATGGAAGTTCTACTTCACATTTGCCATCTTGACAACGAGTGTGATTTTTGACGAAGTTTTCTTCCGGTAATTGCTTCTCGACAGACATTGGTTGCTCGTTGGAAACTTCCTCCAGCCGCCAAAACAGAATTGGAACGAAGATTTAAATAAGAACTAAAATTAGAAACTGCGTTTGAATTTTGATTTGGGGTTTGAATTGTTGATTGAGTAGAATTCTGAGACTGAGGAGCATGGAGAAGGGAATGGTGACGAGAGTGACATTGGTGACAACGAACCGTGAGGCAACAATTATTATATGCATGTCCCGAACGCAAACAATTGAAACAGAGTGAATTGTTCCTAACGAATTCCCGACGAGAATCTATGCTTAATGATTTAAAGTTCGCACAACTTGAAAGCAAATGATTATCTTGGCACTTGGGGCAACTTGGGGTAGATTTTACTAAATGCGTACGAACGGCCCGAGTGCTGCTGGGAGTTGAAAAAGAACTGCATGATTTAAGACATTGGCAACGTATTTGAAGGAATTCAAGAAGGTCATCCATAGTTGAATTATCTTTCGATCCAACTTCTTCAGCCCAAGCCTTCTTAGTGTCTTCATCCACCTTTTGAAGAAGCAGATAAATGAGCAATGGATCTCGTGAACTAGAATCTAAAGCCTTCAGTCCTCGTAAAGATTTGTGGCATTGCACGACGCCGACGGTAGCGAAAGAAACGATTGAATAAACGAACGGACAATGAGATGTTTCTGATGATCTTAGCGTTGTTCAAGTTTTGCCCAAGCCTCCACAAAGTTGCTTTCAGAACATCGTATATGCTTGAGAAGATTCGCGGCTTCTCCGCGAAGAAACGATCTTCAAAACTGAAGCTTTTGAGTGTTCGTAATCGTATGATTTGAATCGACAGTTCCCGTGAACATATCTCGAAAAGTCGGCCAATCTTTATATTCGCCCGAGAAAGGTTCAATCGTAATTCGTGGTAACTTTATAGATTTGTGAGCGATTGCCAAATCTGAATCTTCCGACGGTGTATGATAACCTTGAGGTACAATTTTATCACATTCTAATGCTTTTGATTTGCAAAGAATTGCATCAGAAAGTAACGCATGAGTTTCAAAATATTTTGCCTCATATTCGGCACACTCAGGTTCGCGGTCAACGTAATGTTCTTTAACGGAATACTCTAAAAGTTCGTCTTGAAAAGTTACAAAATCTTTCCATGCTTCATTTAATCTTTCAAGTCTAAATTCTAAAGTATTAACTGTTGTCTCAATAGGAATCGACGAAGCATATGCAGCTGTGAGAGTTGTACAGCCTTTTGCACGACCACGCTTAGCAATTATTTTATTCATTGTGAATAGAGAAAGAAAAAAAATTAAAAATGTTCTATATTTCGCGACCGCACTGTAGAATAATTTTCTCTATTTGTGTATGGCTATGTATGTGTCAATAAATTTATTTAATTCTATAAATTCCTTTATCAAGAATTGACAAACCAAACCGAATAAAACAAAGTTCCCAAAAAATGTCTGTTAGTGTTCGATGAAATAAATTAATACGGTACAGTTTTATGAACTGATGTTTGCACCGTTTGCATAACTGTCTAAGTTATCACGCAATATGACACAATCACGGCATAAACTGTTCCTCTACGGGACCTCTAGTCAGTTACAGTACAGTTTTATGAACTGATGTTTGCACCGTTTGAATAGCTGTTCAACTTATCACGCAAAATGACGGCATACAAAATTCCTCTAAAGGACCTCCTTTTAGCATAAGGTACCCCGAACAGACCCGAATACAGTATTAAAAAAATATTATTATAGCACAGCACTATATGTATGCATGTTTGTATTTTTTTGATTAATTTTATTAACTGTTGTCTCAATAGGAATCGACGAAGCATATGCAGCTGTGAGAGTTGTACAGCCTTTTGCACGACCACGCTTAGCAATTATTTTATTCATTGTGAATAGAGAAAGAAAAAAAATTAAAAATGTTCTATATTTCGCGACCGCACTGTAGAATAATTTTCTCTATTTGTGTATGGCTATGTATGTGTCAATAAATTTATTTAATTCTATAAATTCCTTTATCAAGAATTGACAAACCAAACCGAATAAAACAAAGTTCCCAAAAAATGTCTGTTAGTGTTCGATGAAATAAATTAATACGGTACAGTTTTATGAACTGATGTTTGCACCGTTTGCATAACTGTCTAAGTTATCACGCAATATGACACAATCACGGCATAAACTGTTCCTCTACGGGACCTCTAGTCAGTTACAGTACAGTTTTATGAACTGATGTTTGCACCGTTTGAATAGCTGTTCAACTTATCACGCAAAATGACGGCATACAAAATTCCTCTAAAGGACCTCCTTTTAGCATAAGGTACCCCGAACAGACCCGAATACAGTATTAAAAAAATATTATTATAGCACAGCACTATATGTATGCATGTTTGTATTTTTTGATTAATTTGATCGATTAAAAAAAAAACAATAATCGCACTGGTTTTTATATTTGGCTTACGAAGGACCATGTTTTAGTTTTGATGAATGTATGTATGTAGATTAAAATTATGTGTAATTTGTAAATTTTGTATAATTTGTAAATAATTAAGTTAGTAAGTGTAATTGTGATTTTAATTTGTTGGTGATTTTGTATACTTTTACCACTGTCCAAATTTAATGTATCTAATTGTGTGTTGAGTGCCTCTTATTTGTGTGTTGTTGTTTAAATAAATAAAAACGCCTTTTTTTAACAAACGTTATAAAATTATTTTAATTTAACTTAGTGTAATGTGATTGAATGTATGATTGTATATAAATGTGAATTGACTGTACTAAATGTGAATTATGCAGGTATGAATTATTTATGACTTGCACCAACCGATATCGTTGGCGGTTGAATTGACAATGATTAAAAATGATTCATTTAAGCTTAGTTAGAATTATTTCAAAAGAAAGCGAAAGAAAAGAGAATATGCAAAAAACCAGTATTTTGGTTTGTAAAAGCAGAACTGGTTTGGTTAGTTGCAAGTGCAAGTAGGTATACATAAATGTAAGTATGTACAATCAGAGATCAAAAATAACTGTCAACCTTTATTTTCAATTGGTTTTACTCAGAGAGTTACTACTTTACTTAAGAAATATTTTGGTTTCGGGTTGAGATTTATTAAAAAAAAAAAAAATTTAGGATATCGGTTGAGATTTATTTTTTATTTTCGAAAATATCTCCCAATGCTTGAGATTTTTACGAAATAAATTAATGCAAAAGGTCAACCTTTAACCTTTTTCGCTGAAAATAAATCAAAAATTGTTATTGCAGAAATATTTGGAATTCGCCTAGAACATGTTTATTTTTCAAAAACAAATACATATGAGCTTTTTTTCTTATTTTAGGTATTAAGTCTAACTAATAATCGCTTAAAATAAAGTACAAAGGCGAAAATACCTTTTCGACTGTATCTTGAGTTACTGGGACGCCAAGCACAACCAATGCAATTTCGAAAATGTCCAATAAGCATCATTTCCGCATGCTTCAGCGGTTACAAAATACTAACGGCCATTCTGATTGATAAAATTGCAGATGAGATTTATATTTTTCTCTCAGAAATAAATCTCACTGGTTGACCTAACCTTAAAAAAAGCAAAATAAAGGTTTCTCTCAGACCTTAACCGATATTTTTGTTTGTTGGGAATAAAAGTATAGTGTGACCCGTATTGAAAATGAGAACAAATAACAGTTATTAAAGAATCTTTCAAAAGGTTGAGATTTATTTCTGATCTCTGTGTACAATATATCAATAGAAAATTATATATACCAAAATATGATGTTCTGATGTTATGCTCATACTTTATTCATTTTATAGATTAGGGTGAGTTGTCTGCCGTTTGGCATTCTTAAACACCGTCTTTGACTTGACAAATCGGTAACAGAATAATTTGTTCGAAATAATGTCACCCGAAAGCTCCAAAGTCGCATATTTCCCGAGCGAAAAATTAAATCTAAAAAAAATTAGAGTTTTAAGATATTTTTTATTCCATCATAATCATAGCCGTCATGCAATCACATTTGAAAAGCCGAAGCTACACTCGATGTTGATTATGCATTTTCAAAAGTTATTTGGCGGACCCTTTATAAACTTAAAGTAATTAAAATGTTCGTTTTCGCCAAACTCAAAGCTCTTTTGTTTTAACTAAACTAAAAGTCACGTGTAACGATTAACATATATTTTTATCTGCTTGATTGTGTATAAAGTTAATTATATTGCATACTAATTACGAAGTTTAATTTGTAATAAGTAAAAGTTTAAAAATGTAAATAAATTTAATTTAATCTAAAAAAGAAAACGAACTAAAATTATAACATTGTAACTCCGGCAGTCGGCATTCTCTGTCATATCTTACAATTTGTTGTTGAACCAAAAAAAAAAAATTATTTGTAATAACTTTGAAATAATTGAATCTATCTTAGTTCATTTAAAAAAATATATAAAATCAATAAAAAAAATTTTGTATGTTCATAGTTTTATATTCTTTGTTTATAAAATTGCACGTTATTCTTCAAAGCAAGCCCCCCCCACGAAACAAAATGCTGGCTACGTGCCTGGTCGGTTACTTTGCTATATAAGGTGTAGAGAATTAAAAAGTATGAAACAAATTTGGGAATTCTCCTTGGTTTGTTGGGTCTTGTGCGCTTAAAGAGGAAGGGGTGGGTTTTTTTACAACTTGTGTGCAATGCAAGAAGACAATCGTGACGTGCGTCGCGTCGGCCGGCGGCGGTATGAAGGTCAAGGCATAGGTAGATTGTTTTTTTTCTTTTTTTGCTTTCTAGATATTTATGTATGTAGGTCTGTTGGTAGAATATGAGTGATGCAATAATTTATGAGTTTGATGGCGATGTTTTCTGATGAGTATGGCTCATGGTAGGTAGTTAGGTATGTCGTATGTAGCTTTTTTATTTTAACCTAGAAAGGTAGGTATGTTTGTAGATAATTTGTATTAATATCTAGGTAGGTACATGTAAGTAGGTAGGTACGTACCCAATTTTAATGTGAATGTTTAGGTATTTAATTATATTATATACATAAATGAAACAATACAAATTACAACCACGTTTACTAATCACGCTACAGATTAAACTAGAAGTATTATAAATAAGTAGGTAGGTATATACTAAAATTTATATGATAACAAATATTATGTAGGGTTGCACTAAGAACGGATTTTTTGAAATTCGCACATTTAAGAGGGTAAAATAGGGTAAAACTGAATCAAAGTAAAAAAACTAACTTCTAAACGCGACGTCGTAGAAACTTGATTTTTTTTTATTTGAAAGTTATTGAAAAATTAGGAAAAAATCATGCACATCTTTTTTTTATTAAAAATCTACAAACCGAGATATACCTACCCGGTTTAAGACTGAAAATTGATAAATAGTCGTTTCGAAAAGTACTTAGTAGTTACAGTAGGTGCATTTTTTATTTTTACATATTTTTTATAGGGGATGAACAAAAAATTATCCATGTTTAAGCAATTTTTGACAGTAGGTATTTTTATTGTCATACCCAAAATGATTTTTGAAAAAGGGTAAATTATTTTGGTAAATTTTTTAAACTAGGTATTTGATTTTTAACGGGTAGTTGGAAAAATCTTAAATTTGAATATCTTATAGATATATTTGATAGCAATTAAGTGGTGACAATGTTATCTTTCTAACTTATCATTTGACAGATTTATTTAAGAAAGGGTAAACATTTTGAAATTTTTTTTTTTGGTTTTTTATTAATATCTTTTCAGTAAACAGTGGTAGAGGTTTGCAATAAACTAATGAATTATGGCTATATGTTCCAGGAATTTGTATTGTACCATTGAGCTGAAAAATTATTAATTTTGTTGGCAACGCCATAATTATTATTATTTTCATTTTGACATTTTATATGATTATTATTTCATTCTTTTGTACTTCCTATTTTCGTTTTCTTTTTAATCTGAGCTTTGTATCAACTAGACCTAATTAAACACGTGAATTAAAATTAATTGAATTTTAATATTGTATTTCTTTTTTTATTCACAATAGAATTTTGTGTGATCACAGGGATCACAACAGTGGCGACGAGGATATTAGGCATTATTAATTTCTATTAATTTTAGCAATTCATTGTCCCATCATGGAAGAAACATTCCAGAAATTGCTGGA
Organism: Melangyna quadrimaculata; assembly: GCA_949320155.1. Taxonomy (NCBI): domain Eukaryota; kingdom Metazoa; phylum Arthropoda; class Insecta; order Diptera; family Syrphidae; genus Melangyna; species Melangyna quadrimaculata. The sequence continues at coordinate 34,107,264 of OX439486.1, forward strand.
GCAGATGCAGAAACAGCAGCACCAGGACAATCTGGCAATGCAAACGCTGGTTTCACAGCTGCTTTCAAAGCAACCAGCAACAGCACCATCCAACAGCCCCACGGACAGCAAAGTGGAGCATAAAAGTCCAGAATTCATCATGGAAGCACTTGCATCAAACATCACCGAATTTTGCTTTGACATTGAAAATAACCTCACATTCGACACATGGTATGCTCGTTACGAAGATCTCTTCGAAATCGATGCTGCAAAATTGGACGATGCAGCCAAAGTCAGGCTTTTATTGAGAAAACTCAATTCCATCGTTCACAGCAAATATATCAACTACATTCTGCCAAAGCATCCTCGTGATCTTCCATTCAAAGAAACTGTGCAGAAGCTCACCCAGCTTTTTGGCTTCCAAACATCACAATTCAATTTAAGATACAACTGTCTTCAGCTCACAAAAGAAGCAAATTGTGATTTCATTACATACGCAGGTATAGTGAACAAACATTGCGAACAATTCAAGCTAAGGGATCTAACCCTAGATCAATTCAAATGCTTGATATATGTAATGGGAATGAAATCAACATCTGATTTCGAGATACGCACCAAAATGTTGACAAAGTTGGACAGTGAAGGTTCTACCATTACTTTAGACGTTTTGTCAAGAGAGTGTCAACGTTTAATCAATTTAAAAACAGACACAGCACTCATCGAGAATGCCAAAGCTGATGCTCTTGTGAACCGACTACACACCACCAACAACTTCAACAAGTCAAAAGCTATCCCGAAATCTCCTTGCTGGTTTTGTGGTAACATGCATTTCGCCCGCGACTGCTCATATTCTAAACACAAATGTGGGCAATGCAACACAGTAGGGCATAAAGAAGGGTACTGCAATGCGGGGAAAAAGCAGAAAAACAAAATTCAGAAAAACAACAGACCAAGAGCAAAGACGAACAACAAATCATTCAGACCAGAATTAAAAAGCATTTTCATCACCAACAAAATTGAACCATCGGAGCGAAAATACGTGAGCATCAACATAAATGGTACAAACATCGACTTGCAGTTGGACACAGCATCTGATATTACAATAATATCAGAGAAAAACTTCAAAAAAATTAATGTTCCACGTGTGGACAAAGTTCCTCATAAAGCCAGAAGTGCAACCGGCAAATTACCATTGTCAGCCCAATTTGATTGCATTATCAAATTCAGAACGAGACAGACATATTCCACATGTTATGTCACTCCAATCAACAATTTAAATGTCATGGGACTCGACTGGATTAAGGCATTAAATCTCGAAGACATGTCAATAAGTGCAATCTGCAATCAAGTCACAACCGATAACCGGGAAAGTTTTAATGAATCTATTCAAAAAAGTATTTCACTTTTAAAACTTTCTTTTCCAGACGTTTTCAACGAATCATTGGGCCTGTGTAATAAAACAAAAGCACATCTGGTGACAAAGCCAGACACCCAGCCAGTTTTCCGACCAAAGCGGCCAGTCGCTTATGCTGTAAAAGATCTAGTTGAAGCGGAGCTACAGAGACTACAAGACACCAATGTGATTTCGCCAGTTAACTACTCGGAGTGGGCTGCTCCTATAGTCGTCATACGGAAATCGAATGGAAGCATACGCATTTGTGCCGATTTTTCCACTGGTCTTAACAATGTGCTCGATAGTCATCAGTATCCTCTACCATTGCCAGAGGATATTTTCGCAAGACTGGCCAATGCTCGATTCTTTAGTCACATTGACTTATCAGATGCATTTTTGCAAATTGAAGTTGACGAAGAGTCAAAGCATCTACTCACAATCAACACACACATGGGTCTCTTCCGATACAACCGAATGGTGTTCGGTGTAAAAACATTTCCGTCAATTTTCCAACAAGTCATGGACCAAATGCTTGCTGGACTGTCAGGCGCAGCAGCATACATTGATGACATCTTTGTATCCGGAACAGACTTGGAGGAACACAATCGAAATTTACATGAAGTTCTGTGTCGTATCCAGGACTACGGATTTAAGGTTAAATTCGCAAAATGTAAGTTTTTTGTCACAGAAGTCAAATATCTTGGGTACGTCATTAACCAACACGGACTTCACCCCGATCCGGAACGTATATTGGCCATCAACAACATGCCAGAGCCAACCAACGTGTCCGAACTTCGATCTTTTCTCGGTGCTATAAACTTTTATGGCAAATTTGTGAAAGACATGCGACAACATCGAGGACTATTGGATGAGCTGTTGAAGGCAAACACACGATGGATATGGACAGAAGAGCACCACAGCAGTTTTCTCAACCTGAAAAAAATTCTGTCATCTGACCTGCTCCTAGCTCATTACGATCCTAAACAAAGCATCATCGTTGCAGCAGATGCGTCCAACTATGGCTTAGGTGCTTGTATTTTGCACGAATACCCTGACGGAACCATAAAAGCCATCTGTCATGCCTCACGATCGCTCACACCAACTGAAAAAGCATATAGCCAGATCGAGAAGGAGGCTCTCGCTCTTGTATTTGCAGTAACTAAGTTCCACAAAATGGTTTTTGGCCGAAAGTTCAAACTACACACGGATCATAAACCTCTTCTTGCTATTTTCGGAAAAAAGACTGGAATAGCCGTTCACCAAGCAAATCGTCTTCAACGCTGGGCTGTCAAGTTATTGGCATACGATTTTGACATCAGCTTTATTTCAACGAGTAGCTTTGGATATGCAGATGTGCTGTCACGGCTCATTGATAAAAACATCCAAGTTGCAGAAGACTTTGTTATTGCAGCAATCAAAATTGAACAGGAGGTCAAACAAATTCTTACAGAAAATCTCGGAAATCTTCCAGTTACTCACCAAATGGTTAAATTTGAATCATCAAAGGATAATACACTGCGTCAAGTAATCCAGTTTTTGGCTAATGGTTGGCCAAGTGAAATCAAAGACAACGACGAGCTTAAAGCATTCTTCAACCGCAGAGAAGATATCAGCATCATCGACGGATGTGTCATGTTTGGCCAACGAGTCGTCATTCCGAAGCTGTATAGAAGAAGAGTTCTCAAACAACTCCACCGTGGCCATCAAGGCATTGAAAGAACAAAATCTATAGCCAGAAGTTTTGTCTACTGGCCAAGCATAGACACCGACATCAAAACACTCGTCCAAAACTGCAACAACTGTGCAGCAGCAGCCAAGATGCCAGCAAAAACATTGCTTCAACCATGGCCCACACCAACAGAACAATGGGAACGTCTCCATCTGGACTACGCTGGACCAATCGAAGTTGCAACAAAATCCATCACTACTCAGCGTACCATAGAAATTCTCAACGAGATATTCTCCCGATTTGGACTACCGAAAACGATCGTCTCAGATAACGGGACACAGTTCAAGAGCTCGCAGTTTCAGCACTACTTGGCAGAGAATGGTATCGAACATCTTTGTTCCAGTCCATACAACCCGATGTCTAATGGACAAGCCGAAAGATTTGTGGACACCTTCAAACGTTCGCTTCAAAAGTTAAACACAGAGGGAACAATCACTCAAAATCTACAAACTTTTCTACAAACGTATCGTTCGACACCAAACCGGAACACTCCAAATTCAAAAGCTCCAGCCGAAATCATGTTTGGTAGAAACATCCGCATCAGCCTGAACCTCATTAAACCAGAGCTTAATAAAAGCCAAGATGAGACTCCAAATAAAAATCAAACAACAATGAAAAGGCAATTTAATCGAAAGTTTGGGGCAAAGTCTAGATCATTCAACACTCAAGATTTAGTTTATGTCAGTAGACATACCAACAATAACAACTTCCAGTGGCAGCCAGGACAAATTATTGAACGTTTTGGTAAGGTTATATATAATGTTTTGTTGCAGAGTGGCAGAGTAGTTCGTGCACATGCCAATCAACTTCGAATACGTCATAGAGAAGATGTCACTGCCAAACCTCAAGGCGAAAAACCATGGAACACTGCTCTGGACGTATATGAATGCGAGAAAACACCTTGTGAACCAGTACCGCCAGCAGACAAGGTTAACTCCCCGAATGTTAAGACTTCACCAAAGAACATTGTAGCAGCTTTACCATCTCTACCACGTCGCACCCAGCGTACACGACGACCAATCGATAGATTTGTTCCTGGATAATTGTATCATCAATCATCATAGAAGATAACTAAAAAGGGAAGGTGTTGGCAACGCCATAATTATTTTTATTTTCATTTTGACATTTTATATGATTATTATTTCATTCTTTTGTACTTCCTATTTTCGTTTTCTTTTTAATCTGAGCTTTGTATCAACTAGACCTAATTAAACACGTGAATTAAAATTAATTGAATTTTAATATTGTATTTCTTTTTTTATTCACAATAGAATTTTGTGTGATCACAGGGATCACAACAAATTTGATACCTCATTTTTTAATCTATACCTCCTATATGAGTGTCACAATTGATTTTTAAAAATTCATAAAATTTCGAATAAAATCCAAAGAATTGCTTTGCTTTGTTCATTGTCAACAATCGTCAACTAGTGCAAAGCAACGTTATCTCAAATTTATTTTTTTAAATTTTTAATATAAAAAATCACAACCATATAAAAATCATAAATTACAAAAAATTTACATTTAGACAACTTTAGAGGCTATAAAATTGAGTAATACTTAATAGTTCATAATAAATGATACATGAAATTTAGGTAGAAATTTATATCTTAAATTTTTGTGTAAAAATTATTGCAAAATATTAACAAATTTGTATTAAAAATGTGTTTTAATGAATAACCAACTCATTTTTCGTACTTTAAATTCAAAAGTTAATGAAAAATGTATGTATTTCGAAAAATAATGATGCACATTCAAGCTTCAAACTTGATTTAGCGAAAAATCAATTCGATTTTTGGTACTTTAAATGCAAACGTTAATACAAAATTTATACATTTTGAAAAACAAAACCAACACACTTATTACTCTAATCCTCTTCTAAGATATTGCTTATAAATTTTAAGTGATTACTTCAACCAAAGCCACTCTAAAATTAGTTTTATTGATTTATTTACCAACAAAAAATGCAAAATGGATCATGCTTTTTCAAGGAATTCTATTTTTATTTTGTCAACACGCCCATCAAATATTTCCAAATTTAAAAATTATAAATTTTGAAAATCTAATAAATCTAATAAAAAGAGATAAAATTCAGAAAAGATTAAAAATTATCAATTTGTCGGCATAAAATTGGTTATAAATCGAAAAGTACTTATCCGAATTTAAAAATTTAGATGTCTATAGAAAGGTTATTTCCTCAGCATTTAAATACATATGTACATATAAAATATTTAGATGATTATACAATTTTTAGTGCTAATACGCCTGGACAGATAAAATAGCTTTATTTGGCCTAAATAGCTAATATTATAACTATTTTTCTGCCGATTTTCACAACTTAAACTTGACGGTCGATAATCAACTGGTTGCCTGATTCTTCTTAGTTTAATGTGAAAGTTGCTTCATTTATTTTGTCATATCTTGAAAAGTTATAGTCCTAGATCCATACGGTTTTCAGCGTTTGACTAAAAATTGACAACAGCATTAAGTTTTGAAAAAAAAATTATGCTTAATCACGTTATTTTTTTTTTCAAAATTTTGACTTTGAAAATTAATTTTTCAAAAACTATTCACTCGAACAACTTAATTTAAAGTTATATTTAAGAATATTGCCTTTTCAATATGCTATAGCATCACTCTGTAAGTGTTACCGTTATTTTTTAATATTTTTGAACAAAGAATATTACGTAAAATTCTGAAGAAAAAATTCAATTTCTATTTTCAATTCAATAAATTTTGTTTTTCAATTTTTTTTTCTAAATTTTGACTTTGAAAAATTTTGTTTCAAAAACTATTAATTGAATATTTTTATTTTGAAAACAATTTAAAAAAAAAAGACTTTAAAAAAAGCTATCGCATGATATTGTAAGTAATATCGTTGATTTTTAATAATTTTTAATCCATTTAAAGCAAATATTTCAGAAAATTGCCCCTCCCCTACAAACGGAGGGAAATAGAAGTCTTAAGCTTTAAAAATAAAATTGACACAGTCGACTCCACATAACTGGAACACCATAAATTTAGACCATTTGTTTCAGTTTAGCGGAGTTTTCAGTTAACCGAATACCGAACTTTGGATAACTGACACTTGTTTCAAATAAGCGGAGTTTTTTTAAAAACAAATTTTAAATTTCATTTAGCCTGAAAATCAAAAAAAATTGAGGTATGATTTTTTGTGTCAAAATATGTATGTACCTATATGTAGTTATGTTTCCATATGAAACAATTCAAACAACAAAGGTATTTTCATTTTTAATCACAAAACGAATATGAATATATAATAATTAAAAACAAAAAAAACGGTCGTTTCACTTAACCGGGTTGCAAAAGTGAAAATGTTCTTTTGAGGCAAACAATTTTGTTTCAATTATCCCGAGTTTTCAATTAAGCGGAGTTCAGTTATGTGAATCAGTTTGTGTGAAAAATTCTTTAAAAAGCCTCCGGAATAAATTTCTTGTTTCAGATAACCGATGTTTACAGTTAAGCGGAGTTGACTGTACCTACACACAAGAACAAATAACATTTTATTTGACAACTGAAACTTAGTTTTCCTTTTTTTTTAACAATATTTATATAGGTACCCACCTAAAAACCTATGTGTACATACCTCTACCTACAACTGTGTATAATTCAATTTTTAGTGCACTGGCCGTTTTGCATTTTACATTAATTTTCTCTCTCTGGTTGATTTGAAAAAATAAAAATTTAGGTACCTACCTAGGTACATACCTATGTACTTGTACATACCTAGGCAGCTTTAATTAACATACAGTGTTGTAGGTAGGTAACGGTACATACCTAGCTATATTTTTTAAAAATTTCTGGGTACCTACCTACCTACAACTAAAACTTATAAAACCAACCTACTAGGATATCGCCCACTGGCTGAAATTCAACCACCACATTGACAGACTCTAGTGTCAAAGAATTAAATCGTATCTACCTATGTAGGTACATACCTACCTACATGCCTGCTCGTATTATAAATTGTAAATTAAAACACAAAGCAAATAACCCTACCTAACCTGAAAATCAAACAAACAAATTTTAAGCCAAAGACAGGAAATTAGTTTTTGATTTCTGTACCTAGGTAAACAAATAAAACCTACCTACCACCAAGCACTTACCTACCTACCTCAACATTGCATAGAAATTCTCCCTTTTTTCATTAACTTATTTTCATACCTACCTACATATAGGTATGCATTATGTATGGACCTACCATTTGTCGGCATAATAAATTGTAAGCTTCTTGCAAAACATTTCAAGTCAAACTCAAATCATGCAAACAACCTAAATACTAATAAAATCTACCATTCATAATTTAAACGAATATATCTACCTATATAGGTATATTTTCCTTTCCCGCAAAAAATATGCTCAAAATCTTGCACTTGCAATAAATTTCACGGCAAATAAGAAATCTTTGCAGTTTAATATAAAAACTACCCTCAATAATATACGATTGCATAAGCATATATACCTACAAATATACTTACAGGACATGACCATATTTTCTTTCCCGCATTAAAATCAACCTACCCTTGATACCATACGAATGTATAACCTCACGCATTATTCTTTCCCGCAAAACAAAAAACTAAATTCCTTGCTTCAAGGTTAATGACAACGACACGACGCAAACAGCTTACTTACACAATGTATGTCTACTTCTCTTCTCGCATATAGCTTATAGGATAGCATATCAGTAAATTAAGCAAAAAAAAAAAAATAACCTTGCACATTCAATCAAAGAGGATACGAACATTTTTTTGTCATTCTCTTCACCTTTTTCCCATAATGGACTTTTAAAAATACCTTCGATTGGTTACTCCATTTGATTCTTACCAGAATCGAAACAAATACACTCCTCTTGCTCTAACTACCTAGTTTCGATTGTCTGATAAATGGAAGTCTCCCAAAAATGTAAGCCTCCACCGACAATTGTCTCCCGAAAATGGAAGTCTCCGCCGAGCTAAAGTGGCGCCACCAACGAAGCATTGTTGCATTAAAAAATTTTGTCCATGATAGTACTATAGTTTATATATACAAGGGTTTATACACATAGATGAACCACGAAAAAAAAGTGGTAACCTCACTAGGTGTCGCTACATACACCAAATCGAGATTTTAAATTGTGGAACGTATTGACTGTCGCAAAAAAAATCAACAAAACAGAGCAAGTAATAACAAGAAGAAAAGTATACGAGAGGTATCTGTTTTATTTTGTGGTTTTTTTGTGTACAGATACTTATACAGTCTTCCTTCGATTTTTTGAATAGATGCGCTTGTGCGGATAGATACATAATCTGTAGGCATGAATGAATAAATAGAAAGATTACGACAGCTGCATTTTAATTTTTCGATTTACTGCGCACATACGTCACAAGAGACAGTTTCTTGTCATCTAACGGGGTGTGCAAATGAATGTTTTTATTAAAATAGTATATTTTCTTGCAGTTAAATTATCAAAAAATGTTAACTTTGGTATAATTTGTTATTAAAATACGCCAATTAATATAAATAAGTTTTATTTTAATGTGGTTGTGGGAAATTGTCCATTGATAGGCCAATTACATGAACAGTGCTGAAAAAAATTTAAACAAAAAATAATAAATTCAAAAGAAAAGATACAAAATTGATGTTTATGTTATTGTTTTATTAAATTTTCTTTCTTGGGACATTGTGATTTCTGTTATTGTTAAGTGTTCTAATTCTAAAGTACATTTGGGCTCGGAAAAATAATGTTTTTATTTTGGTGTCTACCGCAACATCCTCGGCCAAATCCAAAAGATTTTTAAGGTAGTTGTTGCATATAACCAAATCTTCACCATTGAAAGACATGAGGATGCCAACTTTTTGGTTTACCTATATCAAGCTGTGTTGTTTCTTTAAGTATTTTTACAACTGGCTTTAAAATACCTAGCGAGATGTCAATTCTTTGAGCCCAGCGTTGAAGCGTTCTTATCGAAGGAAGTAGAAATTTGTTTCTTGCAAAAGTTTATGCTCTTGCACTCGCTGAGTCTGAGTATAAGGTAATTGACCTCGCGACGTCAACTTCTGACCAATGCGTAAGCTTTGCACCGCTCTTCAATATTCAAATTTGGCCGTAGGTGAAAATGGAAGCCAATTTTTGTCTACATTCCTGCTTTCAAACCTACTTTTTGTCAAAGACGTTCGGAGATTCTGTTTATTTTTTTTTTTTTTTCATAAGTTGATCTCGTTTTCTAATTTTTGTCTGAAAATAAACAAAATAATAAGGAGCTCAATAAACAACTTCCTTAGACATACATTTGTGTAAGGTGCTCATAAAATTTGGTTTCGTAGAACATCGCAGCAGTTCTGAAAAGAACTAATTTGTATAGCGTCGTCGACGCTCTCACTTAAAATACAAGGATGAACATCCTTTGCTTCCTGTAACAAAGCACATATAGCTCTCTAATATTCTCTTGCCTTGACTCTGTTTTTTCTGTTATCCTGAGTCGATGGTAACTCCACGTTTTCAGTAATGAAAATAGAGGGAACAGAACCAGGTTTGAGTAAGAGTCGTCTACGAGTTACAAAACCCTTTATAAATACTGGTACCGCTTAGATAATAACTCTTGTTTAATATTTTTGTGTAATTATTAACCATTTCGTACTGGAGGTTCCTTTCAAAGTCATCAGATCCAAAATACTCACTGCAAATTCTACCCGTCTTCGTGTTGATTTGGTCTTTCCGTTTACAAAAATGAACCCAACTTTACCCAACAGTAAGCCAGAATCTTTTGGTCATTTTTATTATTGCTGTTATTACAACCACACACTGCACATCGCGTTTTGAATTTTAGTATATTAAAAAGTTTGAAAAAAGAATTAATTTAAAAATTTCCTTTTCGATTTCGCGCTTTTTCGTCTCTTCATACGTCACAGCTAATGTCAAAAAAAGTAACACATGCGCGTGTCGTAATCTTTTTTTTTTCATTCATGATCTGTAGGTATGTATATTATAATATTATATCAAAGCGTATAGAGTAAGAGGGACATAATTGTGGCTTGTGGGAAATGTGTTTTTGTTTTTTTTTCGATCTATGAACAGGTGTGTGGCTATATCGCTATATCAAGACGATGTTTATAGTTTATGTAGTTGGTAGGTAGGTATTCAAGTCAATTAATATGAAAATGTCAATAAAGCCGAAAAACGTCAATTGTTCTATCTTTCAAAGTGCAGCTCCGATTTTGATGATTTTTTTTATGTTATTAGGTATTTTGAAGGAGTTACACGTGTGTTTTTAAATATACGAGTAGGTTTTGATATATATGTATAGGTATATTTATATTTATTTTTTTATATATTTGGTTTCTCGGATATGGCTTCTACGATTTGGATGAAATTTTCAGAGTTTGTTTTTATAAATAATAAAAAAATTAAAAATTAGTTATAATAGAATCATCGCACAACCACACCATATTTTCTTATTTCTTTGTTTAATGGAACATACTCGTTTCTAGGGATCAAGCATTTAAGTTTAAATTTTCGAAATAGGTATGTTTTTATAAGCAAATTAAAAATTCAGAAATTGCAAATTAAAAATTCAGGAGTTGTTTTAAAAAGTCAGTTCGGAAATGGCTGCAACGACTTCTAGAAATTTTCAGAGTTCGTTTTAATAAGCAATAAAACAAATAGGTACGCCCACTTTATTCTATTTTTGATTTCTCGGAAACGGGTTCTACGATTTGGATACAATTTTCAGAGTTCGTTATTTTAAACAAGGAAAATATTTCTTTTCTTACTTCTTTTTTTATGGAATTCACAGACTCATTTTCACGGAATCGACTTGCAGGATTTTCCCGTGTAGATCGTTTTAAAGAACAAGGAAAACAATCTGAAATTAGTTATGTTTCGATTCGCCCACTCAGATAGGTACCTACCAACTTTTCGTATTTGTTTGTTTTCTTGGAAGTGCCTCTTATGATTTGGGGGAAATTTTCAGAGTTTGACTTATGACTTTTGATTTAGTTAGATTTAATTGTATCTTTTAAACGACTCTAATGATTTGAAAAAAAATATTGTTTTCAAATCAGGGTGGTTCAAAAAATATTATCTTTGTTGTTCTCTGAAAAATTAAATTAAAAAATGATATGTAGTTACCTAGGTACCTTACCTACTGTTTTTTAAAATTTTACGTAGGTACATACATAATTAAGTAGTAATTAGGTTTTCATTATTCAATGCTCTTATCAATTTTTAGTCGAATGCAAAGAAGTGCTTTTAATGTTAAAAATACAATATACGGGGTTTTCCTTAGGCAAGTATCAGGAAAAATAGATATGGGTGATTCTACAAATGATGAGGTATGATTTTTTGTGTCAAAATATGTATGTACCTATATGTAGTTATGTTTCCATATGAAACAATTCAAACAACAAAGGTATTTTCATTTTTAATCACAAAACGAATATGAATATATAATAATTAAAAACAAAAAAAACGGTCGTTTCACTTAACCGGGTTGCAAAAGTGAAAATGTTCTTTTGAGGCAAACAATTTTGTTTCAATTATCCCGAGTTTTCAATTAAGCGGAGTTCAGTTATGTGAATCAGTTTGTGTGAAAAATTCTTTAAAAAGCCTCCGGAATAAATTTCTTGTTTCAGATAACCGATGTTTACAGTTAAGCGGAGTTGACTGTACCTACACACAAGAACAAATAACATTTTATTTGACAACTGAAACTTAGTTTTCCTTTTTTTTTAACAATATTTATATAGGTACCCACCTAAAAACCTATGTGTACATACCTCTACCTACAACTGTGTATAATTCAATTTTTAGTGCACTGGCCGTTTTGCATTTTACATTAATTTTCTCTCTCTGGTTGATTTGAAAAAATAAAAATTTAGGTACCTACCTAGGTACATACCTATGTACTTGTACATACCTAGGCAGCTTTAATTAACATACAGTGTTGTAGGTAGGTAACGGTACATACCTAGCTATATTTTTTAAAAATTTCTGGGTACCTACCTACCTACAACTAAAACTTATAAAACCAACCTACTAGGATATCGCCCACTGGCTGAAATTCAACCACCACATTGACAGACTCTAGTGTCAAAGAATTAAATCGTATCTACCTATGTAGGTACATACCTACCTACATGCCTGCTCGTATTATAAATTGTAAATTAAAACACAAAGCAAATAACCCTACCTAACCTGAAAATCAAACAAACAAATTTTAAGCCAAAGACAGGAAATTAGTTTTTGATTTCTGTACCTAGGTAAACAAATAAAACCTACCTACCACCAAGCACTTACCTACCTACCTCAACATTGCATAGAAATTCTCCCTTTTTTCATTAACTTATTTTCATACCTACCTACATATAGGTATGCATTATGTATGGACCTACCATTTGTCGGCATAATAAATTGTAAACTTCTTGCAAAACATTTCAAGTCAAACTCAAATCATGCAAACAACCTAAATACTAATAAAATCTACCATTCATAATTTAAACGAATATATCTACCTATATAGGTATATTTTCCTTTCCCGCAAAAAATATGCTCAAAATCTTGCACTTGCAATAAATTTCACGGCAAATAAGAAATCTTTGCAGTTTAATATAAAAACTACCCTCAATAATATACGATTGCATAAGCATATATACCTACAAATATACTTACAGGACATGACCATATTTTCTTTCCCGCATTAAAATCAACCTACCCTTGATACCATACGAATGTATAACCTCACGCATTATTCTTTCCCGCAAAACAAAAAACTTAATTCCTTGCTTCAAGGTTAATGACAACGACACGACGCAAACAGCTTACTTACACAATGTATGTCTACTTCTCTTCTCGCATATAGCTTATAGGATAGCATATCAGTAAATTAAGCAAAAAAAAAAAATAACCTTGCACATTCAATCAAAGAGGATACGAACATTTTTTTGTCATTCTCTTCACCTTTTTCCCATAATTGACTTTTAAAAATACCTTCGATTGGTTACTCCATTTGATTCTTACCAGAATCGAAACAAATACACTCCTCTTGCTCTAACTACCTAGTTTCGATTGTCTGATAAATGGAAGTCTCCCAAAAATGTAAGCCTCCACCGACAATTGTCTCCCGAAAATGGAAGTCTCCGCCGAGCTAAAGTGGCGCCACCAACGAAGCATTGTTGCATTAAAAAATTTTGTCCATGATAGTACTATAGTTTATATATACAAGGGTTTATACACATAGATGAACCACGAAAAAAAAGTGGTAACCTCACTAGGTGTCGCTACATACACCAAATCGAGATTTTAAATTGTGGAACGTATTGACTGTCGCAAAAAAAAATCAACAAAACAGAGCAAGTAATAACAAGAAGAAAAGTATACGAGAGGTATCTGTTTTATTTTGTGGTTTTTTTGTGTACAGATACTTATACAGTCTTCCTTCGATTTTTTGAATAGATGCGCTTGTGCGGATAGATACATAATCTGTAGGTATGTATATTATAATATTATATCAAAGCGTATAGAGTAAGAGGGACATAATTGTGGCTTGTGGGAAATGTGTTTTTGTTTTTTTTTCGATCTATGAACAGGTGTGTGGCTATATCGCTATATCAAGACGATGTTTATAGTTTATGTAGTTGGTAGGTAGGTATTCAAGTCAATTAATATGAAAATGTCAATAAAGCCGAAAAACGTCAATTGTTCTATCTTTCAAAGTGCAGCTCCGATTTTGATGATTTTTTTTATGTTATTAGGTATTTTGAAGGAGTTACACGTGTGTTTTTAAATATACGAGTAGGTTTTGATATATATGTATAGGTATATTTATATTTATTTTTTTATATATTTGGTTTCTCGGATATGGCTTCTACGATTTGGATGAAATTTTCAGAGTTTGTTTTTATAAATAATAAAAAAATTAAAAATTAGTTATAATAGAATCATCGCACAACCACACCATATTTTCTTATTTCTTTGTTTAATGGAACATACTCGTTTCTAGGGATCAAGCATTTAAGTTTAAATTTTCGAAATAGGTATGTTTTTATAAGCAAATTAAAAATTCAAAAATTGCAAATTAAAAATTCAGGAGTTGTTTTAAAAAGTCAGTTCGGAAATGGCTGCAACGACTTCTAGAAATTTTCAGAGTTCGTTTTAATAAGCAATAAAACAAATAGGTACGCCCACTTTATTCTATTTTTGATTTCTCGGAAACGGGTTCTACGATTTGGATACAATTTTCAGAGTTCGTTATTTTAAACAAGGAAAATATTTCTTTTCTTACTTCTTTTTTTATGGAATTCACAGACTCATTTTCACGGAATCGACTTGCAGGATTTTCCCGTGTAGATCGTTTTAAAGAACAAGGAAAACAATCTAAAATTAGTTATGTTTCGATTCGCCCACTCAGATAGGTACCTACCAACTTTTCGTATTTGTTTGTTTTCTTGGAAGTGCCTCTTATGATTTAGGGGAAATTTTCAGAGTTTGACTTATGACTTTTGATTTAGTTAGATTTAATTGTATCTTTTAAACGACTCTAATGATTTGAAAAAAAATATTGTTTTCAAATCAGGGTGGTTCAAAACATATTATCTTTGTTGTTCTCTGAAAAATTAAATTAAAAAATGATATGTAGTTACCTAGGTACCTTACCTACTGTTTTTTAAAATTTTACGTAGGTACATACATAATTAAGTAGTAATTTGGTTTTCATTATTCAATGCTCTTATCAATTTTTAGTCGAATGCAAAGAAGTGCTTTTAATGTTAAAAATACAATATACGGGGTTTTCCTTAGGCAAGTATCAGGAAAAATAGATATGGGTGATTCTACAAATGATGCAATTTCTTTTGGCCACGCTGATATTTTGAAAACATTTAAAGCAATCAATCTGATTTTTTTAACAAACAAACTTAATTAATTACTCTAAAAATTCTCCAAAGTACCTAATTCTCAGTCCCCTGACGTGACCCCCGCTTGTTTTACAAGCGAAAAAAGTAACTGTTCTTCTACTGTTGGTTTCACACCAAAATGAACACCAAGTTAATAACCTTGAGTAATGGATCTTTATTATGAAGTAAACAAATTGTTATATAAATGTATTTTACGAACAAAACAAATCATTAAACTTTGTCTCTCTCCACGCTTTCTTATCAGTCCCCTGGCAGATTGAAACAGTTAAAAATTTCGATAACTAATGGACCGATCGAAGTTTCAGATATGGTATAGTAAAGGGCCAAGTCTCACTAACACATAATAGTAAAAGTTCATTGCGTCCGTTATGTATGTCAGTTGTGAATAAGGCATTTGTAATAGAAAACGTGGGATGTCCACTCAGTTTCTCAGTCCCCTGGCAAGGGTTTACGCACCAATTTTGTATGAAAGCATGCATATTTTTTAGACCTAGTGAAACCACAGTATAAACAATTTTTTTTCTTATATCAAATAAAACGTTACTTTGTTTTTGGTGCAAAAACTTTGAAAACATTCAGTACCCTGGCCTCAGTCCCCTAGCAATTTTTTATTAAAATGTTCTTTTTGTTTAACGATCCTAAAAATAAATTATAGAACACAAAAATAATTTATTTGCCACGGGTTTTACTAACTTTTTATTAGAAACAATAGAGATAAAACTGAAGTCTAAAATGTAATGTTAGGTACGTACATTACTCTGGATACTTAAATGTATTTTTTTCTTAAGGATTTATTATGTATTTTGTGTATACATTATATAAGTCACAATTTTAATAAGAAACATAATAATTCATAAGATAATTTGTGTAAACGTATATAAAGTTTCCGTAAAAAAAACTAAGTCCCCCTGAACACTTAATTTTTAAAAAATGACAATAAAACTGATAATTTGGCTGGCCGGTTTGTGGTATGTGAAAGGACGTTCTAATGTTTCAATTAAGCTAGTTCTTATCACTGTTTGCTTCAAAAAGTGTCGTACCGAAATTATCATCATTTTATTCCATAGTTTGTAGAAACACCCATATTTAAAATAAAATACGAAGGGCCATATTTAAGATATTAATACAGGTTTTTTTTGCTAGGTAAAACTTTGAAGTAAAAAGTAAAAAGTAAATTTTATATTTTCTGTCTCCATTTTTTGCATAAGTCAGACGAAGATACATGTTAATCCACCAATAGAATGTCAAAATAAATTGAAGAACTTTTGCAAAGATTATGTATTGAAAAACCTTTAAGAAATCTGTTTTTTTTTTTTTTTTAGATAAAATTGTTTGATCGGGGAATTTTAGGGCTTTTGGGTGATATTTGAAACAAAATATTCTGTGTATGCCAAAATTTAGTTAATTACCTATCTGTCAAGGCATGTACTGTCAAATTCCATTGTAGGATAGCTACCATGATGATGGATTAAAAAAACCTCTAAAAACCCGTTTTTTTTTTAGAATTATTATAGAACCATATTTGTTTCGCAATACAACACACGAGACAGGAATGGTTGCGAGTTAAAAGCTTCTATACTGTCTTCAAACTGGTTTCTAAAAAGGTAAGCCAGTTGACGAGCAAAGTAAGCTAAGGTGGTAAGTGTGTTGCCACTGGCTAGCCAGTACTGACTCGTGTGGCCTAAGCACAAGAAAAAAAATAATCGATTTTCTAATCCACTTCGCTCAAGGAAGGATCGGATTTTTGACTGATTTTTAATACATGAGTTTAGAATCAGATTTCATAAACATAACAAATTTTGACTCGACTCTACTCTTTAGGTTGAGTGGTAATGAGATTCGTTCATTACCACTCAACAAAAGTATACAAAGGTTCGCATCAGCTTCGAGGTCCAGCTAGCTTCAATACTACACAAAGTGATCAGAGTAAACAAACTTAATACCTTATTAGTCTCCTTATTTTAAATATTATACCTAAATATGTAATGTCTTGTCTTTAAAACATTAAACTTTACCCAAATAGTCTTCTTATTTTTAAAGATTTTAATTTATACCAAACAGTTTAAACTTTTAATATTTTTTTTTAATCAAAATCATTTGGGGAGGGGCTTCAGCCCCTCAAGCCCCCACCTTGCTACGTACCTGCCTATCAACCAATTGATAACCCATTTGTATATGAAGGTATGTAACCTACCAACTAAAGATATACCAAAACATAGGTACCTGCATAGGTACTAATTTTTGTGCATACCTACCCACTTAGAAAAAATATGGCTTTTTCTTAAACATACAAAGTTTTTTTTTTAATTTAATTCAACTTGAAGGTAGGTATGTAGATACATTACCTACCTACCTACAATTTTGTATTTTAAAAGTTTACGTATCTCAAAAAAAAAACATCAAGTTTAAATGGCTTAAGTTCCCTTTTCTTGAATTCAAAAAAAAATTAACAGAACTTGAAAATCCAAAATCAATCAAAATTAAATTTTCATCCCGAAATTTAAATATTTTATGAACAAAAGGATTTATTCGTTATTGTCTGGCCTACTTACTTTCGAAAAAAAGAAGAAAAATATACGTGCACCTGCGAATACATATTACCACCATCCCAAAAGAAAACAAAAATAAAATTCTATCTTCCCTTTGCTCATGTATGTATGTAGGTACTCACTCTGCTCACTCACTCTGCTCACTCACTCTGCTTAATACCCTTGTATAGGAAAACATATCAAAGGTTAATACCCGTACATGAATATATATATATATATATATATATATGTATATATATATATGTCTGAGTTCCACATTCCACCACATTCAGTCCACAAGATTCCACAAATAGTCTAACTTTAGGAGCAAAATGGTTCGTGTATTGATTATCTGTGGTTCTTGTTGCATCGCCACCTGGTGTGGATGTAACACTCAACTTTCGTTTAGCTGACGTGGTTCTTCTATGTGTATAAACCTTTGTCCTTGTATATGAAATCCATAGTACTATCATGGTGAATGTCGAATGGACTGACATCTTCATTCAGTGGGCAAAAGAATTTCATTAAATTCCACAACCCTATCTCACGGAGACATTTGAATTTTGTGGAGAATTCTTTGCAAGAATAGGAAAAGAATAGCCTAATTTATAACAGTTAGAGTGAAATAGGTAGAAGGGATGTTTTTTGTTGGTTTACATTTTTTTGTCGGTTACTTTTCTACGCAAAGGTGCAGAGAATTAAGAAGTGTGAAATAAAATGTTGGGTATTCTCCTTGGTTTGTTGGGTTTTGTTCGGTTAAAGAGGAAGTGGTGGTTTTTTTTTACAGCTTTGAGTGTCTTGTGTGCAAGAAGACAATGGTGACGGCGGCGCGGCGCGTGAAGGTCAAGGCATAATAGGTAGGTGATTTTTTTTTTTTTTGCTTTCTAGATATTTAGGTCTGTTGGTAAGAATATGAGTGATGCAATAAATTATGAGTTTGATGGCGATGATGTTTTTTGATGAGTATGGCTCATGTTGCTTTTTTATTTTAACCTAGAAAAATAGGTTGTATATAATTTGTATTAACATTTAGGTAGAAACTTGTAGGTAGGTAGGTACCTAGACCTACCCAAATTGTAATTGAATGTTTATTATTATTTTTCGCTGATTTTTGTCTTTTTAAGGTGTTAGTTTAGAAATTTGAAATTAATAGGAATGATGGCTACCATTATTTAGGATTTTCAGTGAGAAATTTGAACTTATAACTTACCACTATGTTGTTGAGTCTTAAGGGCATCTAGGTATTACCTAAATCGTAACTCTTGGTAATTAAAAATTGGGGAAATTTCTTTGAAATTCTCTGTTTGGTTCATGGTCGACAATCGCCTACCAATTTTCAAATTGGAGTTTTAAAAAATCCTAATTTCATTTCTGCTGGAAAGAATTTTCAAATTAAGATACCTGTTAAAATAAGCCTTTAAATGTGCCTAAATGTTTGTTTAAAATTTGTTGAGGAAAAAAATTACAAAAAAAAAAATTAACTTTTTTACAAACAAAAACTAACTTTTTTACAAAAAATATCAACTTTTTACAAAAAAAAAAGAAATTAGCGCTATTAAAATAATTAAATTTTGTACAAGGAAAAAATTAACTTTTTACAAAAAAAACTTACTTTAATAAACCTAAATTGAGTAAAATTTTAAGGGTTGCCACATCTTTAAAATAACTTCTTTTTTTAAGTGAAGCGTGAGGTAGTCAACTAATTTATATACATATATAGGTATTTACGCTCAGCCCTGACTCACATTAAATAACATAGCGCCTTTGGCGACGGGCGCCTTTGGCGACCTGCTACCTACTAGTAAGTATGTAAATCATTTTCTATTTGTTAATCTAACGGGAACAAAGTGGGGGTGTTTGAATAAAAAAATCCAAAATCTGATTTTTATCGCTTTAAAAAACATTAAAAAAAAAAACTACTGATACACAATTATATACCTTTACAAAAAAAACTCGTAAATGGCCATAACTTGGGCAATTATTTTTTGATATTTATAAAGGAAGTATCAAATGAAAGGTTATAAAATACAAAAATTATATACAGGGTTTTTGTTTTTGAATCAGCTCTTTTATGGTGTTATGGATTTTTGAGTAGAAGTCCCCATCGATCCTAGCTCCGCGTCTATTAAAAAGAGGGGGTCAAAGGTCACGAAGCATGGTATTTCGCTGATTTTGATCAAACAAAAATCGTCGACAAAAGCATCACCATTTGCCTTAAATTCATTTGTTAATATTGAACTTTGCCAAAATTAATTTTTACCTCAATCTTTTGAAGAGCTCCTTGAACAGAATTCATATGGCTCAATACAGGTTTTATATTCCAAAAATTGCCTATTTTTCTGCAGTTCTTAAAAAGGTATAAAACTTGCCAAATCTATGTTTAAATAGACAGTTATAACCGTTTAAACCCAAAATTCGATTTTTTACCTGGTTTAGATTTTCCCAAGTATCATAAAATGTATGGGTTTTGGGTGCACTTATTAATGAGTTTTTTTTATTATTGTTTTGTTCATCAGGTAAAAAATAATAAATCTTTATGTTATTACGCATTTTTTGAATAAAAAATTGACCTAAAAGTCAAAATTTTGCTCGGGCAAGAAAAATTGAACACCATTTAAAATTAAATATCTAGCAACCCTAAACACATATTGGCTTAACTTAAACGTAGTTTTAAAGGCCAGTTATTTCTAACTAAAAAACGTCAAAAATGAGGTCCCTACCATTAGCACTGACAGAGAAATTAACCTTAACAGGGGTCAGGGTACACCAAAGTTTGCCTCTTTTTAAATCGTCAAAAAATGATGTCAAAGTTGAAAATCAGACTTTACTATAAAACAATTTTTTTCTTAGAATATGACCAAAAATCACACGCCAAAGTGAGGGATATGAATAACCGGACACCCTGTATACATATAAGTATGTGCATACCCACATATAGCTGTGTATAATTCAATTTTCAGTGCACTATGCACTGCTAGGTAGGTAGGTACCTACCTAACCTACACTCAAATAAAAAAAAATTATCTGACAACTAAAACTTATAAAACCTGCTATTATATCGCCCACTGGCTGAAATTCAACCACCACATTGACAGACTCTAGTGTCAAAGAATTAAAAGTTACCTAGGTAGGTACCTTCATACCTACCTACAAAAACCAAATAAACCTACCTACCTACCCTGAAAATCAAACAAACAAATTTCAAGCCAAAAACAGGAAATTTGTTTTTATTTTCTGTACCTAGGTATACAATCAACCTACCACCAAGAACCTACCTACCTCAACTTGCATACAAATTTCTCACTTTTGTCATTAACTTATAAATATAAGTATTCCTCGGCATAATAAATTGTAAATTTCTTGTAAAAAATTTCACGTCAAACTCAAAATCATCCAACAATTTAGATAATAATAAAACCCACCATACATTATTTATACGAATATATCTATACCTATTTAGTTATATTTTCCTTTCCCGCAAAAAAATATGCTCAAAATCTTGCACTTGCAACAAATTTCACGGCAAATAAGAAATCTTTGCCAGACAATTTAATATAAAAACTACCCTCAATAATACCTATACGATGGCATATACAAATATATAAATATACTTACACAACATGACTATATTTTTCTTTCCCGCATTAAAATCAACCTACCCTTGATAATATACGAATGTAGGTATACCTATACGCATTATTCTTTCACACAAAAAAAAAACTATTCCTTGCTTCAAGGTTGATGACGACGACGCAAACGACTAACATTATGTATGTCTACTCTCTACTTCTCTTGTTCTTTTCGCATATATCATATCAGTAAATTAAGAAAAAAAAAATACTTTGCACATTCAAAGAGGATACGAACATTTTTTTGTCACTCTCTTCACCTTTCTCTCATCATAGGCTTTTAAAAAAAAAACCTTCAATTAGTAATCTCGCTTACTCCATTTGATTCTTATTAGAATCGAAAAAAATACACTTCTCTTGCTCTAACTACATAAGTCTCGATTCTCCGATAAATGCAAGTATCCCAAAAATGGAAGTCTCCGCCGAAAATTGTCTCCCAAAAATGGATTTCTCCGCGAGCTTAAGTGGCGCCACCACAGGCAGTGGGTCACCCTAAAAATTTTTGTCCATGATAGTACTATGGATTTTATATACAAGGGCTCCATGATAGTACTATAGATTATAAATACAATGCTTGTCTCAATTATGTTCTTCTTATAAAATTATTTTATTTTCAGTCTCATCACGTTAGTGATGAGCATAACAACATGGAGTTATGGCTAAAACAGATGTGCAGCGAGTCTGCACGCATATCTGCATGCAGAGCAAAACACATGTGCATAGTTTCTGACATTCATGATGCATAGTTATCTCAAACAAATACATGAAAGCACAGCGTTGCCGATGTCACACAATAGTGTTGGAATGAGATTTGCTTCGTTGGACGATGGTAGGGTGGCAACGCCGGCTTCATGGATTCTTAAACAAAAATCACCAACACAAACAAATTTTTTTAAAGAATGGCAGGTGATGTCAATATGAGTAATGCCAAATAGCAATTATTTAGAAATTTTCGTTTTTCAGTTGTGGCTGCAATGAAACTAGGCAGCAAATTTAGAAATAGAGACATCGTGCAGCGCTGCGCTGCATGCAGACTTTGAGTGAATCGGCTCCCATAAGAACCTGTGTAATTTAATTTCGCTGCATGGAAAAAGCTGCACATCTGTTTAAGGCATTATGCTTCCGCTTTCTTTATTTTATGTTTTTTTTTTAAATACATTTTCTTTTAAAGGGAGCCTCCCCTTTTCACAATTATGTTTTCCTTATAAAACTATTTTCTTATCAGTGTCATCGCAGCAGTGATGAGTATAGGTATTATGGTAAAGTTATGTTTGTTTTTTTTTTTAATTGGTAGGTATTTAAGTGGATATCTAGTTTAATAGTTATATTTTTTTGGGAAAGATACAGGTACCTTTTATTTAATTTAATCGAAAAGATTTGCTGTAAATCAGACTGATTTTTATTATTATTATTTGGACAAGGAAATTGAAAAATATTTCAACAATGTTTGAGGATTCTTGGCTAAATGTAGGTATTGGTAGTTGGTAGGTACCTTATTTACAAAGGAAGGACACATTTTTTTTTTGATAAGGGTATTTTTGAAAAACACCCATTTTTAGGGGTAAGATTAATATGAAATATTGCCGCTGAAAAATGGTATCTTCTACGTGCTTAGGTGAAAATCAATAAAATTCGCGATGGGCAATAAAGCAAACATTTTTGAAGAAACAATGAGTGGTTAGTCGATCGAGTTTAGTGACAAAAAATAAGTATGGGTTTTGAAAATTGAAAAGTTGGATTTTCGTATCTTGCGATACTTCTTTGGAAAGGTGGAACTGCCTATATTACGAATATATGTATTTCTGAACTTTTCAAGTCGATAGGACGTTTAGTGCAGCCGCAAACCGCATTTAGAGAGAAAATTAGTCGATTTTAAGAAATTATTTTCGTTTAGTGCAATACGTACATCGATGGAAAAGTAAAAGTGACGCTTCTAGGATTTGCTTAGCTTAGCCCTAAGTTGAGAAAAATACCATTTTACATAGATACATATATCGATTTTGAAAAGTTGTTTTATTTTTTATCGTGCTTTATAGTTTAGCCGCAAATCTCATTTAAAGAGAAAAAAGGGTTTCAATTTGAGGTCTTTTGGACGCTCAGTTTAGCCGAAAATCGCGTTTAAAAAGAAATGACCAGTTCCGTTGATGCCCTAAAAATATTGTATCTATTGGCTTACCTCCTATTATGCTCTTAGGTTAAATGGATTTGATTTGTTAATTATCTATTATAAAAATTATATTTAAGTATAGGTAGGTAGGTACCCTCAGAAAATTGATTTAATTTTATTAAGGTACCTACATCAGGCGCGATGGCAGGAACAAATTTCGGGGGGTTTTGACAAATTTTAAATGTTATTAAATATTTTATTTTATCACGAAAAGTCGAATTCTTGACTTGAAGGACAATAATGTTTCAACTCCGATTTAAATAAAAACATCTATTTTTAAAATTACAAAAGTTATTTAAAAAAAAAAAACATTTCCTCTGAATTAAAACATTCCTTTGCTAGCCTGAGCAGCACAAGATTTTTTACTTTTTTTTTAAATCGACAAAAAAAAACTGATTATTACATAATCATTTGCTTAAAAATTGGGGGGTTAAGCTGTTAAATTTGATGGGAATCCAGACAAAATAACGAGATTGGTGGGTCTTAACAAATTACATGTTATGTAATTTTTTTCTAAGCCCCTTAATAATTTGGTTGGGATTAAAGTCTTAATGGAATTGGAGAAAAAACAAATTCGGGGCTACGAATAATGGTCAGTTTTATGCAAATACAATTATTATTCTCTAAAAACAAAGCCCATACAAAATTGTGACGAAAAACCCAGCTCGGGACTAAGGCATCACAAAGACTAAGACAAAAAACGTTGTCGGGGCTTAACTCTATAGGGACTGTCAAAGTCTGGAGGTTATACAGCTTGAACAGATAATTGAACAATTAACATGTCAAATGCAACAAAAATTTACCCTAAAAACTTAGCTTGTTTAAAAAAAAAATCCATTTGGGACTAAAATCCTATTAAAATTTAAGAAAAACCAGGTCTCAATGTTAGTGTTTAACTTCGAAAAAAATAATACTTGCTAACCTCATGAAATTTCTTCCATAAGAATGGGAGTTTTCTGTTTCTGTGCATCAAAAGGAAAAAATGAATTTGGTATACAATCTATACATTATGAGACATGATTTCAAGGTACTTTTTAATGATGGAGAATGATATTTTAACTAAGGCGATATGCCAACCGAAAAAAATGTATAGGCATGAAACATAAACACAAAATGTTTTTATGATTATGTATTTTCCTAAGAGAATACCAATTTTTTCAATTTCAATATCTTGAAAACAGGTAAATGAATATTTTTTTTTTATTTTGTGTTAAATTGTATTTTAATACATGGCATATCAGATTTTATTTTAAGAAATGTGCAAACAATTTTACATATGCAAAAATTTATTTTTAAGAAAACCGATAACGATTTTTCAGTTTTTTTTTTCATAATCATAAAGCAAATCAGATAGGTAGCATCCTCTTTTTTGGACCTCTAGCTATATTTAATGCTTTATTCAGCTATTTAAATAACAAGTTAATAGTTATTTTAAATATAAATTTTTACTAAAAATAAGTTATTTATTGTTATAATTTATTTTTAACATGTTCTTAAAACTCTTTTTTAAGATCATAATATTATTGAACCAATTATTTATTTCGTCAATTTCTAGCAACCTTATACCCCGTTTACATGAGGTATTCGAGAAAACTTCAAGCTCGATTGGCCCCTTTGTATACCTGCATTGAGTTGAAATGAGCTTCAACCGACTCGATTCCACTTCAGGAGCGGAGTCAAGTCGAAATTGTTGATAAAAAACCTGTGTCGAAGAGTCTGTCTGTTGGATGTGTAGACGACAGTGTTTTTGCACATTTGAGAGAAAAATTATTTATTTTTTTTGATAGCTATGCGAATTATGTACTTAAATTCATTAAATTTTAACTGTTTTTGTGTGAAATAAATATATTGAAGCCATTCCTTCAACTGTACACACACCATATCAACTGAACTGGAAATGGATATCTCAACTCACGTGACCACTTCGCGATCAGCCGGCGTTTTAGAAGCAGTCTCCAGGACGTCCGTAACAGAAGAGGTGCTGACATGGGAATGGCCCGGGACCACCATCTGATGGTTGCTACCGTAAGATTGCGTACAGCTGCAGTTCGGAGATCTCAAGGAAACACTCGAATGCCCAAGTTTAATACAGATAGACTAAAGGATCCTGCAGTGCGCCAACAACTAGGGGACCACCTTTCACAAGGATTGAACGCAATCAGCAGCACGGAAACCACATCCATCGAAAATCATTGGTGTGCTGTGAAAAATGTGTTCATATCCGGTGCTGAAAGTATAGTCGGCCGGGCGCAAGGAAGAAATAGTGCTTGGCTTTCCGACGAAACTTGGGCAAGGATCGAAGAAAGGAAACACCTTAAAGCTCGCATCGCAGCTACCCCAGCAGCAGGGAGAAACGAGCTTGAGTCTACGTACCGCATGAAGATGAGGGAAGTTCACCGTAGTGTGCGACGTGATAAGCGTAACTACATCAACGCACTGGCTGCAGAAGCAGAAGAAGCCGCTAGTAGGTGTGACAGTAGGACCGTCTACAGAATTACCAAAGAGCTCACTGGTGTCCAGAGCTCTAAACAACACCTGGTTAAAGACACAAACGGATCCCTGCTAATTTCGGATGAGGACCAGCTCATAAGGTGGAGGGAACACTTTTCTGCGGTTTTAAACCGCGTTTTCGCAAGTGAAGTGAACCCTACTCCCACTGAGCTACCCGAAGTAACAATTTCCCGAATACGCACCGTACCCCCCAGTAAAGAAGAAATTATCACCGCCATCAAAGCACTGAAGAACAACAAAGCGGTTGGACTTGACGGTATTCCTGCAGAGCTCTTAGGAGCAGCCCCAACGACATCGAGCGAGCTACTGCACCCACTTATTAAGAGAGCTTGGGAAGCAGAGAGCTTTCCTGAAGAGTGGAAAAAAGGAATGATTGTCAAGCTCCCAAAGAAAGGAGATCTCACACAGTGCGAAAACTGGAGAGGAATATGCGTTCTGCCTGCAGTAGCCAAGATAATAGCAAGGATAATATTGGACCGAATTAAAGACCACCTCGAAGACACACTCGACGCCGAACAAGCAGGTTTCCGCACTGGATCTTCCTGTGTTGATCACATCAACACCTTGAGGATCATCATCGAACAGTGCGTTGAATATCGATCACCACTTCACCTGCTGTTCATCGATTTTGAAAAGGCGTTCGACAGTGTCAATAGAGAATTTATTTGGCTTGCTTTGCACAGGAGGGGCATCCCAGATAAATTGATTGCTATTATCAAGGCTACATATGATGGATCCAGGTGTCACGTTTTGCACAAAGGTAGGCTGTCAGAGGAGTTTGAAATCCAAAGTGGAGTTAGGCAAGGCTGTATACTGTCACCAATACTGTTCCTGTTGGTGATAAGTGACGTACTGCACGCAGCTTTGTCAAATGGAAATGGGGGAATTCAGTGGACTCTGCAATCTCACCTCAAACATCTGGACTACGCGGACGACGTATGCTTACTCTCTCATAGGATCATGGATCTCCATCAAATGACAACAAGGGTGGAGAGAGAAGCAGAAATCGTAGGGCTTAAGATCAACTCGGCAAAAACTAAAAGGATCAGCCTTGGAACTTCCTCATCAATCCAAGTAAATATTTCTGGACAACCGGTAGAGATGGTAGAGGATTTCCAATATCTTGGGAGTATTATCTCTACGGGTGGCGGAACTGAACTGGACGTAAACAGCCGAATCAGAAAAGCAAAGGCTGCGTTCGGAATGCTGTCCAAAATATGGAGAAACAACTCTTTTAGCTTAAAGACCAAGCTACGACTGTTCCGCTCCAATGTTGAATCCGTTCTGCTTTACGGCTGCAGCACTTGGAAAGTCACTGAAATTGTCACTAGAAAGCTGCAAACCTTCGTTAATAGATGTCTACGAAACATCTTGAGGATTTTCTGGCCCAACCGTATCTCCAATGCCGAACTTCATACGAGAACGGGTCAGGAGCCCATAGACTCCATTATACGAAGAAGAAAGTGGCAGTGGATTGGCCATACGCTTCGAAAAGGCGATCGGTGCATTGCATCTCAAGCAATGCAGTGGAACCCGCTCACACAGGAGGGAAGACAAGTGGGCCGGCCTAGAAGTACATGGCGAAGAACGGTCGAACAGGAATCGGCACGACTGGGGAAAAGTTGGAGAGAGCTGAAATATATTTCAAGAAATCGTACACGATGGCGCGTAGGTGTAGTGGAGGCCCTATGTCCCGTAAGGGAAACATCACGGACGTAATAGGTCCGAGGACCTAAGTAAGTAAGTAAGTAACTCACGTGACGATAAACTTGGGTCAAAAATCCGACCCTAATCCAACTCGAGCTTTCCATACTGCTTGTAAACGAGGTAATAGTTGTTGTCTCCCCGCCCGATGAAAACATTCTGCGGGCGCCGTAGCACCAACAAAACGACCACCTCCATGTTTATGAACATAAGGTATATTTTTTATTTTTATGGTAAATACTATACCACTATAGAAAATTTAAATTAAAGTTATAAATACAACTTTAAATATTTATTGAAACTCAATTTTGCACAACATTTTTAAAAAATTCAGTGACCAGTTTTCAAGATATTGAATTTTCATTTTTTTTTTATCTTTGTATGTATGCAATCTTGTTTTAACTTAAATAGGTCTCCTGTTAAAAAAATTTGTTTGAATTCGGTTAAGCGACATAAACGATAAATTTCAAAATGAAAATATTGGTTATGACCGTTATTTTTTTCTTAACAAAATATTTACCACACCGTAATAGTGCAGTAAACTTGTCATTTGAATGGAAGGATCAAATCTGGTAGTTCTGATTTGTTGCTGAGTTGTACAAGATGTTGGCCTAGTAGATAAATAATATAAGTTTTTGACCTAGAGTTTTGAAAAAGAATATTCTACTATTTACTTAGAAGCAAAAGGATCTTTGAAGCAAGTTCAATTTTCAAAACTCTGAGTTTCAAAATTAATTTTTCAAAAAATATTGGTTAACTAAAATAACTTCATTTAAGTGATTTTTTTGAAAATTCCCCCTCCCGCCTAAACGGAGGGAAATTGACCCCCCTCCTATACGATTTTTTTCTTGTCTAAGTCCCTACCTAGCCTTTTGTGACACCTAATGCAAATCACCCTTTATAAGCACAAGCTGTTATTATATGAAAAAATTGGAATGTGGAATAAATCTGTTATGCCTTAAAAAAATGTATATCTTTAAAACTAGACGCTAATAAAATGAAAAACGCTTTTATTAGTTAAGATCAGGAGTATAAAATAAAAATACTTGTTTAATGCTTTATCGTGCGAAAATTTGAGTAAATTGGGCTTCTTTAACCACGTGAATGTGAAAAATCTTATCCTAAGTCTATGTTTCTGTGTATATCTCCGAATCTAATTTTTCAATTGAGACAAAATACAAACGAAAATGTTTGTCAGAATATAGAGAATAAGTTTTTTATGACAATTTTCACAATAACTCTGACTGTTTACCTAAAAAACACGTTCTTCCGTCTCGCGCTCCCGCAATTGAGCGCGCGCCCTCCCTACTAAGAAACAATTGGTAATAACATTGGCAATTATCGACCGATTTACATGAATAAAAAACAAATTTCTTCGTTAGAAAATAAGGAACAATATTTACTCGGAACATTTTTTCCTAACATTAATAACTTGTATTGCATTACAAAAATGCATCAAAATTCGTTAATAACAATGACTTCGCACAGGATTTTGCCAAAACGAACTTCGGATTCCCCACCCCCGAAAACATAAAAAAACACCATCAAACTGAGGTGACATTCAAGTGCCTACGGGAAGGGGGTATAATATGTATAATATGGGGGTAAATATGTATGGGTATTGAAAATAAACATAAACAAATTAAAACACCGAACATTAGTCGTTTTGGATGCATTTAGGGCTTTTGATAATGCTTCCTCAGCCCAGGACTGCCTTATCTGTAGATCGTTCATATTTGTCAACGATTCAATTTCAGTAAATTATGCATGCATTAACTGCTTTCTCAAAAATTCACCGTTTTGTATACAGTTTTTTGTTAACAAATGTTTCTTAAAATTTTATTGTTTCTACTTTTGGAGATGGCTAGAGACATTTTGATCTATCAAATTTCAAATAATATCTTGAAGTTGCTAACATTTCGTATATGTCGTTTCTACCAGATAAACTAAAGAATTGTGTTCACAAAACCTTCTAAATCTGTTCGATTCTACGATTTATAGCGAGGCGGCCATTTTACCTTGGTGGCCCATTTTAGGCCACCTTCCCCTAATTTATTTGAAGTTTTACAAGCAGAAAAACTTTTATCCTTTTCAAATGAAAAAATTAAAAAGGAAGCAGGAAAACTGTTTGCTAAATACAATGAGGAACAACTGTCAGTTGATCTTTTTGATGATTAATGCGGAAACAAAGGCAAGAAAAGTTTTTATTTGAGTTTTTTTTACTGTTAGTTTGATTTTTATACCACCTACATTTATGTAGATATGTGCCTATTAAAAGACCATAGTACTACAGTGCACGAAAAGGTAGGAACCAGAAACATTTTAAGAAGTAATGAATGAATATCTCGAAATTTTTTTATCAGATTACTGCAAAATGTTATTTTATTATAATTAAATGACACAAAAATTTAAATATTTTAATATCAAATTAATCGATTGTTTTCAAGCTTTTTGAATTTCGCGGTCTGCAAGTGCGAAATAAGTTTAAGTTTTTCGGTAAACCATTGACTGATGCCGAAAAGGCCAAAATTTCCACACTTAAAGATTTTACACAGCTGTCAATTCGTCAAATTGCAAAAGAAATTAACCGTAGTTACCATGTAGTGCAAAATTTTATCAACGATAGCGAGAATTACGGTAAAATTTATACTAGTGGTAGGCCATCAATGGTTTCTGCAGTGCAAAAACGAGGTTTGATTTGAAGTGCATCGAATAGTTTCAATCTGCGCGGCAATTGAAGGCCGAAAAAAATCTATCAGTTGGTGGTCGACGTGTTCAGCAAATTTTGAGTAGGTCCCAGCACCTTTAGTTCAAGAAAATGAAGCGTAAGCCAATGTTGTCACCCGCTTATATTGAAGGCCGCAAAAAATTCGCTTTGGATCACATTGCTTGGACAATGGCGCAAAATAATTTTTTCCGACGAGAAAAAGTTCAATCTGGATGGTCCAGATGGATTTGCCTGTTATTGGCACGATCTACGAACAGAAGAAAAGATTTTTAGTAAACGACAATCTGGCGGAGGTTCAGTCATGGTTGGGGGCGCTATTGGCTACCTGAAAAAGATGCCCTTGTCCTTTATTACCACCAGATTGAACGCAATACAATACCAGAAGATGGGCAGCCCATATTTTCCTGCATATGGGTATGAATGCGCTGGATTAAATTGGCAGCTACAATAAGATGACACTCCAATTCACGTAGCCAGGTCAACTTTGGCCGGTTTTGACCAGCTTGGAATCAATATTTTTGAAAATTGGCCTACCAGATCACCGGATGTGAATATTATTGAAAACCACTGGTCGATTTTAATTCGAGAAACCTACAAGGAAGGTCGACAATACAAAAATAAAGACGAATTGAAGGAAGCTATCATATAGCTGCGTGGCAAAACATCCCCCAAGAGATAATCTAATCAGGTCACTTTATGACAGTCTCAGAATCATTGCATTACATGATGCCAGAGACAAGTGGACAAAATATTGATTATGATCTTCAAGAAAACGTGACTATAAGACTAAAAACAGAAAGGGGTTCTAACCTTATTTCGCATTTCATAGAGTTCAAAAATACAAACAACCTAAAAAAACCCAAATTTCAAAATGATTTTGGAATAATACCTTTTTTTATTCAAATGCAATAAACCGTTAATAAAATAAAAAGAAAAAAAACTGAAAATGTTCATGAATTTTATATACAATCATTTTTTTTTTAATGTGGTTCTAACCTTTTTTCGTGCACTTTATGTACCATCAAATATACTGGATTTGTTATTGTGAGTGTTTTTGATTGTTTTGTAAAAATAGTTTTTTTTTTTTTTGTTTAATTTGTAATTTTGGAGGGGGGCCTCCTTCTAATTCTTGATATAGGGCCCCTCCAGGGCTAGCTACGCCACAAGATTTTCGTATCTTGCTATAATTCTTTGGAAAGGTGGAACTGTTTATATTACGAATATGTATTTCTAAAGTCGCCAGGGCGCTAAGTTAAGCCGCAAATCAAGTTTGAAAGTGCCAACTTTGGGGGTCTACGACATTTAGTTTGGGCACAAATGCTGTTTAAAGATAAAAGTCGGTTCTATATATCATGCGATACATCGATTGAAAGGTGGGACTTCATAGATTACAAATATGATTTTTTTAAGTCGATAGGACGGACGTTTAGTTCAGTCGCAAACCGCATTTAGAGAGAAAATTAGTCGATATTAAGAAATTGATTTTCGTATAGTTCAATATATCGATGGAAAAGTGTCACTTCTAGAATTTGCTATACAATATGTCGCTACAATGCTTACCTTAGCCATAAAAGACATACAAAGAACTTATTTCTGAAGTGATTGGAAACTCGCTAGACTTATTTTTCGAATAAGTGTGGCTTTATCTAGCTGGAGATTAACTAATTGATGAAATAAATGTAAATTAGGGGCAAGTTATAGCGATCAGTAAAAACCATCAGTAAAAATTTTCTTTTGGATAATTTTATATGTTATAAAAAGATGGTTCTATGGCTTATCTTAAACCCAGAAGAAATTTATTCTTGAATTTTTTTTGTCAAATGAACTTATTTTAGTTAACCAATATTTTTTTAAAAATTAATTTTGAAACTCAGAGTTTTGAAAATTAAATTTGCTTCAAAGATCCTTTTGCTTCTAAGTAAATAGTAGAATACTCTTTTTCAAAACTCTAGGTCAAAAACTTATATTATTTATCTACTAGGCAAACATCTTGTACAACTCAGCATCAGAACTACCAGATTTGATCCTTCCATTCAAATGACAAGGTTACTGCACTATTACGGTGTGCTAACCTTGTCATTTGAATGGAAGGATCAAATCTGGTAGTTCTGATTTTTTGTTGAGTTGTACAAGATGTTGGCCTAGTAGATAAATAATATAAGTTTTTGACCTAGAGTTTTGAAGAAGAGTATTCTACTATTTACTTAGAAGCAAAAGGATCTTTGAAGCAAATTTAATTTTCAAAACTCTGAGTTTCAAAATTAATTTTTCAAAAAAATATTGGTTAACTAAAATAAGTTCATTTGAAAAAAAAATTCAAGAATAAATTTCTTCTGGGTTAAGATAAGCCATAGAACCATCTTTTTATAACATATACAATTATCCAAAAGAAATTTTTTACTCATGGTTTTTACTGATCGCTATAACTTGCCCCTAATTTACATTTATTTCATATTAATTAATCTCCAGCTAGATAAAGCCACACTTATTCGAAAAATAAGTCTAGCGAGTTTCCAATCACTTCCGACATAAGTTCTTTGTATGTCTTTTATGGCTAAGGTAAGCATTGTAGCGACATATTGTATAGCAAATTCTAGAAGTGACACTTTTCCATCGATATATTGAACTATACGAAAATCAATTTCTTAAAATCGACTAATTTTCTCTCTAAATTTGGTTTGCGACTGAACTAAACGGCCGTCCTATCGACTTAAAAAATTCATATTTGTAATCTATGAGGTCCCACCTTTCAATCGATGTATCGCATGATATATAGAACCGACTTTTATCTTTAAACAGCATTTGTGCCCAAACTAAATGTCGTAGACCCCCAAAGTTGGCACTTCCAAACTTGATTTGCGGCTTAACTTAGCGCCCTGGCGACTTTGGAAATACATATTCGTAATATAAGCAGTTCCACCTTTCCAAAGAAGTATCGCCAGATAAAATCTTGTGGCGTAGCTAGCCCTGGAGGGGCCCTATATCAAGAATTAGAAGGAGGCCCCCCTCCAAAATTACAAATTAAACAAAAAAAAAAAAAAATATTTTTACAAAACAATCAAAAACACTCATAATAACAAATCCAGTATATTTGATGGTACATAAAGTGCACGAAAAAAGGTTAGAACCACATTAAAAAAAAAATGATTGTATATAAAATTTAAAATTCATGAACATTTTCAGTTTTTTTTTCTTTTTATTTTATTAACGGTTTATTGCATTTGAATAAAAAAAGGTATTATTCCAAAACCATTTTGAAATTTGGGTTTTTTTTAGGTTGTTTGTATTTTTGAACTCTATGAAATGCGAAATAAGGTTAGAACCCCTTACTGTTTTTGGTCTTATAGTCACGTTTTCTTGAAGATCATAATATTTTGTCCACTTGTCTCTGGCATCATGTAATGCAATGATTCTGAGACTGTCATAAAGTGACCTGATTAGATTATCTCTTGGGGGATGTTTTGCCACGCAGCTATATGAAAGCTTCCTTCAATTCGTCTTTATTGTTGTATTGTCGACCTTCCTTTTAGGTTTCTCGAGTTAAAATCCACCAGAAGTTTTCAATAATATTCACATCTGGTGATCTGGCAGGCCAATTGTCAAAAATATTGATTCCAAGCTGGTCAAAACCGGCCAAAGTTGACCTGGCTACGTGAATTGGATTGTTATCTTGTTGTAGCTGCCAATTTAATCCAGCGCATTCATACCCATATGCAGGAAAATATGGGCTGACCATCTCCTGGTATTGTATTGCGTTCAATATGGTGGTAATGAAGGACAAGGGCATCTTTTTCAGGTAGCCAATAGCGCCCCAAACCATGACTGAACCTCCGCCAGATTGTCGTTTACTAAAAATCTTTTCTTCTGTTCATAGATCGTGCCAATAACAGGCAAATCCATCTGGACCATCCAGATTGAACTTTTTCTCGTCGGAAAAAATTATTTTGCGCCATTGTCCAAGCAATGTGATCCAAAGCGAATTTTTTGCGGCCTTCAATATTAGCGGGTGACAACATTGGCTTACGCTTCATTTTCTTGAACTAAAGGTGCAGGGACCTACTCAAAATTTGCTGAACACGTCGAACACCAACTGATAGATTTTTTTCGGCCTTCAATTGCCGCGCAGACTTGAAACTATTCGATGCACTTCAAATCAAACCTCGTTCAAATCAAACCACTGCAGAAACTATTGATGGCCTACCACTAGTATAAATTTTACCGTAATTCTCGCTATCGTTGATAAAATTTTGCACTACATGGTAACTACGGTTAATTTCTTTTGCAATTTGACGAATTGACAGCTGTGTAAAATCTTTAAGTGTGGAAATTTTGGCCTTTTCGGCATCAGTCAATGGTTTACCGAAAAACTTAAACTTATTTCGCACTTGCAGAGCGTGAAATTCAAAAAGCTTTAAAAATATCGATGAATTTGATATTAAAATATTTAAATTTTTGTGTCATTTAATTATAATAAAATAACATTTTGCAATAATCTGATAAAAAAAATTTAGAAAAATTTTCGAGATATTCATTCATTACTTCTTAAAATGTTTCTGGTTCTTACCTTTTTTCGTGCACTGTAGTACTATGGTGTTTAAATAGGTACATATCTACATAAATGTAGGTGGTATAAAAATCAAACTAACAGTAAAAAAAAACTCAAATAAAAACTTTTCTTGCCTTTGTTTCCGCATTAATCATCAAAAAGATCAACTGACAGTTGTTCCTCATTGTATTTAGCAACCAGTTTCCCTGCTTCCTTTTTAATTTTTTCATTTGAAAAGGATAAAAGTTTTTCTGCTTGTAAAACTTCAAATAAATTAGGGGAAGGTGGCCTAAAATGGGCCACCAAGGTAAAATGGCCGCCTCGCTAAAAATCGTAAATGTTTTAAATGTATATCTTTAAAACTAGACGCTATAAATAATAAAATGAAAAACGCTTTTATTAGTTAAGATCAGGAGTAAAAAATACTTGTTTAATGCTTTATCGTGCGAAAATTTGAGTAAATTGGGCGTCTTTAACCACGTGAATGGGAAAAATCTTATCCTTAGTCTATGTTTCTGTGTATATCTCCGAATCTAATTATTCAATTGAGACAAAATACAAACGAAAATGTTTGTCAGAATATAGAGAATAATTTCTTTTATGAAAATTTTCACGACCACTCTGACCGTTTACCAAAAAAACACGTTCTTCCGTCTCGCGCTCCCACAATTGAGCGCGCGCCCTCCCTACTAAGAAACAATTGGTAATATCTTGGACAATTATCAACCGATTTACATGAATAAAAAACAAATTTCTTCGTTAGAAAATAAGGAACAACATTTACTCGGAACATTTTTTCCTAACATTAATAACTTGTATTGCATTACAAAAATGCATCAAAATTCGCTAATAACAATGACTTCGCACAGGATTTTGCAAAAACTATCTCCGGATTTGGAGAACATAAAAACCCACGCTCAAACTGAGATGACATTCAAGTGCCTACGGGAAGGGGGTATATCTCCTAGACTATTTTGTTTTTTTTTTTATTTTTTTTTACAAAAGGAATTTAAAAGGAATTATAAGTACTAAAGGAATTAAAAGTATTTGAAAAAGTATTTAAGTACAGTATTTTACTGAAGTAATGAATACAAATTTTGTAAATTCCTTTGTGAAATTTAAGTACAAGTACAATTCCTCGGTACCCGTATTTAAAATTTTCAAGTACAAGTACCGAGGAGTTGTACTTGTACTTAAAAATTTTAAGTACCAAGAAATTGTTACAATATATTTAATAACCTTACAGCTCTCCTAGATACCAACCACAAACTAACTATCCTCTACCTACTACAACAATAACTCTGCTCTAATTTTCTATGCAACTTGGTGCTTCTAGGAAGAGTAAATATTTTTCATTGCTCAAATATTCCACTGATCTCGCAACGAATGACAGAAAAATACAACCCAATTCTTCCCCCACAACGTTAACGTTGAATTTACAATTATGTACATCCCAACAAGTAAATATATACCTAAACATTTACATACAACTCTTTTCTTCCAAACTCTGCATGCATCGCAGAGATCAGACAGATCTGACGCCGACTGACGATACATGATACAACAAAAACAAAATGAAAGAAGGTTGAGTGTGTACCTTTTATTTTGTGTTCTTTTTTCCTCCTCTAGAACACAAACGCAACTCTTTCGAAGTTCAAGCATGTTGAATGAACACATACGGAGTGACCTTTTTTGTTTTTATTTTAATTCGAAGTCTGAATCTTCGAATCTGAGTTCGACATTTTGGGTGGAGGCCGCTTAAGACCTGAGCCAGGAAAAAACCTCTTCATTTAAGTGAATAAGCTTTTGAATTAATTAAGTAATTTGTTATGTATTTGTACTTATTTATTTATTCACTTCCTTCATTTGATATATGCTAGTATTATTATGAATGTATTTAATTATTTAGCTTAAAGAAAAAAAAAAAAAAACAAAAACAACTTACAAAAAATATTCTTTTTTATAAAAGTACAATTCTAAAAAATGTCAATAACTTTTCATTTTTTCAAATCAAATTTTGTCGAAATGTGTGGTAGCCCAATATTAACATATATGTGCAAAATTTCATTGCTCTCCGTTTCAAAGTTCAAACAATAATTTAGTTTCCCGAACTTAAAGCATCTGTATCTGTACACTCTCCGAAAAATATCCTTGTGACATGAGTTATGTTTTTCATACTGTTTACTTCTAATAGAAATAGTTGACTTCTAATATTAATTTTTGACGAATAACTATAAACTAGTACATTCAAGTACATTCAAGTACTTTTGACTATTAAAACATGTTTCGTGAACAAATTGTTTGTATTGTAATCTTTTACTAAGGGGTCGCAAATAAAACTTATTTCCTTTATTCAAACTAAAACAACAATTAATTCACAAATTAAAACGCTTTTATTTCAAATAATTTTATTTCTAATACTTATATTATAACCAAGCACCAGTATGTAACTCTTTATTCACACTTACATTTTTATTCGTTCACTTTCAAAATCAAACTGCTCCTTTCGGACTGGTTGCCCTGTATTTATATCCAAAATAAGGGATTCTAGAATTTGCTAGATGGTTCTTTTTCAAAACGTTTCGTTCAATTTTCACGATCCACTTTTAGTATGACGAAATAACGAACGAGCCTGGGCACCAACCGTGGATTTAGTTATTTATTTCATTCAAAGATGGCGCACAAGCTTGTACTAATAAATGATGCCGTTGTCTGCATAACTGGGCATATTCACCACATGGCCCCCCTCTTAGGATTGATCGTCCCGATTAAATCCATTATTCCCGTCCCCACCGTTATAACGATGTAAACGGTCGCAGTGAACTACTTTAAGCTTACCTCTTACTCCTCTCTGAATGCGGTAACCTTCCCAGTTTTGTTGAAGTTTTGGTGACAGTCCCTTTTGTCTACCAGGTGACCAGGTCTCCTTCTTGGAATCCCATCGTTGTTGCACGGGCGTCGTACCGGGTTTTCATCCTATCACTAGCTGTTTTTATGTTTTTCCTTGTCCGTTGATGAATGTCAATGAGTCTTTCTTTGAGACTATCCACATATTCCTCTGACCTTTCCGGTAACATGGTACGGCATCCAAATTTGACTTCACTGGACAGCCGTATTGTGGTGCCAAATAGGATCACCGATGGTGTATGTTCTGTTGAACTATGAACCGCACTTCGATAGGCCATCAAGAACAATGGAATATGGCGGTCCCAGTCTCTTTGGTAGTCACCTACAACTTTGGACAGATGTTCTTTAAGAGTCCTGTTGAATCGTTCTATCATCCCATGAGATTGTGGATGAAGCGGTGTTGTCCTGGTCTTCTTGATGCCAAGGAAAGAGCAAACCTCCTGAAAGATGTTTGATTCGAAGTTCCTTCCTTGGTCAGAATGCAGTTCCAAAGGTACGCCGAACCTGCTCACCCAATTGAAGATAATCTGATCAACAACTGTTTTTGATTCTTGATTTGGGATGGCAAATGCCTCAGGCCACTTGCTGAAGTAATCCATGACTACAAGGACGTATCGTTTTCTGCTGTTGGTCTCTGGAAACGGACCTGCGACATCTACTGCTATTCTCTCGAAAGGTGTGCCCACACTGTACTGCTGCATTTTACTTTGAGGCTTCTTACCTGGCCCCTTGGTAGCAGCACAAGTATCACACTTTCTGCACCACTTTTCGACATCCTCTCTTGTATGTAGCCAGTAGAACCGCTGTCGTATCTCTTCCAGTGTTTTATTAACTACCAAATGACCTCCAGATGCTCCATCATGCATCTCTCGAAGAACGTCATTAACCTTTGACCTAGGCACGATTAACTGCATCACATAAGATTTGCCATCTGCAGACTCCCATTTACGCCTGAGTACTCCTTCTTGCACATGAAGAGAGTGCCCAATATGCTTTAAGAGCTGGACTTCTATCGGAGATACCACCCCATTCTGGTTTTCCTTCGTGTTCCTTCCATGCAAGAATGGGCTCTATATCCGAGTCTTCTTGTTGGGCTGTCATCATTTCTTCATTGCTCCAACCGTGAATGGGATCGGCTCTTATTCGTTGGATGGAAACCGTTTCATTTTTTTTTTGACGCGTGCAATGCTAACAGTCCTGTTTACGCGGTCGTCGAGACAATGCATCTGCGTTTGAGTGCAGCTTTCATTTCCTATGTTGAATTTGGTAGTCGTATGTCTGCAGTCTCTCGATCCATCTTGCTACTTGACCTCCTGGAAGTTCAGAAGCCAATTAAGCGCACCATGCTGTGTTCGAAGGAGGGACTTCTGCCCATAGATGTACTTATTAAGTTCCCTTCTGGTCGTGCAATAATCCCGCTCTGGCCTCGAGAGTACCTTGCTGTAGTAGGCTACGACTTTTTCTTCTCCGTCATGGACTTGCGACAATACAGCTCCAATTCCAACATTACTGGCATCGGCGTCGATGATGAAAGGTTTGCCTAGAGTCGGATAGGTCAGCACAGGAGCATTACACAAGCCTAGCTTGAGTTCCTGAAAACTTTTCTCGCACTCACCTGATCATTAAAACGGCTTCCCCTTTTCAGTAAGCTGATGTAAGTTTTTAGCGATTTCAGCAAAGTCTTTTACAAACCGCCGATAATATGTGGCTAGACCAAGAAAGCTACGGAGTTGGTGTTTATCCTGTGGTGTTGGCCAATTCTTCTCAGTGGCAACTTTTTTCGGATCAGTCTTTAATCCTTGGGATTAGATGATATGTCCCAGGTACTTAACTTCATTCTTGAAAAGCGCACATTTATCTGAATTTAGTTTTAAGTGTGCTTCTCGAAGCTTTTGGAATACAGCCTTAAGTTTTTCACAATGTTCTTCAAAAGTTTTTCCATAAACGGTGCCATCGTCCAAATATACAAGGCATGATTTCCAAGTTAGTCCTTGAAGAACAGACTCCATCATACGCTCAAATGTTGCCGGAGCGTTGCATAGTCCGAATGGCATAATTTAAAACTGCTACAGACCATTTCCTGTGGAGAAAGCTGTCTTCTCTCGATCTTCTGGATGGATTTCAGTAGCCACCCTTTAATTCCAGCGTCGAGAACCATTGTGCTCCTTCCGTTGCATCCAAAGTATCGCTGATTCTGGGCAAAGGGTAGCTGTCTTTCTTTGTCACATCGTTCAGCCTGCGGAAGTCCACACAAAATCGGGTGCTTCCATTTTTCTTTTGGACAAGAATCACTGGTGACGCCCAAGGGCTTTTGGAATTTTTGATTCGCCCATCTTTCTTCATTGTCGATATCATTTCTTCAACTTCGGCTTGTTTGGCTAATGGGAGACGTCTTGCTGGTTGTCGAATCGGTCTCGCATCATATGTATCGATTCGATGCTGGACCAGTTGTGTTTGACCATACTACCCACTCGGTGAAGAAAATATATCAGCGTACTCATTAAGAAGGCTTCCAGCAACACTTAGCTGATGTTGACTTAGATTTGTTTGGCTTTCAGAATTTTGGCTTTCATTGCGCTTAATTTTCCAGGGTCCATAGGTTCTTCTGTGTTCCTTTCTGTAATTTAAGTTATTGCAGTCACAGATGGGCATTTTCCAATTATATCTCCTTTCTTGAGCTTGACCTCGTACGGTTTGATGTTCAGAATCCATACGGGTACCATGTTGTTCTTTTGTTCCACAAGAGTCTTCCCTAAGATGATGTTTGGGGAAGATTGCTCAGACTCTGGTTCCACCATGAGGTATCGATGGCTACCTAGATCACCCTCTATTTTCGTGCAAGCAAACACTTCTGAAGAGGCAGGCAAGCATATGTCTTCTTTGATGACAGTTCTAAGAGTTGATGAGTTTTCGTTGCCATAAACCATAGGAATCTCTACATTTTGGTACTTCAACACTTGCTTACCGATATCCAGAATCACTCCGTGCTCTTTCATGAAGTCGATTCCAATTATGCACTCATCACATATGTCTGCTACCAAAAATAGATGCGAAAATTCTAATTCTGCCAAATGGATTTAACACGAACTTCTCCATGTACTCTTGCTCCCTCACCTGTTGCAGTTTTAAGATGTTAGCTATTGGTGTTATGTAGCCACGTCATCTTGACCAAGTCTTTTCTTACAATGGAGGCTGTGGCACCGGTGTCAATTGTAGCCACGTGTTTCTTGCCATTTAATTTTGCGTCCACTGTCAGACTTTTATTGTTTCGTTTAGTCTGCGAGACTTGGATTGTAGTTCTGGGCCCATCGATACCAGGGCGAGCAGGAGCGTTGATGTTATTGCTTACCTGTTCGCGGGTATTATTTCTGCTTCCACATTGTTGACAGGTGACTCTTCTTCGTAGAAATCTGCACTGGCGCTGGAGATGTCCCGTTTTGTTGCAATTCCAGCATCGAGCAGGTCCTTCTCGCTGCTTCCTTTGGAATTCAGCTCTCTGACAAGAAGCTCAACTTCAAGTTCTCTCACCCGATGAACTCCTAAGGAAGACTGTTCTGATGCTTCCATAGTCAGAGCGAACGCTAATGCTTCAGAAAGCGTGCGTTTTCCAGCAGTTCGAATTGCTCGCTCGAGGTTGATGTCGGAAACTGCACGGACAAAAGCCTCCGTTGCTAGCTGGTTGGTAATTTCATCTCCTTCAGTCGGGTATGCTAGGTGTGCCAACCGAATAATGTCTGCGTAGAGTTGTTGCAGACTTTCACCTCTTTTCTGGACTCTGGTATTGAGCTGGACGCGGAAACTTCTTGCATATGGCTATCGCCTAAGCGTTTGTCAATGGCCTGAACAAGAGCACTGAAGTTGCCGTTCTGGTCTGCTGGTATGGTTTGCAAAAGTTCAGCAGCAGAACCTATAAGGGCAAGCGTCAGGGCAATAAACATGTCTTCGTCTTCCCAGCCATTTGTTGTTGCGGCTGCCTCAAATTGATTCTTGTAGATTGACCAAGAAGATTGTCCATCAAAGGTTGGTGGATGCATTTCTTTCTTCTTAGCAAAATCGCAACTACACTCTCTTACCTTGATTTTCCTTACCTTATCTTATTCACTGGAAAAGCTCTGGATTTTGTCTTCAAACTTCTCGAACCTTGTGTCAACTTTCGAGAACTGTTTTTCGACGTTTTCAAAACGTTCATCAAGAGCCATAAACTTATTTTCAAATGAATTTAACTTACTTTCGATTAGGTTTTTCTGGTCGTCTAGAAGGTTCCTTTGCTCGTTGTGTTGTTCTTCCAGAAGATTCTCTTGTTCACTACGTTGTTCTTCAAATTGTGCAAGCATATTCTTTTATTCATTTTTCTGCTCAATTCGTTGTTCCTCTAGAAGATTCTTTTGGTCCTTTCGTTTGTCTTTAAACTGGGCGAGCAGCTGAGCCATCATACAAGAAATGTCTAAGCTTGTACTTACTTGCTTTTCCGACATTTCAATTTCAAATAGAAATGTGTCTGGACTTTCATC
The DNA here is from genome assembly GCA_949320155.1 of Melangyna quadrimaculata. Taxonomy (NCBI): domain Eukaryota; kingdom Metazoa; phylum Arthropoda; class Insecta; order Diptera; family Syrphidae; genus Melangyna; species Melangyna quadrimaculata. The sequence continues at coordinate 34,149,509 of OX439486.1, forward strand.
GTGTTGCCTTAAATCTTCCTGCAGATGGATAATGAGGTCATTTTTCGTTCCAGCAGTAGGAAGATCTCGTCCGTTTAGTTCTGCTTTAAGTTCAACACAATTAAATGCATTCACAATGTAACCCATTTTTTTTTTATTTTGTTCTTATATTTTTGTGTATCACTTTTCACAAACACCTTTCTTATTTGTTCACTAATCCAAACACTTTATCAATTTTTCACCATCAATTATCTGAATTCACAGATTAAATAAGTTTTATTCCATTTTTTCTGGGCATATTCTGTGGTGAATATGCCCAGTTATGCAGACAATGACATCATTTATTAGTACAAGTTTGCGCGCCATCTTTGAATGAGATAAATAACTAAATCCATGGTTGATGCCCAGGCTCGTTCGTTATTTCGTCATACTAAAAGTGGATCGTGGAAATTGAACGAAACCTTTTGGAAAAGAACCATCTAGCAAATTCTAGAATCCCTTATTTCGGATATAAATACAGGGCCACCAGTCCGAAAGGAGCAGTTTGATTTTGAAAGTGAACGAATAAATGTCAGTGTGAATAAAGAGTTGTATACTTGTGCTTGGTTATAATAAAAGTATTAGAAATATAAGTATTTGAAATAAAAGTGTTTTATTTTGTGAAGTAATTGTTGTTTCAGTTTGAATAAAGGAAATAAGTTTTATTTGCGAAAATATTAAATTGGTGTCAGAAAAAGTGGAATAAAACTTTTTAATCTGTGAATTCAGATAATTATTGATGGTGAAAAATTGATAAAGTGTGTGGATTAGTGAACAAATAAGAAAGGTGTTTGTGGAAAGTGACACACAAAAATATAAGAACAAAATAAAACAAAAAAAAAAAAATGGGTAAAATTGTGTATGCATTGAATTGTGTTGAACTTAAAGCAGAACTAAACAGACGAGGTCTTCCTACTGCTGGAACGAAAAAGAACCTCATTATCCGTCTGCAGGAAGATTTAAGGCAACACGATGAAAATCCAGGGACATTTCTATTTGAGATTGAGATGCAAGAAGAGCAAGTAAGTACAACCTTAGACATCACCAATATGGTGGCTCAGCTGCTCGACCAGTTTGAAAAGAATCTTCTTGAGCGGTTTGAAGAACAGCGAAATGATCAAAAGAGGAACTAAAAACGAACATTCTAGAAGAACAGAAAACTCTCCTCGAAGGTTAGCTCGATGCATACGAGAATATGTTTTTTACTCTTGACGAGCGGTTTGAAAGTGTCGAAAAACAATTGTCGACAGTTGACGTAAATTTTGAGAAATTTGAAAACAAAATTGAGTTTATTTCCAAAGAATAAGACAAAATGAGAAAAATTAAAATTCGAGAATATTCTGTCCACGGTCCTTAGAGAAAGGAAATGCATCCACCAACCTTTGATGGACAAACTTCTTAGTCAATCTGAAAGAAGCAATTTGAGGCAGCCCCAACAACAAATGGCTGGGATGACGAAGACATGTTTATTGCCCTGACGCTTGCCCTTAGAGGTTCTGCCGCTGAACTTTTGCAAACCATACCAGCAGATCAGAACGGCAACTTCAGTGCTCTTGTTCAGGCCATTAATAAACGTTTTGGTGATGGCCATATGCAAGCAGTCTTCCGCGTCCAGCTCAATACCAGAGTCCAGAAAAGAGGTGAAAGTCTGCAACAACTCCAAGCGGACATTGAACGGTTGGCGCATTTAACATACCCAACTGTAGGAGATGAAATTACCAACCAGCTAGCAACGGAGGCTTTTGTCCGTGCAGTTTCTGACATCAACCTTGAGCGAGCAATTCGAACTGCTGGAAAACGCACGCTTTCTGAAGCATTAGCGTTCGCTCTGACTATGGAAGCATCAGAACAGGCTTCCTTAGGAGTTCATCGGGTAAGAGAGCTTGAAGTTGAGGAATGTTCTTGCCAGAGTGCAAAACTCCATAGAATTCAGTGGGAAGGACCTGCTCGATGCTGGAATTGCAACAAAACGGGACATCTCCAGCGCCAGTGTACATTAAATGGAGAGAAACACGTGGCTACAATTGACACCGGTGCGACAGCCTCCATTGTAAGAGAAAACTTGTACAAGATGACATGGCTACATAACACCAACAGCTACCATCTGAAAACTGCGACAGGTGAGGCGGCAAGAGTATATGGAGAAAACCGTCTGAAGATCTGTTTGGCAGAACTAGAGTTTTAGCATCTATTTTTGATAGCGGATATATGTGATGAGTGCATAATTGGAATCGTCTTTATGAAGGAGCACGGAGTGCTGGTACAGCATTGAATCGACACAGGTGATGCGAGACCGAATCGACAACCAGCAAGACGTCTCCCATTAGCCAAACAAGCCGAAGTTAAGGAAATGATATCGACAATGAAGAAAGATGGGCTAATCGAAAATTCCAAAAGCCCTTTGGTGTCACAAGTGATTCTTGTCAAAATGAAAGATGGAAGCACCCGATTTTGTGTGGACTACCGTAGGTTGAATGATGTGACAAAGAAAAACAGCTACCCTCTGTCCAGAATCAGCGATACTTTGGATGCAACGGAAGGAGCTCAATGGTTCTCGAGGCTGGACTTAAAGGGTGGCTACTGGCAGGTAGAAATTCATTCAGAAGATCGAGAGAATACAGCTTTCTCTACAGGAAATGGTCTGTGGCAGTTTAAAGTTATGCCATTCGGACTATGCAACGCTCCGGCAACATTTGAGCGTCTGATGGAGTGTGTTCTTCAAGGACTTACTTGAAAATCATGCCTGGTATATTTGGACGATGTCATCGTTTATGGAAAAACTATTGACGAACATTGTGTAAACCTTAAGGCTGTATTCCAAAGGCTTCGAGAGGCACACTTAAAATTAAATCCAGATAAATGTGCGCTTTTCAAGACCGAAGTTAAATACCTGGGACATATCATCTCATCCCAAGGACTAAAGATTGATCCGGAAAAAGTTGACACTGTGAATTATTGGCCAACACCACAGGATAATAACCAACTCCGTAGCTTTCTTGGTCTAGCCACATATTATCGGTGCTTCGTAAATGACTTTGCTGAAATCGCTAAAAGCTTACATCAGCTTACTGAAAAGGGGAAGCCGTTCAAATTGTCAGGCGAGTGCGAGAAGAGTTTTCAGGAGCTCAAGCTACGCTTGTGTATGCTCCTGTGCTGACCTATCCGACTCCAGGCAAACCTTTCATCATCGACGCCGATGCCAGTAATGTTGGAATTGGAGCTGTACTGTCGCAAGTCCATGACGGAGAAGAAAAAGTCGTCGCATACTACAGCAAGGTACTCTCGAGGCCAGAGCGCAATTATTGCGTGACCAGAAGGGAACTTCTAGCTTTGATTTTGGCAACAAACCACTTCCATAAATACATCTACGGACAGAAGTTCCTCCTTCGAACAGATCATGGTGCGCTTAATTGGCTTCTGAACTTCAAAAATCCAGAAGGTGAAGTAGCAAGATGGATTGAGAGACTGCATACGTACGACTACCAAATTCAACATCAAAGAGGAAAGCTGCACTCAAACGCAGATTTATTCTCGACGACCGTGTAAAAAGGACTGTAAGCATTGCACGCGTCAAGAAAAAAAAGGAAGCGGTTGCCATCCAACAAAAAAGAGCCGATCCCATTTATGATTAGAGCAATGAAGAACTCAGGACTGCCCAACAAGAAGACTCGGATATAGATAGAGCCCATTCTTGCATGGAAGGAACACGAAGAAAAAACAAAATGGGGTGACATCTCCGATAGAAGTCCAGCATATTGGGCATTGGGCACAATGGGACCCACTTCATGTGCAAGAAGATGTACTGAGGCGCAAATGAGAATCTGCAGATGGCAAGTCTTATGTGATGCATTTGATAGTGCTTAGGTCAAAGGTTAATGACGTTCTTCAAGAGATGCACAATGGAGCATCTGGAGGTCATTTGGGAGTCGATAAAACGCTGGAGAAGATACGACAACGGTTCTACTGGCTCCATGCAAGAGAGGTCGTCGAAAATTGGTGCAGAAAATGTGATACTTGTGCTGCTACCAAGGGGCCAGGTAGGAAGCTTCAAAGTAAAATGCAGCAGTACAATGTGGGCACACCTTTCGAGAGAATAGCTGTAGATGTCGCCGATCCGTTTCCGGAGACCAACAGCGGAAACCGATATATCCTGGTAGTCATGGATTACTTCAACAAGTGGCCTGAGGCATTTGCCATCCCAAATCAAGAAGCTAAAATAGTTGTTGATCAGATTATCTTCAATTGGGTGAGCAGGTTCGGCGTACCTTTGGAACTGCATTCTGACCAAGGAAGGAACTTCGAATTAAACATATTTCAGGGGGTTTGCTCTTTCCTTGGCGTCAAGAAGACCGGGACAACACCGCTTCATCCCCAATCTGATGGGATTCAACGGGACTCTCAAGGAACATCTGTCCAAAGTTGTAGGTGACTACCAACGAGACTAGGACCACCATATTCCATTGTTATTCAACAGGACATACACCATCGGAGATCCTGTTTGGCACAACAATATGGCTGCCCAGTGAAGTCAAATTTAGTTGCCGTATCATGGAACCGGAAAGGTCAGAGGAATATGTGGATAACCTCAAAGAAAGACTCATTGACATTCATCAACGGACAAGGAAAAACATAAAAACAGCAAGTGATAGGATGAAAACCCGGTACGACGTGACGCCCGTGCAACAACAATGGGATTTCAAGAATGAGACCTGGTGTGGTTTTACAATCCTCGCCGATAAAAGGGACTGTCACCAAAACTTCAACAAAACTGGGAAGGCCCATATACCGTTGTGAAGCGAATCAATGATGTGGTTTACCGCATTCAGAGAGGAGTAACGGGCAAGCTTAAAGTAGTTCACTGCGACCGTTTACATCGTTATAACGGCGGGGACGGGAAAAATGGATTTAATCGGGACGATCAATCCTAAGAGGGGGGCAATGTGGTGAATACGAAGAGTTATGCAGACAACGACAACATTTATTAGTACAAGTTTGCGCGCCATCTTTGAATGAAAGAAATAACTAAATCCACGGTTGGTGCCCAGGCTCGTTCGTTATTTAGTCATACTAAAAGTGGATCGTGGAAATTGAACGAAACCTTTTGGAAAAGAACCATCTAGCAAATTCTAGAATCCTTTATTTCTGATATAAATACAGGGCCACCAGTCCGAAAAGAGCAGTTTGATTTTGAAAGTGAACGAATAAATGTCAGTGTGAATAAAGAGTTGCATACTTGTGCTTGGTTATAATAAAAGTATTAGAAATATAAGTATTTGAAATAAAAGCGCTTTATTTTGTGAAGTAATTGCTGTTTGAGTTTGAATAAAGGAAATAAGTTTTATTTGCGAACCCTTAGTAATATATTACAATATATTTAATTCATAAATATTACTAAACAAACTTATTTAACATACATTTTTTTCAGCAAACGAAATAAAAGCGCTTGAACTTAAAAATTGGCTTGACCGTTTTTTATAAAGGGCCTTGCCAATGATCATATTTAGTAAGGACTTAAATATTCCAGTAAATTAACCTTATTTGTATTGATCACAAATACTGTACTATTTATGGAATGTTTAATTTTTTGAAGCCAATCCCATATTTGATGCACTTTTTAGAGTTAACATCAATATTAAGGTCGTACCATGTACAGTTAATTAGTTAGATTCCATACTATTGTAATATTTTACTAAGGGTTCGCAAATAAAACTTATTTCCTTTATTCAAACTGAAACAAGAATTACTTCACAAAATAAAACGCTTTTATTTCAATTTTTTTTCTACTACTTTTATTATAACCAAGCACAAGTATGCAACCCTTTATTCACACTGACATTTATTCATTCACATTCAAAATCAAACTGCCGCTTTCGGACTGATGCCCCTATATTTATATCCGAAAATAAAGGGTTCTAGAATTTTCTAGGGTCTGCTAGATGGTGCTTTCCAGAACGGTCTCGTCAAATATTCCAGTACGAACGAGGCTGGACACCAACTGTGATGGATTTAATTATTTATTTTACTCAAAGATGGCGCGGAAAGTTGTACTAATGTGTGAATGTTTACATAACTGGGCATATTCACCACACTATTATGGTTCATTTTACAGAAATATTTAAATCGTCACTAAATTTGATTTTTCCGCTTTCCCATACAAAGCGCACCACTGTGCGGCGTGACCGGCGCGCGGCGCACAGTGGGGCAAACATTGAAAAAATTCAATTCTTCGAAAGTTTCAATTTTTATGATTCACTATTCGTTTCTTATAGTCAATTAGTTGTTAAATCAAACAATGACAACGGGTTTTTAAATGAAATATATGTAAGCCTGGATTTTATCGCCAAAGTTGAAATTAGAAAAAATTAATTAAAATATGGGTGGTTTTTACGCGATCCGTTCATACTCAAATCTGAATATTTTTTTATTATTCTTTTTTTTTGTGGGATTTAGATATTCCTATTAGTAATTTAAATGTATTAACTGAGCGAGAAAAATAAGATATTAAATATTTTTAGCGATTATTTTTAGTCTCATAAGGTTTTAAGTACTAGCGGCACTTGGCGACCCGGGTCTGTTGCTTTTGGCGGATTATATAGTGTGTAAGCAACTATTTCCAGTATAGAACGCATCCGAAAACGTCTGAATTCGGCTTCAAATGCAGTTTGAAGTGCGCTTACAAATTTTTTTTTTAAATAAAAAATTTGTTGAACATTTTTAAAAATTAAATTTTGATATGCCAATTTTAAGTATTTATTAAAATACAATTTTAAACAAAGTTTTAAGAAAATTCAATAACTCGTTTTCAAGATACAAAATTTTCAAAAAAAAACTATATTTTTTTTTAAGTCCAGTAATTTTTTTTTCGAAAATTTCTGCACGTAAAATTGTTAAGATACTGAAGAAACTCATGTATAAAATTTGTTGGCAAAATCGGTGCAGCCATTAACGATAAGCTTGAAAATCAATAACCCGGTTCTATGACCGGTGTAACAATTATTGGACCAAAATATTGATCATAGTCCTTCCTTATAGTGCTCTGTAATTTTTGTTTTATAAAAATATATGTAAGCCTGGAATTTTATCGCCAAAGTTGAAATTAGAAAATATTAATAAAAATATGAGTGGTTTTAAAGCGATCCGTTCACACTCAAATCTGAATATTTTTTTATTATTCTTTTTTTTTTGTGGGATTTAGATATTCCTATTAGTAATATAAATGTATTAACTGAACGAGAAAAATAAGATATTAAATATTTTGAGCGAAAAAACTCAATATTAGCGATTATTTTTAGTCTCATAAGGTTTTGAGTACTAGCAGCACTTGGTGACCCGGGTCTGTTGCTTTTGGCGGATTATGTAGTGTGTAAGCAACAATTTCCAGTAAAGAACGCATCCGAAAACGTCCGAATTCGGCTTCAAATGCAATATAAAATGGGCTTACAATTTTTTTTTTATGTAAAAAATTTGTTGAACATTTTTAAAAATTAAATTTTGAACAAAGTTTTAAGAAAATTCAATAACTCGATTTCAAGATACAGAATTTTCAAAAAAAATCCAATATTTTTTTTTCGAAAATTTCTGCACGTAAAATTGTTAAGATACTGAAGAAACTCATAAATCTGTTGGCAAAATCGGTGAGCCGTTAACGATAAGTTTGAAAATCAATAACCCGACTCTATGACAGGTGTAACAATTGTTGGACAATTTGTTGGACCAAAATATTGATCATAGTCCTTCCTTATAGTGCTTTCTATAGTAGTTGAGCCGTTAATAAGATAAAAAAATTAGTTATTATGTCAGGAACCGTTATTTTAGGAGTTAAACAAAATTCAATTTCCCCTCCAGGGAGACCCTTGATGGGAACTTTAATTTCATAGGTAGGTAGGTAGAAATGGCAGCCACGGGCAGTCTAGCCCATAGCCCAATTAACGCTTAAGTGCGCCGTTTTGATACCATAACTCGTTAGAACCTGTAGATGGAATTGAAGAGAGAGAACATGGGGATATCCTCAGGATATTGTCCATTTTTATTTGAGTTTATAATAGGGTTTTGTTGTAGATTTTAGCACAATCATCAGAAAGTGGATCACTCAACCAGACCAGCAAGCGCACCCGCACCATCCACAGTTATCCCGCTAGGCAGTTCGTTGGCTGGCACTGGAGCGTCCACTGATCTGATTGAATGATCATCCGGCCGCTGTGCACCACAAACCCCTACCAGAACCCTAGTCCACTATCTTGCGATCATAGGAAATCGACGGAAGGTGTAATGCAGAATTAGCCGAAATTTGTCCTAGAGCCAGTTCGTCGCGCTGAGGAAAGAAATCAAGAGCAGGACATGCAGAGGAAATGAACTACTGTTTCCTTTTCTTGCTGGTCCTCACAGCTCCGACAGTGAGTATAATTGTGAGGTATGCCTAGCTTAGCTGCATGCTCTCCTATTGGCCAGTGTCCGCTACAGATTGCAACTACCCTGGCTATGTCTTGCCTGTGTCTGCCTATTATCTCAATTGTTCGGTTCTTGTGAAAGGTGGGCCAAATCTTCCTAGATATGATACAGTGTTTTAAACTGCTCCATCTGCGGTTTGATCTAGTAAGATAAATTGAGAGAATGTTGCCCTTCATAACTCCAAGCGGAATGTTGACTCTTTCGCAAGTGAGCCATGAAGGACTGAACCTTGCCTGGCCAGCTCGTTAGCCCGTTCATTGCCCTCAATGCCACTGTGACCCGGGACCCAGATAAGAGTGACACTGAGGTCAGCGTTCAGACTCGCAAGCTCATCACGGCATTGCTGGACCAGTTTGGAGGATGATGCAGCTGAATTAATGGCTTTAACAGCCACTTGACTGTCTGAATTAATAGCTGAATTACGGTTCTGGTTTGGATCTCCTTTTAATAACTTGCTTGCTTCCCTGATTGCCAGCAGTACAGCTTAAAAGACGCTAGCAAAGTCAGGTAGCCGAAAGGACCTAGAGACATTTAGAGAACCAGAGAAGATTCCTGCACCGACGTCACACTCCATCTTAGAGCCATCAGTAAAAATTGTTATGTCGAAATCTTTCGTCACGACGTTATCATTCCAATCCTCCCTGGATGGAAATTTAACTTTAAAATCTTTACTGATACTCCTTGTAGGGGTGTAGGGGTCAGTGGGAGTCGAACACATTTCCATTGGAATCAAGTCTGTGATATTGCTGTGACCATAGGGCTTGGCAAACCAAGAATTTGATTCTTTAAGTCTTATAGCGCTGCAAGATACTAGATATTTAATATGTAAATCAAGTTGTAGAAAGTGCATAAAGACGCTTAAGGCATCAGTTGGGCATGATCTTATAGCCCCTGTCGTCCCAATGCTGGCAGTTCTTTGAACCTTCCTAAGTTTATCGATGTTACATTTTTTGTTAAGTGCAGGCCACCATACAATCGAACCGTATGTGAGGATCGGTCGTCCCACGGCTGTGTACGTCCACAGGATCATCTTCGACTGAAGCCCCCACTTTTTACCAAAGGTTTTACACTACAGGCATAGAAAGCTATGCAGGCCTTCTTGACCCTTTCTTGAATATTCAACTTCCAATTTAATTTGGGATCGAGAATAACACCTAAATATTTAGCACTAGAGGAAAGTGAGAGTGTTTGGCCATTGAGTCGGGATAGAGTGAAGGGGTGTATCTTAGTCTTGGTACTAAATAGCATCAGTTCAGTTTTGCTTTGGTAAACCTCTAGTCCACAGCTTGTGGCCCAGTTGCTGACCTTCCTTAAAGCCATTTCCGTGATCTCATTTTTTTTTTTAAATAGAAAATTTGTTGAACATTTTTAAAAATTAAATTTGGTATGCCAATTTTAAGTATTTATTAAAATACAATTTTAAACAAAGTTTTAAGAAAATTCAATAACTCGTTTTCAAGATACAGAATTTTCAAAAAAAAACTATATTTTTTTTTAAGTCCAATAATTTTTGTTCGAAAATTTCTGCTCGTAAAATTGTTAAGATACTGAAGAAACTCATGTATAAAATTTGTTGGCAAAATCGGTGCAGCCTTTAACGATAAGCTTGAAAATCAATAACCCGGTTCTATGACCGGGCTAACAATTGTTGGGCCAAAATATTGATCATAGTCCTTCCTTATAGTGCTTTATAATTTTGTTTTAATAAAACTATATGTAAGCCTGGATTTTATCGCCAAAGTTGAAATTAGAAAATATTAATAAAAATATGGGTGGTTTTCAAGCGATCCATTCACACTCAAATCTGAATATTTTTTTATTATTCTTTTTTTTGTGGGATTTAGATATTCCTATTAGTAATATAAATGTATTAACTGAGCGAGAAAAATAAGATATTAAATATTTTGAGCGAAAAAACTCAATATTAGCGATTATTTTTAGTCTCATAAAGTTTTAAGTACTAGCAGCACTTGGTGACCCGGGTCTGTTGCTTTTGGCGGATTATGTAGTGTGTAAGCAACAATTTCCAGTAAAGAACGCATCCGAAAACGTCCGAATTCGGCTTCAAATGCAATTTAAAATGGGCTTACAATTATTTTTTTATATACAAAATTTGTTGAACATTTTTAAAAATTAAATTTGGTATGCCAATTTTAAGTATTTATTAAAATACAATTTTGAACAAAGTTTTAAGAAAATTGAATAACTCGATTTCAAGATACAGAATTTTCAGAAAAAAAACTATATATTTTTTTTAAATCCAATATTTTTTTTTCGAAAATGTCTGCACGTAAAATTGTTAAGATACTGAAGAAACTCATAAATCTGTTGGCAAAATCGGTGCAGCCGTTAACGATAAGTTTGAAAATCAATAACCCGACTCTATGACAGGTGTAACAATTGTTGGACGATTTGTTGGACCAAAATATTGATCATAGTCCTTCCTTATAGTGCTTTGTAATTTTTGTTTATAAAATCGGTTGAGCCGTTTGTAAGATAAAAAACTTGTTGTTTATTAGTTATTATGTCAGGAACCGTTATTTTAGGAGTTAAACAAAATTCAATTTCCCCTCCAGGGAGACCCTTGATGGGAACTTTAATTTCATAGGTAGGTAGGTAGAAATGGCGGCACGGGCAGTCTAGCCCATAGCCCAATTAGCGTTTAAGTGCGCCGTTTTGATACCATAACTCGTTAGAACCTGTGGATGGAATTGAAGAGAGAGAACATGGGAATATCCTCAGCATATTGTCCATTTTTATTTGAGTTTATAATAGGGTTTTGTTGTAGCTTTTAGCACAATCATCAAAAAGTGGATCACTCAACCAGACCAGCACGCGCACCCGCACCATCCACAGTTATCCCGCTAGGCAGTTCGTTGGCTGGCACTGAAGCGTCCACTGATCTGATTGAATGATCATCCGGCCGCTGTGCACCACAAACCCCTACCAGAACCCTAGTCCACTATCTTGCGATCATAGGGAATCGACGGAAGGTATAATGCAGAATTAGCCGAAATTTGTCCTAGAGCCATTTCGTCGCGTTGAGGAAAGAAATCAAGAAATCAAGACTGTGTCCTAGCTTTGGTCAGAGCAGGACATTTGCAGAGGAAATGAACTACTGTTTCCTTTTCCTGCTGGTCCTCACAGCTCCGACAGTGAGTATAATTGTGATGTATGCCTAGCTTAGCTGCATGCTCTCCTATTGGCCAGTGTCCGCTACAGATTGCAACTACCCTGGCTATGTCTTGCCTGGGTCTGCGTATTATCTCAATTGTTCGGTTCTTGTGAAAGGTGGGCCAAATCTTCCTAGATATGATACAGTGTTTTAAACTGCTCCATCTGCGGTTTGATCTAGTAAGATAAATTGAGAGAATGTTGCCCTTCATAACTTCAAGCGGAATGTTGACTCTTTCCGCAAGTGAGCCATGAAGGACTGAACCTTGCCTGGCCAGCTCGTCAGCCCGTTCATTGCCCTCAATGCCACTGTGACCCGAGACCCAGATAAGAGTGACACTGAGGTCAGTGTTCAGACTCGCAAGCTCGTCACGGCATTGCTGGACCAGTTTGGAGGATGATGCAGCTGAATTAATGGCTTTAACAGCCACTTGACTGTCTGAATTAATAGCTGAATTACGGTTCTGGTTTGGATTTAAGTTTTAAGTACTAGCAGCACTTGGTGACCCGGGTCTGTTGCTTTTGGCGGATTATGTAGTGTGTAAGCAACAATTTCCAGTAAAGAACGCATCCGAAAACGTCCGAATTCGGCTTCAAATGTAATTTAAAATGGGCTTACAATTATTTTTTTATATAAAAAATTTGTGGAACATTTTTAAAAATTAAATTTGGTATGCCAATTTTAAGTATTTATTAAAATACAATTTTGAACAAAGTTTTAACAAAATTCAATAACTCGATTTCAAGATACAGAATTTTCAAAAAAAAAAACTATATATTTTTTTTAATTCCAATATTTTTTTTTCGAAAATTTCTGCACGTAAAATTGTTAAGATACTGAAGAAACTCATAAATCTGTTGGCAAAATCGGTGCAGCCGTTAACGATAAGTTTGAAAATCAATAACCCGACTCTATGACAGGTGTAACAATTGTTGGACGATTTGTTGGACCAAAATATTGATCATAGTCCTTCCTTATAGTGCTTTGTAATTTTTGTTTATAAAATCGGTTGAGCCGTTTATAAGATAAAAAACTTGTTGTTTATTAGTTATTATGTCAGGAACCGTTATTTTAGGAGTTAAACAAAATTCAATTTCCCCTCCAGGGAGACCCTTGATGGGAACTTTAATTTCATAGATAGGTAGGTAGAAATGGCGGCCACGGGCAGTCTAGCCCATAGCCCAATTAGCGTTTAAGTGCGCCGTTTTGATACCATAACTCGTTAGAACCTGTGGATGGAATTGAAGAGAGAGAACATGGGAATATTCTCAGGATATTGTCCATTTTGATTTGAGTTTATAATAGGGTTTTGTTGTAGCTTTTAGCACAATCATCAAAAAGTGGATCACTCAACCAGACCAGCACGCGCACCCGCACCATCCACAGTTATCCCGCTAGGCAGTTCGTTGGCTGGCACTGAAGCATCCACTGATCTGATTGAATGATCATCCGGCCGCTGTGCACCACAAACCCCTACCAGAACCCTAGTCCACTATCTTGCGATCATAGGGAATCGACGGAAGGTATAATGCAGAATTAGCCGAAATTTGTCCTAGAGCCATTTCGTCGCGTTGAGGAAAGAAATCAAGAAATCAAGACTGTGTCCTAGCTTTGGTCAGAGCAGGACATTTGCAGAGGAAATGAACTACTGTTTCCTTTTCCTGCTGGTCCTCACAGCTCCGACAGTGAGTATAATTGTGAGGTATGCCTAGCTTAGCTGCATGCTCTCCTATTGGCCAGTATCCGCTACAGGTTGCAACTACCCTGGCTATGTCTTGCCTGGGTCTGCGTATTAGATCAATTGTTCGGTTCTTGTCATAGGTGGGCCAAATCTTCCTAGATATGATACAGTGTGTTAAACTGCTCCATCTGCGGTTTGATCTAGTAAGATAAATTGATAGAATGTTGCCCTTCATAACTCCAAGCGGAATGTTGACTCTTTCCGCAAGTGAGCCATGAATGACTGAACCTTGCCTGGCCAGCTCGTCAGTCCGTTCGTCAAAAGTTTTTCCATAAACGATGACATCGTCCAAATATACAAGGCATGATTTACAAGTAAGGCCTTGAAGAACACACTCCATCATACGCTCAAATGTTGCCGGAGCGTTGCACAGTCCGAATGGCATCACTTTAAACTGCCACAGACCATTTCCGGTTGAGAAAGCTGTCTTCTCTCGATCTTCTGGGTAGATTTCTACCTGCCAGTAGCCACTCTTCAAGTCTAACGTCGAGAACCATTGAGCTCCTTCCATTGCATCCAAAGTATCGCTGATTCTGGGCAGAGGGTAGCTGTCTTTCTTTGTCACATCGTTCAGCCTACGGTAGTCCACACAAAATCGGGTGCTTCATCTTTCTTTTTGACAAGAACAACTGGTGACGCCCAAGGGCTTTTGGAATTTTCGATTAGACCATTTTTCTTCATTGTCGATACCATTTCTTCAACTTCGGCCTGTTCGGCTAATGGGAGACGTCTTGCTGGTTGTCGAATCGGTCTTGCATCACCTGTGTCTATTTGGTGCTGTACCAGTTGTGTTCGACCATACTGCCCACTCGGTGAAGAAAATATATCAGCGTACTCATAAAGAAGGCTTCCAGCAACACTAAGCTGATGTTGACTAAGATTGGATGCCTTGAGAATTTTGGCTTTCATGGAGCTGAATTTTCCGGGGTCCATTGGTTTGTCTGCGTTAATTTCTGTGATTTTAGTTATTGCGGTCTCAGATTCGCATTTTCCAATTACTTCTCCTTTCTTGAGCTTGACCTCGTACGGTTTGATGTTCAGAATCCGTACGGGTACCATATTGTTCTTTGGTTCCACAAGAGTCTTCCCTAAGATGATGTTTTGGGAAGATTGCTCAGACTCTGGTTCCACCATGAGGTATCGATGGCTACCTAGATCACCCTCTATTTTCGTCCAAACAAACACTTCTGAAGAGGCAGGCAAGCATATGTCTTCTTTGATGACAGTTCTAAGAGTTGATGAGTTTTCGTTGCCATAAACCATAGGAATCTCTACATTTTGGTACTTCAACACTTGCTTACCGATATCCAGAATCACTCCGTGCTCTTTCATGAAGTCGATTCCAATTATGCACTCATCACATATGTCTGCTACCAAAAATAGATGCGAAAATTTTAATTCTGCCAAATGGATTTAAGACGAACTTCTCCATGTACTCTTGCTGCCTCACCTGTTGCAGTTTTAAGATGGTAGCTATTAGTGTTATGTAGCCACGTCATCTTGACCAAGTCTTTTCTTACAATGGAGGCTGTGGCACCGGTGTCAATTGTAGCCAACTGTTTCTTGCCATTTAATGTTGCATCCACTGTCAGACTTTTATTGTTCCGTTTAGTATGCGAGACTTGTATGGTGGTTCTGGGGCCATCGATACCAGAAACCAGCTTCTGCCCTTCGAAGTTGGTTCTTACTCGTTTCCCGACTGGGAAACAGAGCGAGCAGGAGCGTTGATGTTATTGCTCACCTGTTCGCGGGTATTATTTCTGTTTCCACAGTGTTGACAGGCGACTCTTCTTGGTAGCAATCTGCACTGGCGCTGGAGATGTCCGGTTCTGTTGCAATTCCAGCATCGAGCAGGTCCTTCTCGCTGACTTCTACGGAATTCAGCTCTCTGGCAAGAACATTCTTCAACTTCAAGTTCTCTTACCCGATGAACTTCAAAGGAAGCCTGTTCTGATGCTTCCATAGTCAGAGCGAACGCTAATGCTTCAGAAAGCGTGCGTTTTCCAGCAGTTCGAGTTGCTCGCTCGAGGCTGATGTCGGAAACTGCACGGACAAAAGCCTCCGTTGCTAGCTGGTTGGTAATTTCATCTCCTGCAGTTGGGTATGCTAGGTGTGCCAACCGTTCGATGTCTGCTTGGAGTTGTTGCAGACTTTCACCTCTTTTCTGGACTCTGGTATTGAGCTGGACGCGGAAGACTTCTTGCATATGTCTATCGCCAAAGCGTTTGTCAATAGCCTGAACAAGAGCACTGAAGTTGCCGTTCTGGTCTGCTGGTATGGTTTGCAAAATTTCAGCAGCAGAAACTGTAAGGGCAAGCGTCAGAGCAATAAATTTATCTTCATCATCCCAGCCATTTGTTGTTGCGGCTGCCTCAAACTGCTTCTTGTAGATTGACCAAGAAGACTGTCCATCAAAGGTTGATGGATGCATTTCTTTCTTCTTAGAAAAATCGCAACTGCCCTCTCTTATCTTCATTTTCCTAACCTTATTTAATTCATTGGCAAAGTTCTGCATTTTGTCTTCAAATTTCTCGAACTTTTTTTCGACGTTTTCAACACGTTCATCAAGAGCCATGAATTTATTTTCAAATGAATTTAGCTAACTTTCGATTAGATTTTTCTGGTCGTCCAGAAGGTTCCTTTGCTCGTTACGTTGTTCTTCTAGAAGATTCTTTTGTTCACTACGTTGTTCTTCAAATCGTACAAGCAGATTCTTTTGTTCATTTCGCTGTTCTTCTAATCGTACAAGTAGATTCTTTTGTTCATTCTTCTGCTCAATTCGTTGTTCCTCTAGAAGATTCGTTTGCTCTTTTCGTTGGTCTTCAAACTGGGCGAGCAGCTGAGCCATCATACTAGAAATGTCTAAGCTTGTATTTACTTGCTCTTCCGGCATTTCAATTTCAAATAGAAACGTGTCTGGATTTTCATCGTGTTGCCTTAAATCTTCCTGCAGACGGATAATGAGGTCGTTTTCTGTTCCAGCAGTAGGAAGGCCTCGTCTGTTTAGTTCCGCTTTAAGTTCAACACAGTTCAATGCATTCACAATTTTACACATTTTTTTTTCTATTCGTTCTTATATTTTTTTTTTTGTGTGTCACTTTTCACAAACACCTTTCTTATTTGTTCACTAATCCACACAATTTATCAATTTTTCACCATCAATAATTATCTGAATTCACAGATTAAATAAGTTTTATTGAACTTTTTCTGACACCAATGTAATATTTTGCTAAGGGTTCGCAAATAAAACTTATATTTCAAATACTTTTATTTCTACTACTTTTATTATAACCAAGCACAAGTATGCAACTCTTTATTCACACTGACATTTATTCATTCACATTCAAAATCAAACTGCTGCTTTCGGACTGGTGCCCCTATATTTTTTTTTGTGGGATTTAGATATTCCTATTAGTAATTTAAATGTATTAACTGAGCGAGAATAATAAGATTTTAAATATTTTGAGCAAAAAAACTCAATATTAGTGATTATTTTTAGTCTCATAAGGTTTTAAGTACTAGCGGCACTTGGCGACCCGGGTCTGTTGCTTTTGGCGGATTATATAGTGTGTAAGCAACTATTTCCAGTATAGAACGCATCCGAAAACGTCCGAATTCGGCTTCAAATGCAATTTGAAGTGGGCTTACAATTTTTTTTTTAAATAGAAAATTTGTTGAACATTTTTAAAAATTAAATTTGGTATGCCAATTTTAAGTATTTATTAAAATACAATTTTGAACAAAGTTTTTAGAAAATTCAATAACTCGTTTTCAAGATACAGAATTTTCAAAAAAAAAACTATATTTTTTTTTAAGTCCAATAATTTTTTTTTCGAAAATTTCTGCACGTAAAATTGTTAAGATACTGAAGAAACTCGTGTATAAAATTTGTTGGCAAAATCGGTGCAGCCGTTAACGATAAGCTTGAAAATCAATAACCCGGTTTTATGACCGGTGTAACAATTGTTGGACCAAAATATTGATCATAGTCCTTCCTTATAGTGCTTTGTAATTTTTTTTTAATACAAATATATGTAAGCCTGGATTTTATCGCCAAAGTTGAAATTAGAAAATATTAATACAAATATGGGTGGTTTTTAAGCGATCCGTTCACACTCAAATCTGAATAGTTTTTTATTATTCTTTTTTTTTTTTTGTGGGATTTAGATATTCCTATTAGTAATATAAAGGTATTAACTGAGCGAGAAAAATAAGATATTAAATATTTTGAGCGAAATTATTAGCGATTATTTTTAGTCTCATAAGGTTTTAAGTACTAGTACCACTTGGTGACCCGGGTCTGTTGCTTTTGGCGGATTATGTAGTGTGTAAGCAACAATTTCCAGTAAAGAACGCATCCGAAAACGTCCGAATTCGGCTTCAAATGCAATTTAAAATGGACTTACAATAATTTTTTTATATAAAAAATTTGTTGAACATTTTTAAAAATTAAATTTGGTATGCCAATTTTAAGTATTTATTAAAATACAATTTTGAACAAAGTTTTAAGAAAATTCAGTAACTCGATTTCAAGATACAGAATTTTCAAAAAAAAAAAAACTATATATTTTTTTTTAAATCCAATAATTTTTTTTCGAAAATTTCTGCACGTAACATTGTTAAGATACTGAAGAAACTCATAAATCTGTTGGCAAAATCGGTGCAGCCGTTAACGATAAGTTTGAAAATCAATAACCCGACTCTATGACAGGTGTAACAATTGTTGGACAATTTGTTGGACCAAAATATTGATCATAGTCCTTCCTTATAGTGCTTTCTAATTTTTTTTTAATAAAATCGGTTGAGCCGTTTATAAGATAAAAAAACTAGTTGTTTATTAGTTATTATGTTAGGAACCGTTATTTTAGGAGTTAAACAAAATTCAATTTCCCCTCCAGGGAGACCCTTGATGGGAACTTTAATTTCATAGATAGGTAGGAAATGGCGGCACGGGCAGTCTAGCCCATAGCCCAATTAGCGCTTAAGTGCGCCGTTTTGATACCGTAACTCGTTAGAACCTGTGGATGGAATTGAAGAGAGAGAACATGGGGATATCCTCAGGATATTGTCCATTTTTATTTGAGTTTATAATAGGGTTTTGTTGTAGATTTTAGCACAATCATCAGAAAGTGGATCACTCAACCAGACCAGCAAGCGCACCCACACCATCCACAGTTATCCCGCTAGGCAGTTCGTTGGCTGGCACTGGAGCGTCCACTGATCTGATTGAATGATCATCCGGCCGCTGTACACCAAAAACCCCCACCAGAACCCTAGTCCACTATCTTGCGATCATAGGGAATCGACGGAAGGTATAATGCAGAATTAGCCGAAATTTGTCGTAGAGCCAATTCGTCGCGTTGAGGAAAGAAATCAAGAAATCAAGACTGTGTCCTAGCTTTGGTCAGAGCAGGACATTTGCAGAGGAAATGAACTACTGTTTCCTTTTCCTGCTGGTCCTCACAGCTCCGACAGTGAGTATAATTGTGAGGTATGCCTAGCTTAGCTGCATGCTCTCCTATTGGCCAGTATCCGCTACAGGTTGCAACTACCCTGGCTATGTCTTGCCTGGGTCTGCGTATTAGATCAATTGTTCGGTTCTTGTCATAGGTGGGCCAAATCTTCCTAGATATGATACAGTGTGTTAAACTGCTCAATCTGCGGTTTGATCTAGTAAGATAAATTGATAGAATGTTGCCCTTCATAACTCCAAGCGGAATGCTGACTCTTTCCGCAAGTGAGCCATGAATGACTGAACCTTGCCTGGCCAGCTCGTCAGTCCGTTCGTCAAAAGTTTTTCCATAAACGATGACATCGTCCAAATATACAAGGCATGATTTACAAGTAAGGCCTTGAAGAACACACTCCATCATACGCTCAAATGTTGCCGGAGCGTTGCACAGTCCGAATGGCATCACTTTTAACTGCCACAGACCATTTCCGGTTGAGAAAGCTGTCTTCTCTCGATCTTCTGGGTGGATTTCTACCTGCCAGTAGCCACTCTTCAAGTCTAACGTCGAGAACCTTTGAGCTCCTTCCATTGCATCCAAAGTATCGCTGATTCTGGGCAGAGGGTAGCTGTCTTTCTTTGTCACATCGTTCAGCCTACGGTAGTCCACACAAAATCGGGTGCTTCATCTTTCTTTTTGACAAAAACAACTGATGACGCCCAAGGGCTTTTGGAATTTTCGATTAGACCATTTTTCTTCATTGTCGATATCATTTCTACAACTTCGGCTTGTTCGGCTAATGGGAGACGTCTTGCTGGTTGTCGAATCGGTCTCGCATCACCTGTGTCTATTTGGTGCTGTACCAGTTGTGTTCGACCATACTGCCCACTCGGTGAAGAAAATATATCAGCGTACTCATAAAGAAGGCTTCCAGCAACACTAAGCTGATGTTGACTTAGATTGGATGGCTTGAGAATTTTGGCTTTCATGGAGCTGAATTTTCCGGGGTCCATTGGTTCTTCTGCGTTAATTTCTGTGATTTTAGTTATTGCGGTCACAGATTCGCATTTTCCAATTACTTCTCCTTTCTTGAGCTTGACCTCGTACGGTTTGATGTTCAGAATCCGTACGGGTACCATGTTGTTCTTTGGTTCCACAAGGGTCTTCCCTAAGATGATGTTTTGGGAAGATTGCTCAGACTCTGGTTCCACCATGAGGTATCGATGGCTACCTAGATCACCCTCTATTTTCGTGCAAACAAACACTTCTGAAGAGGCAGGCAAGCATATGTCTTCTTTGATGACAGTTCTTAGAGTTGATGAGTTTTCGTTGCCATAAACCATAGGAATCTCTACATTTTGGTACTTCAACACTTGCTTACCGATATCCAGAATCACTCCGTGCTCTTTCATGAAGTCGATTCCAATTATGCACTCATCACATATGTCTGCTACCAAAAATAGATGCGAAAATTCTAATTCTGCCAAATGGATTTAAGACGAACTTCTCCATGTGCTCTTGCTGCCTCACCTGTTGCAGTTTTAAGATGGTAGCTATTGGTGTTATGTAGCCACGTCATCTTGACCAAGTCTTTTCTTACAATGGAGGCTGTGGCACCGGTGTCAATTGAAGCCAACTGTTTCTTGCCATTTAATGTTGCATCCACTGTCAGACTTTTATTGTTCCGTTTATTATGCGAGACTTGTATGGTGGTTCTGGAGCCATCGATACCAGAAACCAGCTTCTGCCCCTCGAAGTTGGTTCTTACTCGTTTCCCGACTGGGAAACAGAGCGAGCAGGAGCGTTGATGTTATTGCTCACCTGTTCGCGGGTATTATTTCTGTTTCCACAGTGTTGACAGGCGACTCTTCTTGGTAGCAATCGGCACTGGCGCTGGAGATGTCCGGTTCTGTTGCAATTCCAGCATCGAGCAGGTCCTTCTCGCTGACTTCTACGGAATTCAGCTCTCTGGCAAGAACATTCTTCAACTTCAAGTTCTCTTACCCGATGAACTCCAAAGGAAGCCTGTTCTGATGCTTCCATAGTCAGAGCGAACGCTAATGCAATAAACTTGTCTTCATCATCCGAGCCATTTTTTGTTGCGGCTGCCTCAAACTGCTTCTTGTAGATTGACCAAGAAGACTGTCCATCAAAGGTTGGTGGATGCATTTCTTTCTTCTTAGGAAAATCGCAACTACCCTCTCTTATCTTCATTTTCCTAACATTATCTAATTCATTGGCAAAGTTCTGCATTTTGTCTTTAAATTTCTCGAACTATTTTTCGACGTTTTCAACACGTTCATCAAGAGCCATGAATTTATTTTCAAATGAATTTAGCTTACTTTCGATTAGATTTTTCTGGTCGTCCAGAAGGTTCCTTTGCTCGTTACGTTGTTCTCAAATTCGTTGTTCTTCAAATCGTACAAGCAGATTCTTTTGTTCATTTCGCTATTCTTCTAATCGTACAAGTAGATTCTTTTGTTCATTCTTCTGCTCAATTCGTTGTTCCTCTAGAAGATTCGTTTGCTCTTTTCGTTGGTCTTCAAACTGGGCGAGCAGCTGAGCCATCATACTAGAAATGTCTAAGCTTGTACTTACTTGCTCTTCCGGCATTTCAATTTTAAATAGAAACGTGTCTGGATTTTCATCGTGTTGCCTTAAATCTTCCTGCAGACGGATAATGAGGTCGTTTTCTGTTCCAGCAGTACGAAGGCCTCGTCTGTTTAGTTCTGCTTTAAGTTCAACACAGTTCAATGCATTCACAATTTTACACATTTTTTTTTTCTATTTCGTTCTTATATTTTTTTTTTTGTGTGTCACTTTTCACAAACACCTTTCTTATTTGTTCACTAATCCACACAATTTATCAATTTTTCACCATCAATAATTATCTTAATTCACAGATTAAATAAGTTTTATTGCACTTTTTCTGACACCAATGTAATATTTTGCTAAGGGTTCGCAAATAAAACTTATTTCCTTTATTCAAACTGAAACAACAATTACTTCCCAAAATAAAACGCTTTTATTTCAAATACTTTTATTTCTACTACTTTTATTATAACCAAGCACAAGTATGCAACTCTTTATTCACACTGACATTTATTCATTCACATTCAAAATCAAACTGCCGCTTTCGGACTTGTACCCCTATATTTATATCCGAAAATAAAGGGTTCTAGAATTTTCTAGGGTCTGCTAGATGGTGCTTTCCAAAAAGGTTTCGTCAATTATTCCAGTACGAACGAGGCTGGACACCAACCATGATGGATTTAATTATTTATTTTACTCAAAGATGGCGCGGAAAGTTGTACTTATGTGTGGTTGTTTACATAACTGGGCATATTCACCAGACTATTATGGTTCATTTTACAGAAATATTTAAGTCGTCACTAAATTTGATTTTTCCGCTTTCCCATACAAAGCGCACCACTATGCGGCGTGACCGCCGCGCGGCGCACAGTGGGCAAACATTGAAAAAATTCAATTCTTCGAAAGTTTCAATTTTTATGATTCACTATTCGTTTCTTATAGTCAATTAGTTGTAAAATCAAACAATGACAACGGTTTTTTAAATTAAATATATGTAAGCCTGGATTTTATCGCCAAAGTTGAAATTAGAAAAAATTAATTAAAATATGGGTAGTTTTCAAGCGATCCGTTCACACCCAAATCTGAATATTTTTTTATTATTCTTTTTTTTTTGTGGGATTTAGATATTCCTATTAGTAATTCAAATGTATTAACTGAGCGAGAAAAATAAGATATTAAATATTTTGAGCAAAAAAACTCAATGTTAGCGATTATTTTTAGTCTCATAAGGTTTTAAGTTTTAGCGGCACTTGGCGACCCAGGTCTGTTGCTTTTGGCGGATTATATAGTGTGTAAGCAACTATTTCCAGTATAGAACGCATCCGAAAACGACCGAATTCGGCTTCAAATGCAATTTGAAGTGGGCTTACAATTTTTTTTTTAAATAGAAAATTTGTTGAACATTTTTAAAAATTAAATTTGGTATGCCAATTTTAAGTATTTATTAAAATACAATTTTAAACAAAGTTTTAAGAAAATTCAATAACTCGTTTTCAAGATACAGAATTTTCAAAAAAAAAACTATAATTTTTTTTAAGTCCAATAATTTTTTTTTCCAAAATTTCTGCACGTAAAATTGTTAAGATACTGAAGAAACTCATGTATAAAATTTGTTGGCAAAATCGGTGCAGCCGTTAACGATAAGCTTGAAAATCAATAACCCGGTTCTATGACCGGTGTAACAATTGTTGGACCAAAATATTGATCATAGTCCTTCCTTATAGTGCTTTGTAATTTTTTTTTAATAAAAATATATGTAAGCCTGGATTTTATCGAAATTAGAAAATATTAATAAAAATATGGGTGGTTTTTAGGCGATCCGTTCACACTCAAATCTGAATATTTTTTTTTTGTGGGATTTAGATATTCCTATTAGTAATATAAAGGTATTAACTGAGCGAGAAAAATAAGATATTAAATATTTTGAGCGAAATTATTAGCGATTATTTTTAGTCTCATAAGGTTTAAAGTACTAGTAGCACTTGGTGACCCGGGTCTGTTGCTTTTGGCGTATTATGTAGTGTGTAAGCAACAATTTCCAGTAAAGAACGCTTCCGAAAACGTCCGAATTCGGCTTCAAATGCAATTTAAAATGGGCTTACAATTATTTTTTTATATAAAAAATTGTTTGAACATTTTTAAAAATTAAATTTGGTATGCCAATTTTAAGTATTTATTAAAATACAATTTTGAACAAAGTTTTAAGAATAAGTAACTCGATTTCAAGATACAGAATTTTCAAAAAAAAAAACTATATATTTTTTTTTAAATCCAATAATTTTTTTTTGAAAATTTCTGCACGTAAAATTGTTAAGATACTGAAGAAACTCATAAATCTGTTGGCAAAATCGGTGCAGCCGTTAACGATAAGTTTGAAAATCAATAACCCGACTCTATGACAGGTGTAACAATTGTTGGACAATTTGTTGGACCAAAATATTGATCATAGTCCTTCAGTATAGTGCTTTCTAATTTTTTTTTATAAAATCGGTTGAGCCGTTTATAAGATAAAAAACTTGTTGTTTATTAGTTATGATGTCAGGAACCGTTATTTTAGGAGTTAAACAAAATTCAATTTCCCCTCCAGGGAGACCCTTGATGGGAACTTTAATTTCTTAGGTAGGTAGGTAGAAATGGCGGCCACGGGCAGTCTAGCCCATAGCCCAATTAGCGCTTAAGTGCGCCGTTTTGATACCATAACTCGTTAGAACCTGTGGATGGAATTGAAGAGAGAGAACATGGGGATATCCTCAGGATATTGTCCATTTTTATTTGAGTTTATAATAGGGTTTTGTTGTAGCTTTTAGCACAATCATCAGAAAGTGGATCACTCAACCAGGCCAGCACGCGCACCCGCATCATCCACAGTTATCCCGCTAGGCAGTTCGTTGGCTGGCACTGGAGCGTCCACTGATCTGATTGAATGATCATCCGGCCGCTGTGCACCACAAACCCCTACCAGAACACTAGTCCACTATCTTGCGATCATAGGGAATCGACGGAAGGTATAATGCAGAATTAGCCGAAATTTGTCCTAGAGCCATTTCGTCGCGTTGAGGAAAGAAATCAAGAAATCAAGACTGTGTCCTAGCTTTGGTCAGAGCAGGACATTTGCAGAGGAAATGAACTACTGTTTCCTTTTCCTGCTGGTCCTCACAGCTCCGACAGTGAGTATAATTGTGATGTATGCCTAGCTTAGCTGCATGCTCTCCTATTGGCCAGTGTCCGCTAGAGATTGCAACTACCCTGGCTATGTCTTGCCTGGGTCTGCGTATTATCTCAATTGTTCGGTTCTTGTGAAAGGTGGGCCAAATCTTCCTAGATATGATACAGTGTTTTAAACTGCTCCATCTGCGGTTTGATCTAGTAAGATAAATTGATAGAATGTTGCCCTTCATAACTCCAAGCGGAATGCTGACTCTTTCCGCAAGTGAGCCATGAATGACTGAACCTTGCCTGGCCAGCTCGTCAGTCCGTTCGTCAAAAGTTTTTCCATAAACGATGACATCGTCCAAATATACAAGGCATGATTTCCAAGTAAGGCCTTAAAGAATCCATCATACGCTCAAATGTTGCCGGAGCATTGCACAGTCCGAATGGCATCACTTTAAACTGCCACAGACCATTTCCGGTTGAGAAAGCTGTCTTCTCTCGATCTTCTGGGTGGATTTCTACCTGCAAGTAGCCACTCTTCAAGTCTAACGTCGAGAACCATTGAGCTCCTTCCATTGCATCCAAAGTAACGCTGATTCTGGGCAGAGAGTAGCTGTCTTTCTTTGTCACATCGTTCAGACGGTAGTGTACGGTAGTCCACACAGAAAGCGGGTGCTTCCATCTTTGTTTTTGACAAGAACAACTGGTGACGCCCAAGGGCTTTTGGAATTTTCGATTAGACCATTTTTCTTCATTGTCGATATCATTTCTTCAACTTCGGCTTGTTCGGCTAATGGGAGACGTCTTGCTGGTTGTCGAATCGGTCTCGCATCACCTGTGTCTATTTGGTGCTGTACCAGTTGTGTTCGACCATACTGCCCACTCGGTGAAGAAAATATATCAGCGTACTCATAAAGAAGGCTTCCAGCAACACTAAGCTGATGTTGACTTAGATTGGATGGCTTGAGAATTTTGGCTTTCATGGAGCTGAATTTTCCGGGGTCCATCGGTTCTTCTGCGTTAATTTCTGTGA
Source organism: Melangyna quadrimaculata (assembly GCA_949320155.1). Classification (NCBI taxonomy): domain Eukaryota; kingdom Metazoa; phylum Arthropoda; class Insecta; order Diptera; family Syrphidae; genus Melangyna; species Melangyna quadrimaculata. The sequence goes on from OX439486.1 coordinate 34,175,119, forward strand.
TTTTAGTTATTGCGGTCACAGATTCGCATTTTCCAATTACTTCTCCTTTCTTGAGCTTGACCTCGTACGGTTTGATGTTCAGAATCCGTACGGGTACCATGTTGTTCTTTGGTTCCACAAGAGTCTTCCCTTAGATGATGTTTTGGGAAGATTGCTCAGACTCTGGTTCCACCATGAGGTATCGATGGCTACCTAGACCACCCTCTATTTTCGTCCAAACAAACACTTCTGAAAAGGCAGGCAAGCATATGTCTTCTTTGATGACAGTTCTTAGAGTTGATGAGTTTTCGTTGCCATAAACCATAGGAATCTCTACATTTTGGTACTTCAACACTTGCTTACCGATATCCAGAATCACTCCGTGCTCTTTCATGAAGTCGATTCCAATTATGCACTCATCACATATGTCTACTACCAAAAATAGATGCGAAAATTCTAATTCTGCCAAACGGATTTTATGACGAACTTCTCCATGTACTCTTGCTGCCTCAGTTTTAAGATGGTAGCTATTGGTGTTATGTAGCCACGTCATCTTGACCAAGTCTTTTCTTACAATGGAGGCTGTGGCACCGGTGTCAATTGTAGCCAACTGTTTCTTGCCATTTAATGTTGCATCCACTGTCAGACTTTTATTGTTCCGTTTAGTATGCGAGACTTGTATGGTGGTTCTGGGGCCATCGATACCAGAAACCAGCTTCTGCCCTTCGAAGTTGGTTCTTACTCGTTTCCCGACTGGGAAACAGAGCGAGCAGGAGCGTTGATGTTATTGCTCACCTGTTCGCGGGTATTAGTAGTAGCCCGTAGCGTAATGGTTAGTGCGTTCGACTGTCACGCTGGAGGTCTGGGATCGCTTCCCAGCCTCGTCCTCCTAAAAACTAAAAAAGTTTTTTTTCAGGGCTACTGCCTCTTGCGAGGAATTGACAAATTCTCCAAGAGTATCACTTGTCACGAATAAGTGCTTCTCGTCTAGCCGTTCGGATTCGGCATACAATTGTAGGTCCCTTCCATTCCTGTCGAAAGGCGCACACGGGAATAGTTGCGAGTTGTTAGTCACTAGGCCCTGGTTCTTCATGAGCCGTTGTTCCACCCGATTTATTTTTTTTTCGCGGGTATTATTTCTGTTTCCACAGTGTTGGTGGCAATCTGCACTGGCGCTGGAGATGTCCGGTTCTGTTGCAATTCCAGCATCGAGCAGGTCCTTCTCGCTGACTTCTATGGAACTCAGCTATCTGGCAAGAACATTCTTCAACTTCAAGTTCTCTTACCCGATAAACTCCAAAGGAAGCCTGTTCTGATTCTTCCATAGTCAGAGCGAACGCTAATGCTTCAGAAAGCGTGCGTTTTCCAGCAGTTCGAGTTGCTCGCTCGAGGTTGATGTCGGAAACTGCACGGACAAAAGCCTCCGTTGCTAGCTGGTTGGTAATTTCATCTCCTGCAGTTGGGTATGCTAGGTGTGCCAACCGTTCGATGTCTGCTTGGAGTTGTTGCAGACTTTCACCTCTTTTCTGGACTCTGGTATTGAGCTGGACGCGGAAGACTTCTTGCATATGGCTATCGCCAAAGCGTTTGTCAATGGTATGAACAAGAGCACTGAAGTTGCCGTTCTGGTCTGCTGGTATGGTTTGCAAAAGTTCAGCAGCAGAACCTGTAAGGGCAAGCGTCAGGGCAATAAACTTGTCCTCATCATCCCAGCCATTTGTTGTTGCGGCTGCCTCAAACTGCTTCCTATAGATTGACCAAGAAGACTGTCCATCAAAGGTTGGTGGATGCATTTCTTTCTTCTTAGGAAAATCGCAACTGCCGTCTCTTACCTTAATTTTCCTAACCTTATCTAATTCATTGGCAAAGTTCTGCATTTTGTCTTCAAATTTCTCGAACTGTTTTTCGACGTTTTCAACACGTTCATCAAGAGTCATGAATTTATTTTCTAATGAATTTAGCTTACTTTCGATTAGATTTTTCTGGTCGTCCAGAAGGTTCCTTTGCTCGTTGCGTTGTTCTTCTAGAAGATTCTTTTGTTCACTTCGTTGTTCTTTAAATCGTACAAGCAGATTCTTTTGTTCATTTCGCTGTTCTTCTAATCGTAAAAGTAGATTCTTTTGTTCATTCTTCTGCTCAATTCGTTGTTCCTCTAGAAGATTCGTTTGCTCTTTTCGTTGGTCTTCAAACTGGGCGAGCAGTTGAGCCATCATACTAGAAATGTCTAAGCTTGTACTTACTTGCTCTTCCGGCATTTCAATTCCAAATAGAAACATGTCTTGATTTTCATCGTGTTGCCTTAAATATTCCTGCAGACGGATAATGAGGTCGTTTTCTGTTCCAGCAGTAGGAAGGCCTCGTCTGTTTAGTTCTGCTTTAAGTTCAACACAGTTCAATGCATTCACAATTTCACACATTTTTTTTTCTATTTCGTTCTTATATTTTTTTTTTGTGTGTCATTTTTCACAAACACCTTTCTTATATGTTCACTAATCCACACATTTTATCAATTTTTCACCATCAATAATTATCTGAATTCACAGATTAAATAAGTTTTGTTCCACTTTTTCTGACACCAATGTAATATTTTGCTAAGGGTTCGCAAATAAAACTTATTTCCTTTATTCAAACTGAAACAACAAGTACTTCCCAAAATAAAACGCTTTAATTTCAAATACTTTTATTTCTACTACTTTTATTATAACCAAGCACAAGTATGCAACTCTTTATTCACACTGACATTTATTCATTCACATTCAAAATCAAACTGCTGCTTTCGGGCTGGTGCCCCTATATTTATATCCGAAAATAAAGGGTTCTAGAATTTTCTAGGGTCTGCTAGATGGTGCTTTCCAAAAAGGTTTCGTCAATTATTCCAGTACGAACGAGGCTGGACACCAACCGTGATGGATTTAATTATTTATTTAACTCAAAGATGGCGCGGAAAGTTGTACTAATGTGTGGTTGTTTCCATAACTGGGCATATTCACCACACTATTATGGTTCATTTTACAGAAATATTTAAGTCGTCACTAAATTTGATTTTTTCGCTTTCCCATACAAAGCGCACCACTGTGCGGCGTGACCGGCGCGCGGCGCACAGTGGACAAACATTGAAAAAATTCAATTCTTCGAAAGTTTCAATTTTTATGATTCACTATTCGTTTCTTATAGTCAATTAGTTGTAAAAGCACAGCGGTAATTCCTAATCTCTCCTTTACACTTCACTCACAGTGCTTTGGCTTAGTTATTATATGCAGTATATGTATGTATCATTACATGCAATTCTTATGATGGACTCAGCCGAAGCATATCAGATAAATTGCTGTTATTGATTTTGTGTATCCAGGGGCGGATCAGTACACTGCTTTTTTAGGCATAACACTAGTAGTATTGTACTGTGAAGTCATTTGGGGCCCAAACTTGATATCAGCATAGATAACTGTCTGATTTGGTTTTTTATGTCTGTTTATTGTAATGGTGGGTGAATTTAGGGTTGACTACAGCAACATTCGGGTACTGAGGCAGAATTTTTGTGCTGCATATGTCCATACTGTGAAAAACAGGCCAGCTGTTTTGGCACTAAGTGAAACCCAGGTAGGGGAAAATACCGATCATTCGGCCTTCATGGTTATAGCTTAGTGCCTCTATTTTTAGCACATCATGGTCTCGCCGTGTATGTTCGCAGTGATGTAGCTTATCAGCTTCAACCACAATATGGTTCATGTTTGAAAACGAACTTTAATTTCATGTGGTTTAAATTCACCATCCATAAGCGCATCATCCATACTTGTTTTATTTATCGTAGTCCTAGTTTGGATATTAATTCGACTTCCAACGAATTCGATGAACTATCCGACTCCATCCAGAGGATTATTTCCCATTTTCCGCACAATGAAATCGTTGTTACGGGCGATTTCAATGTACATAATTCTTCGTGGCTACGCTATTCGGGTCAGACAACACCCGAAGGAAGGTATGTCGAGATTTTTGCCGAGATAAACAACCTAACTCAGCTGGTCGACGAGCCTACTCGGATTCCTGACGTTGCAGGTCAATCCGCCAACACTCTAGATTTGTTTCTTACCTCTGACCCCGATAAATATACTATAAGTGTATTATCGCCTCTAGGTACATCAGACCATTGTGTCATATCTGCGAATTTTCTCGTGCCACCAAAACACAGTTAAAGAAAAAACTCCCAAGAGAACTGTTTGGCAGTATGAGAAAGCCAACTGGGACGGTCTCAATGTTTTCTTCATGAACTTTAACTGGTCACTATGCTTCCTCGATAGTGACGTAGATTCCAGTGCAGATATGATTACAAACTTAATTCTTTGTGGAATGAGAAATTTTATCCCGAATAGGGTGAAATCTATCAAACCCAAAGAAAACTCATGGTTTGATTCGAGCTGTAAAGAGGTTATTAGGGTAAGAGAAGTAAGCTTCCGAAGTTATAAAGCCAACCCTACTGAGGAAAACCGGAAAAAGTTTCAACAAGCTAGAAAGATCTGTAACGTTCATATTCGACGAACCAAATTTTTACATGATCAAAAATTACGGCAAAAAATTCTACAATGTCCCAAAGGTAGTAAAAATTTTTGGTCATTTGTAAAAAACATACAAAACACCACCTCGTCCTCGGTTCCAACGCTCGTTTTCAACGATACTCCTTTTGTCAGCTCAATCGATAAAGCCAATTTCCTTGCAGCACAGTTTGCTGTAAATTCGTCGCTGCCTGAAAGTGTTATGACTCCTCCTGTACTTGAGAGCGCCAATGATTCTATGGGACAAATCTTCTTCCGCACTCGTGCAGTTGCCAGAGTTCTGAAAGATCTCGATATACACAAATCCGCTGGCCCGGATAGTATTCCTCTCATTGTTCTGAAGAGGTGTTCTTCAACGCTGGCAAAACCACTGCGTAAGCTTTTCCATCTGTCCTACTCTACTGGTCTCTTTCCGAGTGGATGGAAAACAGCATTTGTCCAGCCTGTCCCAAAAAAAGGCGTGTCTTCTTCCCCCTCTAACTATCGACCAATTGCGCTTACGTCCCTTCTTTCTAAGGTTATGGAAACGCTGATTAACTTCCAGCTCAAGAAATATCTCGAAGAACGAAAGCTTCTTAATGACCGGCAGTACGGCTTTCGTAGCAATAGGTCCACTGGTGATCTAATGGTATATCTCACCGAACAGTGGCACAAATCTTTACATCATTTTGGAGAAAGTAAGATTATTGCGCTTTATATTTCTAAAGCATTTGATAGAGTTTGGCATCAAGCTCTCTTATCGAAAATGCGCGCATTTGGTATCGATGAATCTCTTCTTCGTTGGATTAGAAATTACCTTTCGGACCGTTCAATACAAGTTGTATTGGATCGTTTCAAGTCTGAAATTCACAAAATAAATGCTGGTGTGCCCCAGGGATCCGTTCTGTCTCCGACTCTCTTCCTTATATTCATAAACGATCTTTTATCTGAAACTTCTAATCCATTAAATTGTTTCGCTGACGACAGTACCCTCAGCTTTTCATATTCGTTCTCAGATTCACATCCATGTCCTTCGGATGTGGAACTTGAACGGCAGCGTATGATAAGCTCATTAAATTCTGACCTCGACAGCATTGTCCAATGGGGAATAAAAAATCGTGTAGAATTTAATGCTTCAAAAACTCAATGCTGTCTACTGTCATTAAAACGAAACCCACCCCCCATGCCACTATCCATGAGTGGCACTTGCATAGAGGAAACCGAAAAGCTTTCAGTCCTCGGTATGTGTGTCACAGATCACCTTTTATGGAACGACCACATATTCGAAATCGCCAAAAATGCTGCTAAGTGTTTAGGTGTTCTCCGTCGATGCAAGAAATTCTTCTCCCCTTCTGATCTGGCTGTGATCTACAAAGCCTTTATTCGTCCAAAACTTGAGTATAACTCTCACATTTGGGCAGGTGCTCCAATAACCCACTTGAGTTTATTGGAAAGAATTGAAAAGAGAGCTCTTAAAATGATAGGTGAAAGAACTATAACGGAAACATTCTCATCTCTTGAGCACCGTCGAAATGTTTCATGTCTTTCGTTATTTTAACGTTATTTCCATAAACAATGCTCTAGTGAAATAGCCAGTTGCATTCCTCCCCTTAAACAATTCAACCGTAATACTCGCGCTTCTAGGAATGCCCATAAGTTTACCCTTGAGCCCAATTTCGGACGTACTGTTAAGTACAGAGATTCTTTCTTTAGTCGCACTACTCGAAAGTGAAATGCTCTACCCAGCTTAATTTTCCCCTCCCATTATGATCTACAGACGTTCAAAACCAATGTGCATCGGTATCTCCTTTTAAATCCCCTCCAATCTACCTAATCGCTCGTGCTGTGTATATCATCTTAAGGGTAGTCACAACCCCTTTTGCACGCGCTTAATATAAAAAAAAAATACAATTTTAAACAAAGTTTTAAGAAAATTCAATATTTCGTTTTCAAGATACAGAATTTTCAAAAAAAAACTATATTTTTTTTTAAGTCCAATAATTTTTTTTCGAAAATTTCTGCACGTAAAATTGTTAAGATACTGAAGAAACTCATGTATAAAATTTGTTGGCAAAATCGGTGCAGCCGTTAACGATAAGCTTGAAAATCAATAACCCGGTTCTATGACCGGTGTAACAATTGTTGGACCAAAATATTGATCATAGTCCTTCCTTATAGTGCTTTGTAATTTTGTTTTAATAAAAATATATGTAAGCCTGGATTTTATCGCCAAAGTTGAAATTAGAAAATAGTAATAAAAATATGGGTGGTTTATTCTTTTGTTTTTTGTGGGATTTAGATATTCCTATTAGTAATATAAATGTAATAACTGAGCGAGAAAAATAAGATATTAAATATTTTGAACGAAAAAACTCAATATTAGCGATTATTTTTAGTCTCATACAGCCTTATTTATTAACTCGGTTTAGCGGCGGCGTAAAGTTACTCCGACTTTACAACACCTCTAAAACTGGAAAGCTTAATTAAAAAAAAAATATATCAGGAATAGAGGCGGAGTAAGCTAAAACTGGTTCCTAGGAGGTTTAAAGCCGGAGTAAAGCCGTTTTAGTATCTAAATGTCATTTTGACATGACATTGTGTGAATTTACAAAGAGGAGTGCAAACAATTTTTTTCTTTTTGTTACTACGATAAAATGGATATTTATTTTACATTCAAAAATCATTTTAATTCTTTAAACGGTTTTACATTTAACAAAGAAGGAGAAAGTCAAAGCAGTACACAACTCATTTAGATCCCATGACACTGAGGGATGAATAAGTTGTCAGGGAAAAATCTATGAACATACACCAAAATATTTATTTTTATCTGTTGTAATTATGTAAATATATTAACATATCTTTTGATAATCATCCCAGATTTTCTGAACATTTTCTTTTCTTTTCTTTTCTTTTTATTTTATTATTAGAAATTAACAAATAATTTCTTTACCAAAATAAACCAAAAACAATGAAAATCAGCTGATGTTTGTTTACGTTTATGATAACCAGAGTTTTAGATTGGGGATTTTTTGATAAAATATATGACATAAAGCAGGCGTAACTAAACCGGCTAAGAATTTTTTTTTTAAATAAGGATTAGTTCGAATGGCGTAAACCCGGTGTAAGTGCTTCGACTCGGTTTAACTATTCCGAGGTTTAACCGAGTATTAGTGAAATCTAATAAATATGGCTGATAAGGTTTTAAGTACTAGCAGCACTTAGTGACCCGGGTCTGTTGCTTTTGGCGGATTATGTAGTGTGTAAGCAACAATTTCCAGTAAAGAACGCATCCGAAAACGTCCGAATTCGGCTTCAAATGCAATTTAAAATGGGCTTATAATTATTTTTTTATATAAAAAATTTGTTGAACATTTTTAAAAATTAAATTTGGTATGCCAATTTTAAGTATTTATTAAAATACAATTTTGAACAAAGTTTTAAGAAAATTCAATAACTCGATTTCAAGATACAGAATTTTCAAAAAAAACAATATATATTTTTTTTTAATCCAATATTAATCTGTTGGCAAAATCGGTGCAGCCGTTAACGATAAGTTTGAAAATCAATAACCCGACTCTATGACAGGTGTAACAATTGTTGAACAATTTGTTGGATTTGATTGGTTGATCATAGTCCTTCCTTATAGTGCTTTGTAATTTTTTTTAATAAAATCGGTTGAGCCGTTTATAAGATAAAAAACTTGTTGTTTATTAGTTATTATGTCAGGAACCGTTATTTTAGGAGTTAAACAAAATTCAATTTCCCCTCCAGGGAGACCCTTGATGGGAACTTTAATTTCATAGCTAGGTAGGTAGAAATGGCGGCACGGGCAGTCTAGCCCATAGCCCAATTAGCGCTTAAGTGCGCCGTTTTGATACCATAACTCGTTAGAACCTGTGGATGGAATTGAAGAGAGAGAACATGGGAATATCCTCAGGATATTGTCCATTTTTATTTGAGTTTATAATAGGGTTTTGTTGTAGCTTTTAGCACAATCATCAGAAAGTGGATCACTCAACCAGACCAGCACGCGCACCCGCACCATCCACAGTTATCCCGCTAGGCAGTTCGTTGGCTGGCACTGAAGCGTCCACTTATCTGATTGACCACAAACCCCCACCAGAGCCCTAGTCCACTATCTTGCGATCATAGGGAATCGACGGAAGGTATAATGCAGAATTAGCCGAAATTTGTCCTAGAGCCATTTCGTCGCGTTGAGGAAAGAAATCAAGACTGTGTCCTAGCTTTGGCCAGAGCAGGACATTTGCAGAGGAAATAAACTACTGTTTCCTTTTCCTGCTGGTCCTCACAGCTCCGACACTGAGTATAATTGTGAGGTATGCCTAGGTTAGCTGCATGCTCTCCTATTGGCCAGTGTCCGCTACAGATTGCAACTACCCTGGCTATGTCTTGCCTGTGTCTGCGTATTATCTCAATTGTTCGGTTCTTGTGAAAGGTGGGCCAAATCTTCCTAGATACGATACAGTTTTTTAAACTGCTCCATCTGCGGTTTGATCTAGTAAGATAAATTGAGAGAATGTTGCCCTTCATAACTCCAAGCGGAATGTTGACTCTTTCCGCAAGTGAGCCATGAAGGACTGAACCTTGCCTGGCCAGCTCGTTAGCCCGTTCATTGCCCTCAATGCCACTGTGACCCGGGACCCAGATAAGAGTGACACTGAGGTCAGCGTTCAGACTCGCAAGCTCATCACGCATTGCTGGACCAGTTTGGAGGATGGTGCAGCTGAATTAATGGCTTTAACAGCCACTTGACTGTCTGAATTAATAGCTGAATTACGGTTCTGGTTTGGATCTCCTTTTAATAACTTGCTTGCTTCCCTGATTGCCAGCAGTTCAGCTTGAAAGACGCTAGCAAAGTCAGGTAGCCGAAAGGACCTAGAGAAATTTAGAGACTCAGAGGAGATTCCTGCACCGACGCCACACTCCATCTTAGAGCCATCAGTAAAAATTGTTATGTCGAAATCTTTCGTCACGACGTTATCATTCCGATCCTCCCTGGATGGAAATTTAACTTTAAAATCTTTACTGATACTCCTTGTAGAGGTGCAGTAGTCAGTGGGAGTCGAACACATTTCCATTGGAATCAAGTCTGTGATATTGCTGTGACCATAGGGCTTGGCAAACCAAGAATTTGATTCTTTAAGTCTTATAGCGCTGCAAGAAACTAGATATTTCATATGTAAATCAAGTTGTAGAAGGTGCATAAAGACGCTTAAGGCATCAGTTGGGCATGATCTTATAGCCCCTGTCGTCCCAATGCTGGCAGTTCTTTGAACCTTCTTAAGTTTATCGATGTTACATTTTTGGTTAAGTGCAGGCCACCATACAATCGAACCGTATGTGATAATCGGTCGTCCCACGGCTGTGTACGGCCACAGGATCATCTTCGACTGAAGCCCCCACTTTTTACCAAAGGTTTTACACTACAGGCATAGAAAGCTATGCAGGCCTTCTTGACCCTTTCTTCAATATTCAACTTCCAATTTAATTTGGGATCGAGAATAACACCTTAATATTTAGCACTAGAGGAAAGTGAGAGTGTTTGGCCATTGAGTCGGGGTAGAGTGAAGGGGTGTATCTTAGTCTTGGTAGTAAATAGCATCAGTTCAGTTTTGCTTTGGTAAACCTCTAGTCCACAGCTTGTGGCCCAGTTGCTGACCTTCCTTAAAGCCATTTCCGTGATCTCACTTTTTTTTTTTAAATAGAAAATTTGTTGAACATTTTTAAAAATTAAATTTGGTATGCCAATTTTAAGTATTTATTAAAATACAATTTTAAACAAAGTTTTAAGAAAATTCAATAACTCGTTTTCAAGATACAGAATTTTCAAAAAAAAACTATATTTTTTTTTAAGTCCAATAATTTTTTTTCGAAAATTTCTGCACGTAAAATTGTTAAGATACTGAAGAAACTCATGTATAAAATTTGTTGGCAAAATCGGTGCAGCCGTTAACGATAAGCTTGAAAATCAATAACCCGGTTCTATGACCGGTGTAACTATTGTTGGACCAAAATATTGATCATAGTCCTTCCTTATAGTGCTTTGTAATTTTTTTTTAATAAAAATATATGTAAGCCTGGATCTTATCGCCAAAGTTGAAATTAGAAAATATTAATAAAAATATGAGTGGTTTTTAAGCGATCCGTTCACACTCAAATCTGAATATTTTTTTATTATTCTTTTTTTTTTTGTGGGATTAAGATATTCCTATTAGTAATATAAATGTATTAACTGAGCGAGAAAAATAAGATATTAAATATTTTGAGCGAAAAAACTCAATATTAGCGATTATTTTTAGTCTTATAAGGTTTTAAGTACTAGCAGCACTTGGTGACACGGGTCTGTTGCTTTTGGCGGATTATGTAGTGTGTAAGCAACAATTTCCAGTAAAGAACGCATCCGAAAACGTCCGAATTCGGCTTCAAATGCAATTTAAAATGGGCTTACAATTATTTTTTTACATAAAAAATTTGTTGAACATTTTTAAAAATTAAATTTGGTATGCCAATTTTAAGTATTTATTAAAATACAATTTTGAACAAAGTTTTAAGAAAATTCAATAACTCGATTTCAAGATACAGAATTTAAAAAAAAAAAAACTATATATTTTTATTAAATCCAATATTTTTTTTTCGAAAATTTCTGCACGTAAAATTGTTAAGATACTGAAGAAACTCATAAATCTGTTGGCAAAATCGGTGCAGCCGTTAACGATAAGTTTGAAAATCAATAACCCGACTCTATGACAGGTGTAACAATTGTTGGACAATTTGTTGGACCAAAATATTGATCATAGTCCTTCCTTATAGTGCTTTGTAATTTTGTTTAATAAAATCGGTTGAGCCGTTTATAAGATAAAAAACTTGTTGTTTATCAGTTATTATGTCAGGAACCGTTATTTTAGGAGTTAAACAAAATTCAATTTCCCCTCCAGGGAGACCCTTGATGGGAACTTTAATTTCATAGATAGGTAGGTAGAAATGGCGGCACGGGCAGTCTAGCCCATAGCCCAATTAGCGCTTAAGTGCGCCGTTTTAATACCATAACTCGTTAGAACCTGTGGATGGAATTGGAGAGAGAGAACATGGGAATATCCTCAGGATATTGTCCATTTTTATTTGAGTTTATAATAGGGTTTTGTTGTAGCTTTTAGCACAATCATCAGAAAGTGGATCACTCAACCAGACCAGCACGCGCACCCGCACCATCCACAGTTATCCCGCTAGGCAGTTCGTTGGCTGGCACTGAAGCGTCCACTGATCTGATTGAATGATCATCCGGCCGCTGTGCACCACAAACCTCTACCAGAACCCTAGTCCACTATCTTGCGATCATAGGGAATCGACGGAAGGTATAATGCAGAATTAGCCGAAATTTGTCCTAGAGCCATTTCGTCGCGTTGAGGAAAGAAATCAAGAAATCAAGAATGTGTCCTAGCTTTGGCCAGAGCAGGACATTTGCAGAGGAAATAAACTACTGTTTCCTTTTCCTGCTGGTCCTCACAGCTCCGACAGCAAGTATAATTGTGAGGTATGCCTAGCTTAGCTGCATGCTCTCCTATTGGCCAGTGTCCGCTACAGATTGCAACTACCCTGGCTATGTCTTGCCTGGGTCTGCGTATTATCTCAATTGTTCGGTTCTTGTGAAAGGTGGGCCAAATCTTCCTAGATATGATACAGTGTTTTAAACTGCTCCATCTGCGGTTTGATCTAGTAAGATAAATTGAGAGAATGTTGCCCTTCATAACTCCAAGCGGAATGTTGACTCTTTCCGCAAGTGAGCCATGAAGGACTGAACCTTGCCTGGCCAGCTCGTCAGCCTGTTCATTGCCCTCAATGCCACTGTGACCCGGGACCCAGATAAGAGTGACACTGAGGTCAGTGTTCAGACTCGCAAGCTCATCACGGCATTGCTGGACCAGTTTGGAGGATGATGCAGCTGAATTAATGGCTTTAACAGCCACTTGACTGTCTGAATTAATAGCTGAATTACGGTTCTGGTTTGGATCTCCTTTTAATAACTTGCTTGCTTCCCTGATTGTCAGCAGTTCAGCTTGAAAGACGCTGGAAAAGTCAGGTAGCCGAAAGGACCTAGAGACATTTAGAGACTCAGAGAAGATTCCTGCACCGACGCCACACTCCATCTTAGAGCCATCAGTAAAAATTGTTATGTCAAAATCTTTCGTCACGACGTTATCATTCCAATCCTCTCTGGATGGAAATTTAACTTTAAAATCTTTACTGATACTCCTTGTAGGGGTGCAGTTGTCAGTGGGAGTCGAACACATTTCCATTGGAATCAAGTCTGTGATATTGCTGTGACCATAGGGCTTGGCAAACCAAGAATTTGATTCTTTAAGTCTTATAGCGATGCAAGAAACTAGATATTTAATATGTAAATCAAGTTGTAGAAAGTGCATAAAGACGCTTAAGGCATCAGTTGGGCATGATCTTATAGCCCCTGTCGTGCCAATGCTGGCAGTTCTTTGAACCTACCTAAGTTTATCGATGTTACATTTTTTGTAAAGTGCAGGCCACCATACAATCGAACCGTATGTGAGGATCGGTCGTCCCACGGCTGTGTACGTCCACAGCATCATCTTCGACTGAAGCCCCCACTTTTTGCCATAGTTTTTACACTACAGGCATAGAAAGCTATGCAGGTCTTCTTGACCCTTTCTTCAATATTCAACTTCCAATTTAATTTGGGATCGAGAATAACACCTAAATATTTAGCACTAGAGGAAAGTGAGAGTGTTTGGCCATTGAGTCGGGATAGAGTGAAGGGGTGTATCTTAGTCTTGGTAGTAAATAGCATCAGTTCAGTTTTGCTTTGGTAAACCTCTAGTCCACAGCTTGTGGCCCAGTTGCTGACCTTCCTTAAAGCCATTTCCGTGATCTCACTTTTTTTTTTTTTAAATAGAAAATTTGTTGAACATTTTTAAAAATTAAATTTGGTATGCCAATTTTAAGTATTTATTAAAATACAATTTTAAACAAAGTTTTAAGAAAATTCAATAACTCGTTTTCAAGATACAGAATTTTCAAAAAAAAAACTATATTTTTTTTTAAGTCCAATAATTTTTGTTCGAAAATTTCTGCACGTAAAATTGTTAAGATACTGAAGAAACTCATGTATAAAATTTGTTGGCAAAATCGGTGCAGCCGTTAACGATAAGCTTGAAAATCAATAACCCGGTTCTATGACCGGTGTAACAATTGTTGGACCAAAATATTGATCATAGTCCTTCCTTATAGTGCTTTGTAATTTTTTTTTAATAAAAATATATGTAAGCCTGGATTTTATCGCCAAAGTTGAAATTAGAAAATATTAATAAAAATATGAGTGGTTTTTAAGCGATCCGTTCACACTCAAATCTGAATATTTTCTTATTATTCTTTTTTTTTTTGTGGGATTAAGATATTCCCATTAGTAATATAAATGTATTAACAGAGTGAGAAAAATAAGATATTAAATATTTTGAGCGACAAAAACTCAATATTAGCGATTATTTTTAGTCTTATAAGGTTTTAAGTACTAGCAGCACTTGGTGACACGGGTCTGTTGCTTTTGGCGGATTATGTAGTGTGTAAGCAACAATTTCCAGTAAAGAACGCATCCGAAAACGTCCGAATTCGGCTTCAAATGCAATTTAAAATGGGCTTACAATTATTTTTTTACATACAAAATTTGTTGAACATTTTTAAAAATTAAATTTGGTATGCCAATTTTAAGTATTTATTAAAATACAATTTTGAACAAAGTTTTAAGAAAATTCAATAACTCGATTTCAAGATACAGAATTTAAAAAAAAAAAACTATATATTTTTATTAAATCCAATATTTTTTTTTCGAAAATTTCTGCACGTAAAATTGTTAAGATACTGAAGAAACTCATAAATCTGTTGGCAAAATCGGTGCAGCCGTTAACGATAAGTTTGAAAATCAATAACCCGACTCTATGACAGGTGTAACAATTGTTGGACAATTTGTTGGATTTGATTGGTTGATCATAGTCCTTCCTTATAGTGCTTTGTAATTTTGTTTAATAAAATCGGTTGAGCCGTTTATAAGATAAAAAACTTGTTGTTTATTAGTTATTATGTCAGGAACCGTTATTTTAGGAGTTAAACAAAATTCAATTTCCCCTCCAGGGAGACCCTTGATGGGAACTTTAATTTCATAGGTAGGTAGGTAGAAATGGCGGCACGGGCAGTCTAGCCCATAGCCCAATTAGCGCTTAAGTGCGCCGTTTTAATACCATAACTCGTTAGAACCTGTGGATGGAATTGGAGAGAGAGAACATGGGAATATCCTCAGGATATTGTCCATATTTATTTGAGTTTATAATAGGGTTTTGTTGTAGCTTTTAGCACAATCATCAGAAAGTGGATCACTCAACCAGACCAGCACGCGCACCCGCACCATCCACAGTTATCCCGCTAGGCAGTTCGTTGGCTGGCACTGAAGCGTCCACTGATCTGATTGAATGATCATCCGGCCGCTGTGCACCACAAACCTCTACCAGAACCCTAGTCCACTATCTTGCGATCATAGGGAATCGACGGAAGGTATAATGCAGAATTAGCCGAAATTTTTCCTAGAGCCATTTCGTCGCGTTGAGGAAAGAAATCAAGAAATCAAGACTGTGTCCTAGCTTTGGCCAGAGCAGGACATTTGCAGAGGAAATAAACTACTGTTTCCTTTTCCTGCTGGTCCTCACAGCTCCGACAGCAAGTATAATTGTGAGGTATGCCTAGCTTAGCTGCATGCTCTCCTATTGGCCAGTGTCCGCTACAGATTGCAACTACCCTGGCTATGTCTTGCCTGGGTCTGCGTATTATCTCAATTGTTCGGTTCTTGTGAAAGGTGGGCCAAATCTTCCTAGATATGATACAGTGTTTTAAACTGCTCCATCTGCGGTTTGATCTAGTAAGATAAATTGAGAGAATGTTGCCCTTCATAACTCCAAGCGGAATGTTGACTCTTTCCGCAAGTGAGCCATGAAGGACTGAACCTTGCCTGGCCAGCTCGTCAGCCTGTTCATTGCCCTCAATGCCACTGTGACCCGGGACCCAGATAAGAGTGACACTGAGGTCAGTGTTCAGACTCGCAAGCTCATCACGGCATTGCTGGACCAGTTTGGAGGATGATGCAGCTGAATTAATGGCTTTAACAGCCACTTGACTGTCTGAATTAATAGCTGAATTACGGTTCTGGTTTGGATCTCCTTTTAATAACTTGCTTGCTTCCCTGATTGTCAGCAGTTCAGCTTGAAAGACGCTGGAAAAGTCAGGTAGCCGAAAGGACCTAGAGACATTTAGAGACTCAGAGAAGATTCCTGCACCGACGCCACACTCCATCTTAGAGCCATCAGTAAAAATTGTTATGTCAAAATCTTTCGTCACGACGTTATCATTCCAATCCTCCCTGGATGGAAATTTAACTTTAAAATCTTTACTGATACTCCTTGTAGGGGTGCAATTGTCAGTGGGAGTCGAACACATTTCCATTGGAATCAAGTCTGTGATATTGCTGTGACCATAGGGCTTGGCAAACCAAGAATTTGATTCTTTAAGTCTTATAGCGCTGCAAGATACTAGATATTTAATATGTAAATCAAGTTGTAGAAAGTGCATAAAGACGCTTAAGGCATCAGTTGGGCATGATCTTATAGCCCCTGTCGTGCCAATGCTGGCAGTTCTTTGAACCTACCTAAGATTATCGATGTTACATTTTTTGTAAAGTGCAGGCCACCATACAATCGAACCGTATGTGAGGA
Organism: Melangyna quadrimaculata; assembly: GCA_949320155.1. Taxonomy (NCBI): domain Eukaryota; kingdom Metazoa; phylum Arthropoda; class Insecta; order Diptera; family Syrphidae; genus Melangyna; species Melangyna quadrimaculata. Next base: position 34,191,428 of record OX439486.1, read on the forward strand.
TCGGTCGTCCCACGGCTGTGTACGTCCACAGCATCATCTTCGACTGAAGCCCCCACTTTTTGCCATAGTTTTTACACTACAGGCATAGAAAGCTATGCAGGCCTTCTTGACCCTTTCTTCAATATTCAACTTCCAATTTAATTTGGGATCGAGAATAACACCTAAATATTTAGCACTAGAGGAAAGTGAGAGTGTTTGGCCATTGAGTCGGGATAGAGTGAAGGGGTGTATCTTAGTCTTGGTAGTAAATAGCATCAGTTCAGTTTTGCTTTGGTAAACCTCTAGTCCACAGCTTGTGGCCCAGTTGCTGACCTTCCTTAAAGCCATTTCCGTGATCTCACTTTTTTTTTTTTTTAATAGAAAATTTGTTGAACATTTTTAAAAATTAAATTTGGTATGCCAATTTTAAGTATTTATTAAAATACAATTTTAAACAAAGTTTTAAGAAAATTCAATAACTCGTTTTCAAGATACAGAATTTTCAAAAAAAAAACTATATTTTTTTTTAAGTCCAATAATTTTTGTTCGAAAATTTCTGCACGTAAAATTGTTAAGATACTGAAGAAACTCATGTATAAAATTTGTTGGCAAAATCGGTGCAGCCGTTAACGATAAGCTTGAAAATCAATAACCCGGTTCTATGACCGGTGTAACAATTGTTGGACCAAAATATTGATCATAGTCCTTCCTTATAGTGCTTTGTAATTTTGTTTTAATAAAAATATATGTAAGCCTGGATTTTATCGCCAAAGTTGAAATTAGAAAATATTAATAAAAATATGAGTGGTTTTTAAGCGATCCGTTCACACTCAAATCTGAATATTTTCTTATTATTCTTTTTTTTTTTGTGGGATTAAGATATTCCCATTAGTAATATAAATGTATTAACTGAGTGAGAAAAATAAGATATTAAATATTTTGAGCGACAAAAACTCAATATTAGCGATTATTTTTAGTCTTATAAGGTTTTAAGTACTAGCAGCACTTGGTGACCCGGGTCTGTTGCTTTTGGCGGATTATGTAGTGTGTAAGCAACAATTTCCAGTAAAGAACGCATCCGAAAACGTCCGAATTCGGCTTCAAATGCAATTTAAAATGGGCTTACAATTATTTTTTTATATAAAAAATTTGTTGAACATTTTTAAAAATTAAATTTGGTATGCCAATTTTAAGTATTTATTAAAATACAATTTTGAACAAAGTTTTAAGAAAATTCAATAACTCGATTTCAAGATACAGAATTTTCAAAAAAAAACTATATATTTTTTTTAAATCCAATATTTGTTTTTCGAAAATTTCTGCACGTAAAATTGTTAAGATACTGAAGAAACTCATAAATCTGTTGACAAAATCGGTGCAGCCGTTAACGATAAGTTTGAAAATCAATAACCCGACTCTATGACAGGTGTAACAATTGTTGGACCAAAATATTGATCATAGTCCTTCCTTTTTTTTAATAAAATCGGTTGAGCCGTTTATAAGATAAAAAAAACTTGTTGTTTACTAGTTATTATAGTCAGGAACCGTTATTTTAGGAGTTAAACAAAATTCAATTTCCCCTCCAGGGAGACCCTTGATGGGAACTTTAATTTCATAGGTAGGTAGGTAGAAATGGCGGCCACGGGCAGTCTAGCCCATAGCCCAATTAGCGCTTAAGTTAGAACCTGTGGATGGAATTGAAGAGAGAGAACATGGGGATATCCTCAGGATATTGTCCATTTTTATTTGAGTTTATAATAGGGTTTTGTTGTAGCTTTTAGCACAATCATCAGAAAGTGGATCACTCAACCAGACCAGCACGCGCACCCGCACCATCCACAGTTATCCCGCTAGGCAGTTCGTTGGCTGGCACTGGAGCGTCCACTGATCTGATTGAATGATCATCCGGCCGCTGTGCACCACAAACCCCCACCAGAGCCCTAGTCCACTATCTTGCGATCATAGGGAATCGACGGAAGGTATAATGCAGAATTAGCCGAAATTTGTCCTAGAGCCATTTCGTCGCGTTGAGGAAAGAAATCAAGAAATCAAGACTGTGTCCTAGCTTTAGCCAGAGCAGGACATTTGCAGAGGAAATAAACTACTGTTTCCTTTTCCTGCCGGTCCTCACAGCTCCGACAGTGAGTATAATTTTGAGGTATGCCTAGCTTAGCTGCATGCTCTCCTATTGGCCAGTGTCCGCTACAGATTGCAACTACCCTGGCTATGTCTTGCCTGGGTCTGCGTATTATCTCAATTGTTCGGTTCTTGTGAAAGGTGGGCCAAATCTTCCTAGATATGATACAGTGTTTTAAACTGCTCCATATGCGGTTTGATCTAGTAAGATAAATTGAGAGAATGTTGCCCTTCATAACTTCAAGCGGAATGGTGACTCTTTCCGCAAGTGAGCCATGAAGGACTGAACCTTGCTTGGCCAGCTCGTCAGCCCGTTCATTGCCCTCAATGCCACTGTGACCCGGGACCCAGATAAGAGTGGTCAGTGTTCAGACTGAGGTCAGTGTTCAGACTCGCAAGCTCATCACGGCATTGCTGGACCAGTTTGGAGGATGATGCAGCTGAATTAATGGCTTTAACAGCCACTTGACTGTCTGAATTAATAGCTGAATTACGGTTCTGGTTTGGATCTCCTTTTAATAACTTGCTTGCTTCCCTGATTGCCAGCAGTTCAGCTTAAAAGATGCTAGCAAAGTCAGGTAGCCGAAAGGACCTAGAGACATTTAGAGACTCAGAGAAGATTCCTGCACCGACGTCACACTCCATCTTAGAGCCATCAGTAAAAATTGTTATGTCGAAATCTTTCGTCACGACGTTATCATTCCAATCCTCCCTGGATGGAAATTTAACTTTAAAATCTTTACTGATACTCCTTGTAGGGGTGTAGGAGTCAGTGGGAGACGAACACATTTCCATTGGAATCAAGTCTGTGATATTGCTGTGACCATAGGGCTTGGCAAACCAAGAATTTGATTCTTTAAGTCTTATAGCGCTGCAAGATACTAGATATTTAATATGTAAATCAAGTTGTAGAAAGTGCATAAAGACGCTTAAGGCATCAGTTGGGCATGATCTTATAGCCCCTGTCGTGCCAATGCTGGCAGTTCTTTGAACCTTCCTAAGTTTATCGATGTTACATTTTTTGTTAAGTGCAGGCCACCATACAATCGAACCGTATGTGAGGATCGGTCGTCCCACGGCTGTGTACGTCCACAGGATCATCTTCGACTGAAGCCCCCACTTTTTACCAAAGGTTTTACACTACAGGCATAGAAAGCTATGCAGGCCTTCTTGACCCTTTCTTCAATATTCAACTTCCAATTTAATTTGGGATCGAGAATAACACCTAAATATTTAGCACAAGAGGAAAGTGAGAGTGTTTGGCCATTGAGTCGGGATAGAGTGAAGGGGTGTATCTTAGTCTTGGTAGTAAATAGCATCAGTTCAGTTTTGCTTTGGTAAACCTCTAGTCCACAGCTTGTGGCCCAGTTGCTGACCTTCCTTAAAGCCATTTCTGTGATCTCACTTTTTTTTTAAATAGAAAATTTGTTGAACATTTTTAAAAATTAAATTTGGTATGCCAATTTTAAGTATTTATTGAAATACAATTTTAAACAAAGTTTTAAGAAAATTCAATAACTCGTTTTCAAGATACAGAATTTTCAAAAAAAAACTATATTTTTTTTAAGTCCAATAATTTTTGTTCGAAAATTTCTGTACGTAAAATTGTTAAGATACTGAAGAAACTCATGTATAAAATTTGTTGGCAAAATCGGTGCAGCCGTTAACGATAAGCTTGAAAATCAATAACCCGGTTCTATGACCGGTGTAACAATTGTTGGACCAAAATATTGATCATAGTCCTTCCTTATAGTGCTTTGTAATTTTGTTTTAATAAAAATATATGTAAGCCTGGATTTTATCGCCAAAGTTGAAATTAGAAAATATTAATAAAAATATGGGTGGTTTTTAAGCGATCCGTTCACACTCAAATCTAAATATTTTTTTATTATTCTTTTTTTTTTGTGGGATTTAGATATTCCTATTAGTAATATAAATGTATTAACTGTGCGAGAAAAATAAGATATTAAATATTTTGAGCGAAAAAACTCAATATTAGCGATTATTTTTAGTCTTATAAGGTTTTAAGTACTAGCAGCACTTGGTGACACGGGTCTGTTGCTTTTGGCGGATTATGTAGTGTGTAAGCAACAATTTCCAGTAAAGAACGCATCCGAAAACGTCCGAATTCGGCTTCAAATGCAATTTAAAATGGGCTTACAATTATTTTTTTATATAAAAAATTTGTTGAACATTTTTAAAAACTAAATTTGGTATGCCAATTTTAAGTATTTATTAAAATACAATTTTGAACAAAGTTTTAAGAAAATTCAATAACTCGATTTCAAGATACAGAATTTTCAACAAAAAAAAACTATATATTTTTTTTTAAATCCAATATTTTTTTTTCGAAAATTTCTGCACGTAAAATTGTTAAGATACTGAAGAAACTCATAAATCTGTTGACAAAATCGGTGCAGCCGTTAACGATAAGTTTGAAAATCAATAACCCGACTCTATGACAGGTGTAACAATTGTTGGACCAAAATATTGATCATAGTCCTTCCTTATAGTGCTTTGTAATTTTTTTTAATAAAATCGGTTGAGCCGTTTATAAGAAAAAAAAACTTGTTGTTTACTAGTTATTATAGTCAGGAACCGTTATTTTAGGAGTTAAACAAAATTCAATTTCCCCTCCAGGGAGACCCTTGATGGGAACTTTAATTTCATAGATAGGTAGGTAGAAATGGCGGCCACGGGCAGTCTAGCCCATAGCCCAATTAGCGCTTAAGTTAGAACCTGTGGATGGAATTGAAGAGAGAGAACATGGGGATATCCTCAGGATATTGTCCATTTTTATTTGAGTTTATAATAGGGTTTTGTTGTAGCTTTTAGCACAATCATCAGAAAGTGGATCACTCAACCAGACCAGCACGCGCACCCGCACCATCCACAGTTATCCCGCTAGGCAGTTCGTTGGCTGGCACTGGAGCGTCCACTGATCTGATTGAATGATCATCCGGCCGCTGTGCACCACAAACCCCCACCAGAGCCCTAGTCCACTATCTTGCGATCATAGGGAATCGACAGAAGGTATAATGCAGAAGTAGCCGAAATTTGTCCTAGTGCCATTTCGTAGCGTTGAGGAAAGAAATCAAGAAATCAAGACTGTGTCCTAGCTTTGGCCAGAGCAGGACATTTGCAGAGGAAATGAACTACTGTTTCCTTTTCCTGCTGGTCCTCACAGCTCCGACAGTGAGTATAATTGTGAGGTATGCCTAGCTTAGCTGCATGCTCTCCTATTGGCCAGTGTCCGCTACAGGTTGCAACTACCCTAGCTATGTCTTGCTTGGGTCTGCGTATTAGATCAATTGTTCGGTTCTTGTGATAGGTGGGCCAAATCTTCCTAGATATGATACAGTGTGTTAAACTGCTCCATCTGCGGTTTGATCTAGTAAGATAAATTGAGAGAATGTTGCCCTTCATAACTCCAAGCGGAATGTTGACTCTTTCCGCAAGTGAGCCATGAAGGACTGAACCTTGCCTGGCCAGCTCGTCAGCCCGTTCATTGCCCTCAATACCACTGTGACCTGGGACCCAGGTAAGAGTGACACTGAGGTCAGTGTTCAGACTCGCAAGCTCATCACGGCATTGCTGGACCAGTTTGGAGGATGATGCAGCTGAATTAATGGCTTTAACAGCCACTTGACTGTCTGAATTAATAGCTGAATTACGGTTCTGGTTTGGATCTCCTTTTAATAACTTGCTTGCTTTCCTGATTGCCAGCAGTTCTGCTTGAAAGACGCTAGCAAAGTCAGGTAGCCGAAAGGACCTAGAGACATTTAGAGACTCAGAGAAGATTCCTGCACCGACGCCACACTCCATCTTAGAGCCATCAGTAAAAATTGTTATGTCGAAATCTTGCGTCACAACGTTATCATTCCAATCCTCCCTGGACGGAAATTTAACTTTAAAATCTTTACTGATACTCCTTGTAGGGGTGCAGTTGTCAGTGGGAGTCGAACACATTTCCATTGGAATCAAGTCTGTGATATTGCTGTGTGACCATAGGGCTTGGCAAACCAAGAATTTAATTCTTTAAGTCTTATAGCGCTGCAAGATACTAGATATTTAATATGTAAATCAAGTTGTAGAAAGTGCATAAAGACGCTTAAGGCATCAGTTGGGCATAATCTTATAGCCCCTGTCGTGCCAATGCTGGCAGTTCTTTGAACCTTCCTAAGTTTATCGATGTTACATTTTTTGTTAAGTGCAGGCCACCATACAATCGAACCGTATGTGAGGATCGGTCGTCCCATGGCTGTGTACGTCCACAGGATCATCTTCGACTATAGCCCCCACTTTTTACCAAAGGTTTTACACTGCAGGAATAGAAAGCTATGCAGGCCTTCTTGACCCTTTCTTCAATATTCAACTTCCAATTTAATTTGGGATCGAGAATAACACCTAAATATTTAGCACTAGAGGAAAGTGAGAGTGTTTGGCCATTGAGTCGGGATAGAGTGAAGGGGTGTATCTTAGCCTTGGTAGTAAATAGCATCAGTTCAGTTTTGCTTTGGTAAACCTCTAGTCCACAGCTTGTGGCCCAGTTGCTGACCTTCCTTAAAGCCATTTCCGTGATCTCACTTCTTTTTTTTTAAATAGAAAATTTGTTGAACATTTTTAAAAATTAAATTTGGTATGCCAATTTTAAGTATTTATTAAAATACAATTTTAAACAAAGTTTTAAGAAAATTCAATAACTCGTTTTCAAGATACAGAATTTTCAATAAAAAACTATATTTTTTTTTAAGTCCAATAATTTTTTTTTCGAAAATTTCTGCACGTAAAATTGTTAAGATACTGAAGAAACTCATGTATAAAATTTGTTGGCAAACTCGGTGCAGCCGTTAACGATAAGCTTGAAAATCAATAACCCGGTTCTATGACCGGTGTAACAATTGTTGGACCAAAATATTGACCATAGTCCTTCCTTATAGTGCTTTGTAATTTTGTTTTAATAAAAATATATGTAAGCCTGGATTTTATCGCCAAAGTTGAAATTAGAAAATATTAATAAAAATATGGGTGGTTTTTAAGCGATCCGTTCACACTCAAATCTGAATATTTTTCTATTATTCTTTTTTTTTCTGGGATTTAGATATTCCTATTAGTAATATAAATGTATTAACGGAGCGAGAAAAATAAGATATTAAATATTTTGAGCGAAAAAACTCAATATTAGCGATTATTTTTAGTCTTATACGGTTTTAAGTACTAGTAGCACTTGGTGACCCGGGTCTGTTGCTTTTGGCGGATTATGTAGTGTGTAAGCAACAATTTCCAGTAAAGAACGCATCCGAAAACGTCCGAATTCGGCTTCAAATGCAATTTAAAATGGGCTTACAATTATTTTTTTATATAAAAAATTTGTTGAACATTTTTAAAAATTAAATTTGGTATGCCAATTTTAAGTATTTATTAAAATACAATTTTGAACAAAGTTTTAAGAAAATTCAATAACTCGATTTCAAGATACAGAATTTTCAACAAAAAAAAACTATATATTTTTTTTTAAATCCAATATTTTTTTTTCGAAAATTTCTGCACGTAAAATTGTTAAGATACTGAAGAAACTCATAAATCTGTTGGCAAAATCGGTGCAGCCGTTAACGATAAGTTTGAAAATCAATAACCCGACTCTATGACAGGTGTAACAATTGTTGGACAATTTGTTGGACCAAAATATTGATCATAGTCCTTCCTTATAGTGCTTTGTAATTTTTTTTAATAAAATCGGTTGAGCCGTTTATAAGATAAAAAACTTGTTGTTTATTAGTTATTATGTCAGGAACCGTTATTTTAGGAGTTAAACAAAATTCAATTTCCCCTCCAGGGAGACCCTTGATGGGAACTTTAATTTCATAGGTAGGTAGATAGAAATGGCGGCTACGGGCAGTCTAGCCCATAGCCCAATTAGCGCTTAAGTGCGCCGTTTTGATACCATAACTCGTTAGAACCTGAGGATGGAATTGAAGAGAGAGAACATGGGGATATCCTCAGGATATTGTCCATTTTTATTTGAGTTTATAATAGGGTTTTGTTGTAGCTTTTAGCACAATCATCAGAAAGTGGATCACTCAACCAGACCAGCAAGCGCACCCGCACCATCCACAGTTATCCCGCTAGGCAGTTCGTTGGCTGGCACTGGAGCGTCCACTGATCTGATTGAATGATCGTCCGGCCGCTGTGCACCACAAACCCCCACCAGAGCCCTAGTCCACTATCTTGCGACCATAGGGAATCGACGGAAGGTATAATGCAGAATTAGCCGAAATTTGTCCTAGAGCCAGTTCGTCGCGTTGAGGAAAGAAATCAAGAAATCAAGACTGTGTCCTAGCTTTGGCCAGAGCAGGACATTTGCAGAGGAAATGAACTACTGTTTCCTTTTCATGCTGGTCCTCACAGCTCCGACAGTGAGTATAATTGTGAGGTATGCCTAGCTTAGCTGCATGCTCTCCTATTGGCCAGTGTCCGCTACAGGTTGCAACTACCCTAGCTATGTCTTGCCTGGGTCTGCGTATTAGATCAATTGTTCGGTTCTTGTGATAGGTGGGCCAAATCTTCCTAGATATGATACAGTGTGTTAAACTGCTCCATCTGCGGTTTGATCTAGTATGATAAATTGAGAGAATGTTGCCCTTCATAACTCCAAGCGGAATGTTGACTCTTTCCGCAAGTGAGCCATGAAGGACTGAACCTTGCCTGGCCAGCTCGTCAGCCCGTTCATTGCCCTCAATGCCACTGTGACCCGGGACCCAGATAAGAGTGACACTGAGGTCAGTGTTCAGACTCGCAAGCTCATCACGGCATTGCTGGACCAGTTTGGAGGATGATGCAGCTGAATTAATGGCTTTAACAGCCACTTGACTGTCTGAATTAATAGCTGAATTACGGTTCTGGTATGGATCTCCTTTTAATAACTTGCTTGCTTTCCTGATTGCCAGCAGTTCTGCTTGAAAGACGCTAGCAAAGTCAGGTAGCCGAAAGGACCTAGAGACATTTAGAGACTCAGAGAAGATTCCTGCACCGACGCCACATTCCATCTTAGAGCCATCAGTAAAAATTGTTATGTCGAAATCTTTCGTCACGACGTTATCATTCCAATCCTCCCTGGATGGAAATTTAACTTTAAAATCTTTACTGATACTCCTTGTAGGGGTGCAGTAGTCAGTGGGAGTCGAACACATTTCCATTGGAATCAAGTCTGTGATATTGCTGTGACCATAGGGCTTGGCAAACCAAGAATTTGATTCTTTAAGTCTTATAGCGCTGCAAGATACTAGATATTTAATATGTAAATCAAGTTGTAGAAAGTGCATAAAGACGCTTAAGGCATCAGTTGGGCATAATCTTATAGCCCCTGTCGTGCCAATGCTGGCAGTTCTTTGAACCTTCCTAAGTTTATCGGTGTTACATTTTTTGTTAAGTGCAGGCCACCATACAATCGAACCGTATGTGAGAATCGGTCGTCTCACAGCTGTGTACGTCCACAGGATCATCTTCGACTGAAATCCCCACTTTTTACCAAAGGTCTTACACTACAGGCATAGAAAGCTATGCAGGCCTTCTTGACCCTTTCTTCAATATTCAACTTCCAATTTAATTTGGGATCGAGAATAACACCTAAATATTTAGCACTAGAGGAAAGTGAGAGTGTTTGGCCATTGAGTCGGGATAGAGTGAAGGGGTGTATCTTAGCCTTGGTAGTAAATAGCATCAGTTCAGTTTTGCTTTGGTAAACCTCTAGTCCACAGCTTGTGGCCCAGTTGCTGACCTTCCTTAAAGCCATTTCCGTGATCTCACTTTTTTTTTTTTAAATAGAAAATTTGTTGAACATTTTTAAAAATTAAATTTGGTATGCCAATTTTAAGTATTTATTAAAATACAATTTTAAACAAAGTTTTAAGAAAATTCAATAACTCGTTTTCAAGATACAGAATTTTCAAAAAAAAACTATATTTTTTTTAAGTACAATAATTTTTTTTCGAAAATTTCTGCACGTAAAATTGTTAAGATACTGAAGAAACTCATGTATAAAATTTGTTGGCAAAATCGGTGCAGCCGTTACCGATAAGCTTGAAAATCAATAACCCGGTTCTATGACCGGTGTAACAATTGTTGGACCAAAATATTGATCATAGTCCTTCCTTATAGTGCTTTGTAATTTTGTTTTAATAAAAATATATGTAAGCCTGGATTTTATCGCCAAAGTTGAAATTAGAAAATATTAATAAAAATATGAGTGGTTTTTAAGCGATCCGTTCACACTCAAATCTGAATATTTTTTTATTATTCTTTTTCTGGGATTTAGATATTCCTATTAGTAATATAAATGTATTAACTGAGCGAGAAAAATAAGATATTAAATATTTTGAGCGAAAAAACTCAATATTAGCGATTATTTTTAGTCTTATACGGTTTTAAGTACTAGTAGCACTTGATGACCCGGGTCTGTTGCTTTTGGCGGATTATGTAGTGTGCAAGCAACAATTTCCAGTAAAGAACGCATCCGAAAACGTCCGAATTCGGCTTCAAATGCAATTTAAAATGAGCTTACAATTATTTTTTTATATAAAAAATTTGTTGAACATTTTTAAAAATTAAATTTGGTATGCCAATTTTAAGTATTTATTAAAATACAATTTTGAACAAAGTTTTAAGAAAATTCAATAACTCGATTTCAAGATACAGAATTTTCAAAAAAAAAACTATATATTTTTTTTAAATCCAATATTTTTTTTTTCGAAAATTTCTGCACGTAAAATTGTTAAGATACTGAAGAAACTCATAAATCTGTTGGCAAAATCGGTGCAGCCGTTAACGATAAGTTTGAAAATCAATAACCCGACTCTATGACAGGTGTAACAATTGTTGGACAATTTGTTGGACCAAAATATTGATCATAGTCCTTCCTTATAGTGCTTTGTAATTTTTTTTAATAAAATCGGTTGAGCCGTTTATAAGATAAAAAACTTGTTGTTTATTAGTTATTATGTCAGGAACCGTTATTTTAGGAGTTAAACAAAATTCAATTTCCCCTCCAGGGAGACCCTTGATGGGAACTTTAATTTCATAGGTAGGTAGGCAGAAATGGCAGCCACGGGCAGTCTAGCCCATAGCCCAATTAGCGCTTAACTGCGCCGTTTTGATACCATAACTCGTAAGAACCTGTGGATGGAATTGAAGAGAGAGGACATGGGAATATCCTCAGGATATTGTCCATTTTTATTTGAGTTTATAATAGGGTTTTGTTGTAGCTTTTAGCACAATCATCAGAAAGTGGATCACTCAACCAGACCAGCACGCGCACCCGCACCATCCACAGTTATCCCGCTAGGCAGTTCGTTGGCTGGCACTGAAGCGTCCACTGATCTGATTGAATGATCATCCGGTCGCTGTGCACCACAAACCCCTACCAGAACCCTAGTCCACTATCTTGCGATCATAGGGAATCGACGGAAGGTATAATGCAGAATTAGCCGAAATTTGTCCTAGAGCCATTTCGTCGCGTTGAGGAAAGAAATCAAGACTGTGTCCTAGCTTTGGACAGAGCAGGACATTTGCAGAGGAAATCAACTACTGTTTCCTTTTCCTGCTGGTCCTTACAGCTCCGACAGTGAGTATAATTGTGAGGTATGCCTAGCATGCTCTCCTATTGGCCAGTGTCCGCTACAGATTGCAACTACCCTGGCTATGTCTTGCCTGGGTCTGCGTATTAGATCAATTGTTCGGTTCTTGTGAAAGGTGGGCCAAATCTTCCTAGATATGATACAGTGTTTTAAACTGCTCCATCTGCGGTTTGATCTAGTAAGATAAATTGAGAGAATGTTGCCCTTCATAACTTCAAGCGGAATGTTGACTCTTTCCGCAAGTGAGCCATGAAGGACTGAACCTTGCCTGGCCAGCTCGTCAGCCCGTTCATTGCCCTCAATGCCACTGTGACCAGGGACCCAGATAAGAGTGACACTGAGGTCAGTGTTCAGACTCGCAAGCTCATCACGGCATTGCTGGACCAGTTTGGAGGATGATGCAGCTGAATTAATGGCTTTAACAGCCACTTGACTGTCTGAATTAATAGCTGAATTACGGTTCTGGTTTGGATCTCCTTTTAATAACTTGCTTGCTTCCCTGATTGCCAGCAGTTCAACTTGAAAGATGCTAGCAAAGTCAGGTAGCCGAAAGGACCTAGAGACATTTAGAGACTCAGAGAAGATTCCTGGACCGACGCCACACTCCATCTTAGAGCCATCAGTAAAAATTGTTATGTCGAAATCTTTCGTCACGACGTTATCATTCCAATCCTCCCTGGATGGAAATTTAACTTTAAAATCTTTACTGATACTGTAGGGGTGCAGTAGTCTGTGGGAGTCGAACACATTTCCATTGGAATCAAGTCTGTGATATTGCTGTGACCATAGGGCTTGGCAAACCAAGAATTTGATTCTTTAAGTCTTATAGCGCTGCAAGATACTAGATATTTAATATGTAAATCAAGTTGTAGAAAGTGCATAAATACGCTTAAGGCATCAGTTGGGCATGATCTTATAGCCCCTGTCGTGCCAATGCTGGCAGTTCTTTGAACCTTCCTAAGTTTATCGATGTTACATTTTTTGTTAAGTGCAGGCCACCATACAATCGAACCGTTTGTGAGGATCGGTCGTCGCACGGCTGTGTACGTCCACAGGATCATCTTCGACTGAAGCCCCCACTTTTTACCAAAGGTTTTAAACTACAGGCATAGAAAGCTATGCAGGCCTTCTTGACCCTTTCTTCAATATTCAACTTCCAATTTAATTTGGGATCGAGAATAACACCTAAATATTTAGCACAAGAGGAAAGTGAGAGTGTTTGGCCATTGAGTCGGGATAGAGTGAAGGGGTGTATCTTAGTCTTTGTAGTAAATAGCATCAGTTCAGTTTTGCTTTGGTAAACCTCTAGTCCACAGCTTGTGGCCCAGTTGCTGACTTTCCTTAAAGCCATTTCCGTGATCTCACTTTTTTTTTAATAGAAAATTTGTTGAACATTTTTAAAAATTAAATTTGGTATGCCAATTTTAAGTATTTATTAAAATACAATTTTAAACAAAGTTTTAAGAAAATTCAATAACTCGTTTTCAAGATACAGAATTTTCAAAAAAAAACTATATTTTTTTTTAAGTCCAATAATTTTTGTTCGAAAATTTCTGCACGTACAATTGTTAAGATACTGAAGAAGCTCATGTATAAAATTTGTTGGCAAAATCGGTGCAGCCGTTAACGATAAGCTTGAAAATCAATAACCCGGTTCTATGACCGGTGTAACAATTGTTGGATCAAAATATTGATCATAGTCCTTCCTTATAGTGCTTTGTAATTTTGTTTTAATAAAAATATATGTAAGCCTGGATTTTATCGCCAAAGTTGAAATTAGAAAATATTAATAAATAAATTATTTATTATTTTATTATAAATTATTAACTGAGCGAGAAAAATAGATATTAAATATTTTGAGCGAAAAAACTCAATATTAGCGATTATTTTTAGTCTCATAAGGTTTTAAGTACTAGCAGCACTTGGTGACCCGGGTCTGTTGCTTTTGGTGGATTATGTAGTCTGTAAGCAACAATTTCCAGTAAAGAACGCATCCGAAAACGTCCGAATTCGGCTTCAAATGCAATTTAAAATGGGCTTACAATTATTTTTTTATATAAAAAATTTGTTGAACATTTTTAAAAATTAAATTTGGTATGCCAATTTTTAGTATTTATTAAAATACAATTTTGAACAAAGTTTTAAGAAAATTCAATAACTCGATTTCAAGATACAGAATTTTCAACAAAAAAAAACTATATATTTTTTTTTAAATCCAATATTTTTTTTTCGAAAATTTCTGCACGTAAAATTGTTAAGATACTGAAGAAACTCATAAATCTGTTGACAAAATCGGTGCAGCCGTTAACGATAAGTTTGAAAATCAGTAACCCGACTCTATGACAGGTGTAACAATTGTTGGACAATTTGTTGGACCAAAATTTTGATCATAGTCCTTCCTTATAGTGCTTTGTAATTTTTTTTTAATAAAATCGGTTGAGCCGTTTATAAGATAAAAAAAACTTGTTGTTTACTAGTTATTATAGTCAGGAACCGTTATTTTAGGAGTTAAACAAAATTCAATTTCCCCTCCAGGGAGACCCTTGATGGGAACTTTAATTTCATAGGTAGGTAGGTAGAAATGACGGCCACGGGCAGTCTAGCCCATAGCCCAATTAGCGCTTAACTGCGCCGTTTTGATACCATAACTCGTTAGAACCTGTGGATGGAATTGAAGAGAGAGAACATGGGGATATCCTCAGGATATTGTCCATTTTTATTTGAGTTTATAATAGGGTTTTGTTGTAGCTTTTAGCACAATCATCAGAAAGTGGATCACTCAACCAGACCAGCACGCGCACCCGCACCATCCACAGTTATCCCGCTAGGCAGTTCGTTGGCTGGCACTGGAGCGTCCACTGATCTGATTGAATGATCATCCGGCCGCTGTGCACCACAAACCCCCACCAGAGCCCTAGTCCACTATCTTGCGATCATAGGGAATCGACGGAAGGTATAATGCAGAATTAGCCGAAATTTGTCCTAGTGCCATTTCGTCGCGTTGAGGAAAGAAATCAAGAAATCAAGACTGTGTCCTAGCTTTGGCCAGAGCAGGACATTTGCAGAGGAAATGAACTACTGTTTCCTTTTCCTGCTGGTCCTCACAGCTCCGACAGTGAGTATAATTGTGAGGTATGCCTAGCTTAGCTGCATGCTCTCCTATTGGCCAGTGTCCGCTACAGGTTGCAACTACCCTAGCTATGTCTTGCCTGGGTCTGCGTATTAGATCAATTGTTCGGTTCTTGTGATAGGTGGGCCAAATCTTCCTAGATATTATACAGTGTGTTAAACTGCTCCATCTGCGGTTTGATCTAGTAAGATAAATTGAGAGAATGTTGCCCTTCATAACTCCAAGCGGGATGTTGACTCTTTCCGCAAGTGAGCCATGAAGGACTGAACCTTGCCTGGCCAGCTCGTCAGCCCGTTCATTGCCCTCAATGCCACTGTGACCCGGGACCCAGATAAGAGTGACACTGAGGTCAGTGTTCAGACTCGCAAGCTCATCACGGCATTGCTGGACCAGTTTGGAGGATGATGCAGCTGAATTAATGGCTTTAACAGCCACTTGACTGTCTGAATTAATAGCTGAATTACGGTTCTGGTTTGGATCTCCTTTTAATAACTTGCTTGCTTTCCTGATTGCCAGCAGTTCTGCTTGAAAGACGCTAGCAAAGTCAGGTAGCCGAAAGGACCTAGAGACATTTAGAGACTCAGAGAAGATTCCTGCACCGACGCCACACTCCATCTTAGAGCCATCAGTAAAAATTGTTATGTCGAAATCTTTCGTCACGACGTTATCATTCCAATCCTCCCTGGATGGAAATTTAACTTTAAAATCTTTACTGATACTCCTTGTAGGGGTGCAGTAGTCAGTGGGAGTCGAACACATTTCCATTGGAATCAAGTCTGTGATATTGCTGTGACCATAGGGCTTGGCAAACCAAGAATTTGATTCTTTAAGTCTTATAGCGCTGCAAGATACTAGATATTTAATATGTAAATCAAGTTGTAGAAAGTGCATAAAGACGCTTAAGGCATCAGTTGGGCATAATCTTATAGCCCCTGTCGTGCCAATCCTGGCAGTTCTTTGAACCTTCCTA
This sequence comes from Melangyna quadrimaculata, assembly GCA_949320155.1. Lineage (NCBI taxonomy): Eukaryota > Metazoa > Arthropoda > Insecta > Diptera > Syrphidae > Melangyna > Melangyna quadrimaculata. The sequence goes on from OX439486.1 coordinate 34,207,275, forward strand.
AGTTTATCGATGTTACATTTTTTGTTAAGTGCAGGCCACCATACAATCGAACCGTATGTGATAATCGGTCGTCTCACAGCTGTGTACGTCCACAGGATCATCTTCGACTGAAATCCCCACTTTTTACCAAAGGTTTTACACTACGGGCATAGAAAGCTATGCAGGCCTTCTTGACCCTTTCTTGAATATTCAACTTCCAATTTAATTTGGGATCGAGAATAACACCTAAATATTTAGCACTAGAGGAAAGTGAGAGTGTTTGGCCATTGAGTCGGGATAGAGTGAAGGGGTGTATCTTAGTCTTGGTACTAAATAGCATCAGTTCAGTTTTGCTTTGGTAAACCTCTAGTCCACAGCTTGTGGCCCAGTTGCTGACCTTCCTTAAAGCCATTTCCGTGATCTCACTTTTTTTTTTTTAAATAGAAAATTTGTTGAACATTTTTAAAAATTAAATTTGGTATGCCAATTTTAAGTATTTATTAAAATACAATTTTAAACAAAGTTTTACGAAAATTCAATAACTCGTTTTCAAGATACAGAGTTTTCAAAAAAAAAACTATATTTTTTTTAAGTCCAATAATTTTTTTTCGAAAATTTCTGCACGTAAAATTGTTAAGATACTGAAGAAACTCATGTATAAAATTTGTTGGCAAAATCGGTGCAGCCGTTAACGATAAGCTTGAAAATCAATAACCCGGTTCTATGACCGGTGTAACAATTGTTGGACCAAAATATTGATCATAGTCCTTCCTTATAGTGCTTTGTAATTTTGTTTAAATAAAAATATATGTAAGCCTGGATTTTATCGCCAAAGTTGAAATTAGAAAATATTAATAAAAATATGGGTGGTTTTTAAGCGATCCGTTCACACTCAAATCTGAATATTTTTTTATAATTCTTTTTTTTTTTTCTGGGATTTAGATATTCCTATTAGTAATATAAATGTATTAACGGAGCGAGAAAAATAAGATTTAAGGTTTTAAGTACTAGCAGCACTTGGTGACCCGGGTCTGTTACTTTTGGCGGATTATGTAGTGTGTAAGCAACAATTTCCAGTAAAGAACGCATCCGAAAACGTCCGAATTCGGCTTCAAATGCAATTTAAAATGAGCTTACAATTATTTTTTTATATAAAAAATTTGTTGAACATTTTTAAAAATTAAATTTGGTATGCCAATTTTAAGTATTTATTAAAATACAATTTTGAACAAAGTTTTAAGAAAATTCAATAACTCGATTTCAAGATACAGAATTTTCAAAAAAAAAACTATATATTTTTTTTAAATCCAATATTTTTTTTTTTCGAAAATTTCTGCACGTAAAATTGTTAAGATACTGAAGAAACTCATAAATCTGTTGGCAAAATCGGTGCAGCCGTTAACGATAAGTTTGAAAATCAATAACCCGACTCTATGACAGGTGTAACAATTGTTGGACAATTTGTTGGACCAAAATATTGATCATAGTCCTTCCTTATAGTGCTTTGTAATTTTTTTTAATAAAATCGGTTGAGCCGTTTATAAGATAAAAAACTTGCTGTTTATTAGTTATTATGTCAGGAACCGTTATTTTAGGAGTTAAACAAAATTCAATTTCCCCTCCAGGGAGACCCTTGATGGGAACTTTAATTTCATAGGTAGGTAGGTAGAAATGGCGGCCACGGGCAGTCTAGCCCATAGCCCAATTAGCGCTTAACTGCGCCGTTTTGATACCATAACTCGTAAGAACCTGTGGATGGAATTGAAGAGAGAGGACATGGGAATATCCTCAGGATATTGTCCAATTTTATTTGAGTTTATAATAGGGTTTTGTTGTAGCTTTTAGCACAATCATCAGAAAGTGGATCACTCAACCAGACCAGCACGCGCACCCGCACCATCCACAGTTATCCCGCTAGGCAGTTCGTTGGCTGGCACTGAAGCGTCCACTGATCTGATTGAATGATCATCCGGTCGCTGTGCACCACAAACCCCTACCAGAACCCTAGTCCACTATCTTGCGATCATAGGGAATCGACGGAAGGTATAATGCAGAATTAGCCGAAATTTGTCCTAGAGCCATTTCGTCGCGTTGAGGAAAGAAATCAAGAAATCAAGACTGTGTCCTAGCTTTGGACAGAGCAGGACATTTGCAGAGGAAATAAACTACTGTTTCCTTTTCCTGCTGGTCCTTACAGCTCCGACAGTGAGTATAATTATGAGGTATGCCTAGCTAAGCTGCATGCTCTCCTATTGGCCAGTGTCCGCTACAGATTGCAATTACCCTGGCTATGTCTTGCCTGGGTCTGCGTATTAGATCAATTGTTCGGTTCTTGTGAAAGGTGGGCCAAATCTTCCTAGATATGATACAGTGTTTTAAACTGCTCCATCTGCGGTTTGATCTAGTAAGATAAATTGAGAGAATGTTGCCCTTCATAACTTCAAGCGGAATGTTGACTCTTTCCGCAAGTGAGCCATGAAGGACTGAACCTTGCCTGGCCAGCTCGTCAGCCCGTTCATTGCCCTCAATGCCACTGTGACCCGGGACCCAGATAAGAGTGACACTGAGGTCAGTGTTGAGACTCGCAAGCTCATCATGGCATTGCTGGACCAGTTTGGAGGATGATGCAGCTGAATTAATGGCTTTAACAGCCACTTGACTGTCTGAATTAATAGCTGAATTACGGTTCTGGTTTGGATCTCCTTTTAATAACTTGCTTGCTTCCCTGATTGCCAGCAGTTCAGCTTGAAAGACGCCAGCAAAGTCAGGTAGCCGAAAGGACCTAGAGACATTTAGAGACTCAGAGAAGATTCCTGCACCGACGCCACACTCCATCTTAGAGCCATCAGTAAAAATTGTTATGTCGAAATCTTTCGTCACGACGTTATCATCCCAATCCTCCCTGGATGGAAATTTAACTTTAAAATCTTTACTGATACTCCTTGTAGGGGTGCAGTAGTCTGTGGGAGTCGAACACATTTCCATTGGAATCAAGTCTGTGATATTGCTGTGACCATAGGGCTTGGCAAACCAAGAATTTGATTCTTTAAGTCTTATAGCGCTGCAAGATACTAGATATTTAATATGTAAATCAAGTTGTAGAAAGTGCATAAAGACGCTTAAGGCATCAGTTGGGCACGATCTTATAGCCCCTGTCGTGCCAATGCTGGCAGTTCTTTGAACCTTCCTAAGTTTATCGATGTTACATTTTTTGTTAAGTGCAGGCCACCATACAATCGAACCGTATGTGAGGATCGGTCGTCCCACGGCTGTGTACGTCCACAGGATCATCTTCGACTGAAGCCCCCACTTTTTACCAAAGGTTTTACACTACAGGCATAGAAAGCTATGCAGGCCTTCTTGACCCTTTCTTCAATATTCAACTTCCAATTTAATTTGGGATCGAGAATAACACCTAAATATTTAGCACAAGAGGAAAGTGAGAGTGTTTGGCCATTGAGTCGGGATAGAGTGAAGGGGTGTATCTAAGTCTTTGTAGTAAATAGCATCAGTTCAGTTTTGCTTTGGTAAACCTCTAGTCCACAGCTTGTGGCCCAGTTGCTGACCTTCCTTAAAGCCATTTCCGTGATCTCACTTTTTTTTTAAATAGAAAATTTGTTGAACATTTTTAAAAATTAAATTTAGTATGCCAATTTTAAGTATTTATTAAAATACAATTTTAAACAAAGTTTTAAGAAAATTCAATAACTCGTTTTCAAGATACAGAATTTTCAAAAAAAAACTATATTTTTTTTAAGTCCAATAATTTTTGTTCGAAAATTTCTGTACGTAAAATTGTTAAGATACTGAAGAAACTCATGTATAAAATTTGTTGGCAAAATCGGTGCAGCCGTTAGCGATAAGCTTGAAAATCCATAACCCGGTTCTATGACCGGTGTAACAATTGTTGGACCAAAATATTGATCATAGTCCTTCCTTATAGTGCTTTGTAATTTTGTTTTAATAAAAATATATGTAAGCCTGGATTTTATCGCCAAAGTTGAAATTAGAAAATATTAATAAAAATATGGGTGGTTTTTAAGCGATCCGTTCACACTCAAATCTAAATATTTTTTTATTATTCTTTTTTTTTGTGGGATTTAGATATTCCTATTAGTAATATAAATGTATTAACTGAGCGAGAAAAATAAGATATTAAATATTTTGAGCGAAAAAACTCAATATTAGCGATTATTTTTAGCCTCATAAGGTTTTAAGTACTAGCAGCACTTGGTGACCCGGGTCTGTTGCTTTTGGCGGATTATGTAGTGTGTAAGCAACAATTTCCAGTAAAGAACGCATCCGAAAACGTCCGAATTCGGCTTCAAATGCAATTTAAAATGGGCTTACAATTATTTTTTTATATAAAAAATTTGTTGAACATTTTTAAAAATTAAATTTGGTATGCCAATTTTTAGTATTTATTAAAATACAATTTTGAACAAAGTTTTAAGAAAATTCAATAACTCGATTTCAAGATACAGAATTTTCAACAAAAAAAAAACTATATATTTTTTTTTAAATCCAATATTTTTTTTTTCGAAAATTTCTGCACGTAAAATTGTTAAGATACTGAAGAAACTCATAAATCTGTTGGCAAAATCGGTGCAGCCGTTAACGATAAGTTTGAAAATCAATAACCCGACTCTATGACAGGTGTAACAATTGTTGGACAATTTGTTGGACCAAAATTTTGATCATAGTCCTTCCTTATAGTGCTTTGTAATTTTTTTTAATAAAATCGGTTGAGCCGTTTATAAGATAAAAAAAACTTGTTGTTTACTAGTTATTATAGTCAGGAACCGTTATTTTAGGAGTTAAACAAAATTCAATTTCCCCTCCAGGGAGACCCTTGATGGGAACTTTAATTTCATAGGTAGGTAGGTAGAAATGGCGGCCACGGGCAGTCTAGCCCATAGCCCAATTAGCGCTTAAGTGCGCCGTTTTGATACCATAACTCGTTAGAACATGTGGATGGAATTGAAGAGAGAGAACATGGGGATATCCTCAGGATATTGTCCATTTTTATTTGAGTTTATAATAGGGTTTTGTTGTAGCTTTTAGCACAATCATCAGAAAGTGGATCACTCAACCAGACCAGCACGCGAGTTATGAATATTCATAAATATATATATATATGTATCTATAATAGTATCAATGTAATCATAACCTTTTAATTAATGTTATTTTCAAATTGAATTATCAGCATATAAATTCTTTTATTATTCTTTTTTTTCTCCTTTCAAACATTATTGTATTTCATTTAAAATTGGTTGTCAGCACATTGTTGCTTTATTTTGAATTGTATATTAAAACCATTTCGATTCAAGTGTGAGAAGCCTTCTGCATTTCTGTTCTCACACCTTATAATAAATGTATCTATACTTTGTCTTATTGTCCAGGTTATGAATAAAAATCTCGTTGCATTTGATATTTGGCTCTGAACGAATAAAGTTGTATTTTTTTTAAAAGCTTCGCTTGTTGTTAACTTAATTGGCGCAGTCGTGCGGATTTCTTTTTTTTTTTCACAAATAGAAAAACACAACGGTTTATTGTGTAAAAATCCAAAAAACAATACAGTTAATAGTGTACAACAAAATAGAAAAACACAACGGTTTATTATGTATAAATCAAAAGAACAATACAGTTAATCGTGTACAATAAAATAGAAAAACACAACGGTTTATTGTGTAAAAAAAATCAAAAACACTACTGTTAATTGCGAATATTAAAATAAGAAAATCACAACGGTTTATTGTGAATACTGTGAAAAAGAAATAAAGAACTTACGTAACAACAGAAGTACAATACTTTCATCAAACCAGGACCCTGCTACAACAAAGAAGAACTATAACCAGACCACAGAAATTCAGGATTGGAAACTATGTTCTACTGGATTGTTTTATTGTGAGTTCTGTATTGATGAATATTGTTCATTTCCTTAATCAAATTGCCCTTTAAATTAAGATATAAATAATAAAATACATTTATTTAAGCCTAGAAATAAAAAAGTTATAAAGTTAGATCTTAAATTTTTTTTTAACATATGCCTAAAGATAAACAAGTTCGTGTATCTAATACAGCTCCCTACGAATCCAAAATAATTTTGGAAGAAAGTCATATTGACACAGAAACTGAAAACCTTCTAAATCTCTCTGCTAGTAACACAACAATGCCTAATACAACAGCTACACCTGTTCCAGACGTGAACGCTATATTTCAAAGTCTTCGCATTCCGGACGCTATAAAAGACCTACCACACTATGATGGTAACCCTAGGTCATTGTATGACTTCATTAAAAACGTAGAGGAAATATTAGTTTTATTACCACAAATAGATGGGACACCATATGCGAATGTTATTTTACGAGCTGTCCGAAACAAAATTGTGGGAGATGCCAATGAAGTACTTAATATGTATGGCACCCCAACAAATTGGGATACTATAAAAGCCAATATCATTCTGCATTACGCAGACAAGAGAAATGAAACATCCCTGGTAAGAGACCTTCACGGTCTTAGACAAACAACAGAAACTATCGAACAGTTTTACGCAAAAGTAATAGAATTACTGTCTACGATAGTAAATCATGTTCAAATTCATGAAAAATTACTATCAGTTGTTGCAGCCAAAAAATCTCTTTTTACGGATATGTGTCTAAATACCTTCCTAATCGGATTGAAAGAACCATTAGGTTCAACAATTCGTGCAATGAAACCTAAAACGCTTACAGAAGCCTTTAATTATTGTGTTCAAGAACAAAATATGTTTTATATGAAATATTCCATTACCCAAAATAAATTACCATCTCAAAATATGAACAACTTTATGAGTTTTTATCTCTACAAGCTTATTATAATAATACCAACATAATTTTCAGTATAAAACTACCCATCCTCCTCCAACAACCTTTCAACCTATACCATTTGATAAAACTCCCTATAAACGAAACTCTCAATATAAATTTAAATCAATCCTATGTCATTATGAACGAATATTTCATTCAATACATGAATAAACCTTGTACATCCATTGAACATACGTTCTACTGTCCAAAAGAAGAGCTGAAGAACCTGACTTCCGAAACATGCATTCCAAAAATTATTCAACACAAAGAAGTAACCTGCGATGTCTTTGAGACAGCTATCAAAAGTAGTATCACCCAACCAGAAGAAGGATTCATACTCCTAATCAATTCTTCCATCACGAAGATGACTTCAACATGTGGAATCGACGACAAATTTATCTCCGGAACCCTGCTTTTGCATTATGAAGAATGTGAAATAAAAATTAACAATATTATTTATAAAAACAAATCAACTATGTTTTGGGATCAAATTAAGATTATCCCATCAATTTTTATCAAAATTAATAACTGTCTTTATTTAGACAAATTTGATAGCAGTACATTGGAAGCAACCAAAATATCTAACACGGAAGTTATCACTTTGACCAAAGATATGCCAGACCACCGATCAGAGTTTTTGATTTACATCATCATCATCTCAATTTTAATTGCAACCATACTATACCTTAGACGTCATCGAAACAATAATCTTGGAGAGGAAGCAATGGACCAAGAAGCTCCGAATGATAATGTTACATTATCATGGCCGTCACTTCATACTTAGGTGGGAGGAGTTATGAATATTCATAAATATATATATATATATGTATCTATAATAGTATCAATGTAATCATAACCTTTTAATTAATGTTATTTTCAAATTGAATTATCAGCATATAAATTCTTTTATTATTCTCTTTTTTCTCCTTTCAATCATTATTGTATTTCATTTAAAATTGGTTGTCAGCACATTGTTGCTTTATTTTGAATTGTAAATTAAAACCATTTAGATTCAAGTGTGAGAAGCCTTCTGCATTTCTGTTCTCACACCTTATAATAAATGTATATATACTTTGTCTTATTGTCCAGGTTATGAATAAAAATCTCGTTGCATTTGATATTTGGCTCTGAACGAATAAAGTTGTATTTTTTTTAAAAGCTTCGCTTGTTGTTAACTTAATTCGCGCACCCGCACCATCCACAGTTATCCCGCTAGGCAGTTCGTTGGCTGGCACTGGAGCGTCCACTGATCTGATTGAATGATCATCCGGCCGCTGTGCACCACAAACCCCCACCAGAGCCCTAGTCCACTATCTTGCGATCATAGGGAATCGACGGAAGGTATAATGCAGAATTAGCCGAAATTTGTCCTAGTGCCATTTCGTCGCGTTGAGGAAAGAAATCAAGAAATCAAGACTGTGTCCTAGCTTTGGACAGAGCAGGACATTTGCAGAGGAAATAAACTACTGTTTCCTTTCCCTGCTGGTCCTCACAGCTCCGACAGTGAGTATAATTGTGAGGTATGCCTAGCTTAGCTGCATGCTCTCCTATTGGCCAGTGTCCGCTACAGGTTGCAACTACCCTAGCTATGTCTTGCCTGGGTCTGCGTATTAGATCAATTGTTCGGTTCTTGTGATAGGTGGGCCAAATCTTCCTAGATATGATACAGTGTGTTAAACTGCTCCATCTGCGGTTTGATCTAGTAAGATAAATTGAGAGAATGTTGCCCTTCATAACTCCAAGCGGAATATTGACTCATTCCGCAAGTGAGCCATGAAGGACTGAACCTTGCCTGGCCAGCTCGTCAGCCCGTTCATTGCCCTCAATGCCACTGTGACCCGGGACCCAGATAAGAGTGACACTGAGGTCAGTGTTCAGACTCGCAAGCTCATCACGGCATTGCTGGACCAGTTTGGAGGATGATGCAGCTGAATTAATGGCTTTAACAGCCACTTGACTGTCTGAATTAATAGCTGAACTACGGTTCTGGTTTGGATCTCCTTTTAATAACTTGCTTGCTTTCCTGATTGCCAGCAGTTCTGCTTGAAAGACGCTAGCAAAGTCAGGTAGCCGAAAGGACCTAGAGACATTTAGAGACTCAGAGAAGATTCCTGCACCGACGTAGTAAAAATTGTTATGTCAAAATCTTTCGTTACGACGTTATCATTCCAATCCTCCCTGGATGGAAATTTAACTTTAAAATCTTTACTGATACTCCTTGTAGGGGTGCAGTAGTCAGTGGGAGTCGCACACATTTCCATTGGAATCAAGTCTGTGATATTGCTGTGACCATAGGGCTTGGCAAACCAAGAATTTGATTCTTTAAGTCTTATAGCGCTGCAAGATACTAGATATTTAATATGTAATTCAAGTTGTAGAAAGTGCATAAAGACGCTTAAGGCATCAGTTGGGCATGATCTTATAGCCCCTGTCGTGCCAATGCTGGCAGTCTTTTGAACCTTCCTAAGTTTATCGATGTTACATTTTTTGTTAAGTGCAGGCCACCATACAATCGAACCGTATGTGAGGATCGGTCGTCCCACGGCTGTGTACGTCCACAGGATCATCTTCGACTGAAGCCCCCACTTTTTACCAAAGGTTTTACACTACAGGCATAGAAAGCTATGCAGGCCTTCTTGACCCTTTCTTCAATATTCAACTTCCAATTTAATTTGGGATCGAGAATAACACTTAAATATTTAGCACAAGAGGAAAGTGAGAGTGTTTGGCCATTGAGTCGGAATAGAGTGAAGGGGTGTATCTTAGTCTTGGTAGTAAATAACATCAGTTCAGTTTTGCTTTGGTAAACCTCTAGTCCACAGCTTGTGGCCCAGTTGCTGACCTTCCTTAAAGCCATTTCCGTGATCTCACTTTTTTTTAAATAGAAAATTTGTTGAACATTTTTAAAAATTAAATTTGGTATGCCAATTTTAAGTATTTATCAAAATACAATTTTAAACAAAGTTTTAAGAAAATTCAATAACTCGTTTTCAAGATACAGAATTTTCAAAAAAAAACTATATTTTTTTTTAAGTCCAATAATTTTTGTTCGAAAATTTCTGCACGTAAAATTGTTAAGATACTGAAGAAACTCATGTATAAAATTTGTTGGCAAAATCGGTGCAGCCGTTAACGATAAGCTTGAAAATCAATAACCCGGTTCTATGACCGGTGTAACAATTGTTGGACCAAAATATTGATCATAGTCCTTCCTTATAGTGCTTTGTAATTTTGTTTTAATAAAAATATATGTAAGCCTGGATTTTATCGCCAAAGTTGAAATTAGAAAATATTAATATAAATATGGGTGTTTTTTAAGCGATCCGTTCACACTCAAATCTAAATATTTTTTTATTATTCTTTTTTTTTGTGGGATTTAGATATTCCTATTAGTAATATAAATGTAAAAATATATATATATATATAAAAAATAAGATATTAAATATTTTGAGCAAAAAAACTCAATATTAGCGATTATTTTTAGTCTCAAAAGGTTTTAAGTACTAGCAGCACTTGGTGACCCGGGTCTGTTGCTTTTGGCGGATTATGTAGTGTGTAAGCAACAATTTCCAGTAAAGAACGCATCCGAAAACGTCCGAATTCGGCTTCAAATGCAATTTAAAATGGGCTTACAGTTATTTTTTTATATACAAAATTTGTTGAACATTTTTAAAAATTAAATTTGGTATGCCAATTTTTAGTATTTATTAAAATACAATTTTGAACAAAGTTTTAAGAAAATTCAATAACTCTATTTCAAGATACAGAATTTTCAACAAAAAAAAACTATATATTTTTTTTAAATCCAATATTTTTTTTTCGAAAATTTCTGCACGTAAAATTGTTAAGATACTGAAGAAACTCATAAATCTGTTGACAAAATCGGTGCAGCCGTTAACGATAAGTTTGAAAATCAATAACCCGACTCTATGACAGGTGTAACAATTGTTGGACAATTTGTTGGACCAAAATATTGATCATAGTCCTTCCTTATAGTGCTTTGTAATTTTTTTAATAAAATCGGTTGAGCCGTTTATAAGATAAAAAAACTTGTTGTTTACTAGCCGTTAACGATAAGTTTGAAAATCAATAACCCGACTCTATTACAGGTGTAACAATTGTTGGACAATTTGTTGGACCAAAATATTGATCATAGTCCTTCCTTATAGTGCTTTGTAATTTTTTTTTATAAAATCGGTTGAGCCGTTTATAAGATAAAAAACTTGTTTTTTATTAGTTATTGTGTCAGGAACCGTGATTTTAGGAGTTAAACGAAATTCAATTTCCCCTCCAGGGAGACCCTTGATGGGAACTTTAATTTCATAGGTAGGCAGGTAGAAATGGCGGCCACGGGCAGTCTAGCCCATAGCCCAATTAGCGCTTAAGTGCGCCGTTTTGATACCATAACTCGTTAAAACCTGTGGATGGAATTGAAGAGAGAGAACATGGGGATATCCTCAGGATATTGTCCATTTTTATTTGAGTTTATAATAGGGTTTTGTTGTAGCTTTTAGCACAATCATCAGAAAGTGGACCACTCAACCAGACCAGCACGCGCACCCGCACCATCCACAGTTATCCCGCTAGGCAGTTCGTTGGCTGGCACTGGAGCGTCCACTGATCTGATTGAACGATCATCCGGCCGCTGTGCACCACAAACCCCCACCAGAGCCCTAGTCCACTATCTTGCGATCATAGAGAATCGACGGAAGGTATAATGCAGAATTAGCCGAAATGTGTCCTAGTGCCATTTCGTCGCGTTGAGGAAAGAAATCAAGAAATCAAGACTGTGTCCTAGCTTTGGCCAGAGCAGGACATTTGCAGAGGAAATGAACTACTGTTTCCTTTTCCTGCTGGTCCTCACAGCTCCGACAGTGAGTATAATTGTGAGGTATGCCTAGCTTAGCTGCATGCTCTCCTATTGGCCAGTGTCCGCTACAGGTTGCAACTACCCTGGCTATGTCTTGCCTGGGTCTGCGTATTAGATCAATTGTTCGGTTCTTGTGATAGGTGGGTCAAATCTTCCTAGATATGATACAGTGTGTTAAACTGCTCCATCTGCGGTTTGATCTAGTAAGATAAATTGAGAGAATGTTGCCCTTTATAACTCCAAGCGGAATGTTAACTCTTTCCGCAAGTGAGCCATGAAGGACTGAACCTTGCCTGGCCATCTCGTCAGCCCGTTCATTGCCCTCAATGCCACTGTGACCCGGGACCCAGATAAGAGTGACACTGAGGTCAGTGTTCAGACTCGCAAGCTCATCACGGCATTGCTGGACCAGTTTGGAGGATGATCAGCGTTGCCGCAGACCGTCACGAAAGTGTAACAATTTTTTAGAAAAAATGTAACAAAAGCAGAAAAATTGTAACAAATTGAAAAAAAAAAAATATTTAAGAAATATTTTTCGTGGCTCTCGGTTGTCTTCACCTTGACTAAAGTGATATTTCCTTATATATATGTACAAAATTTAAAATTTTAAATACATACCTACACTGGCTGGTTGGTGTATGCAAAAAGTCTTATCTCGGTTTTGTTTTACAATGTTTCTATCAGAATAATGTGAAATAAAACCCACAGATAAGAAAATTGTTGCAAGTTGTATTTGAACAAAAATTAAAAACAGAAAAAAAATTGACAATAATATTTTATGGCAAAAAGTGTAACAAAAATGAAAAAAAAGTAACATTGTAACAACGAAATAAAATTTAAAAATAGTGTAACACTTTTGTTACATTTGTAACATTGTGGTAACGCTGAGGATGATGCAGCTGAATTAATGGCTTTAACAGCCACTTGACTGTCAGAATTAATAGCTGAATTACGGTTCTGGTTTGGATCTCCTTTTAATAACTTGCTTGCTTTCCTGATTGCCAGCAGTTCTGCTTGAAAGACGCTAGCAAAGTCAGGTAGCCGAAAGGACCTAGAGACATTTAGAGACTCAGAGAAGATTCCTGCACCGACGCCACACTCCATCTTAGAGCCATCAGTAAAAATTGTTATGTCGAAATCTTTCGTCACGACGTTATCATTCCAATCCTCCCTGGATGGAAATTTAACTTTAAAATCTTTACTGATACTCCTTGTTGGGGTGCAGTAATCAGTGGGAGTCGAACACATTTCCATTGGAATCAAGTCTGTGATATTGCTGTGTCCATAGGGCTTGGCAAACCAAGAATTTGATTCTTTAAGTCTTATAGCGCTGCAAGATACTAGATATTTAATATGTAAATCAAGTTGTAGAAGGTGCATAAAGACGCTTAAGGCATCAGTTGGGAAGAATCTTATAGCCCCTATCGTGCCAATGCTGGCAGTTCTTTGAACCTTCCTAAGTTTATCGATGTTACATTTTTTGTTAAGTGCAGGCCACCATACAATCGAACCGTATGTGAGGATCGGGTGTCCTACGGCTGTGTACGTCCACAGGATCATCTTCGACTGAAGCCCCCACTTTTTACCAAAGGTTTTACACTACAGGCATAGAAAGCTATGCAGGCCTTCTTGACCCTTTCTTCAATATTCAACTTCCAATTTAATTTGGGTTTGAGAATAACACAATAGGAAAGTGAGAGTGTTTGGCCATTGAGTCGGGGTAGAGTGAAGGGGTGTATCTTAGTCTTGGTAGTAAATAGAATCAGTTCAGTTTTGCTTTGGTAAACCTCTAGTCCACAGCTTGTGGCCCAGTTGCTGACCTTCCTTAAAGCCATTTCCGTCATCTCACTTAATACAGGAGTAAACTTCCCTGACACTAATATCACCAAATCATCAGCATATGCCACCGCCTCTACTCCACATCTTTCCAAATTAACAAGAATTTTATTCATGACTAAAAGCCATAAAAGAGGGGACAGAACCCCACCCTGGGGTGTACCTCTACTTACGTGTTTGGTCGAGTTTGTATTACCTAATGTAGCTTGAATCCGTCTGTCTCTGAGCATGGATATTATACATTCCCTTATGAAGTCTTCTACACCAAAATCAACTAAAGACTATAGAATGGATTCAGTAAGCAAGTTGTTGAAAGCCCCTTCAACACCTAAGAAAGTGGCAAGAGTATATTCTTTATAGTTTATAGTTTTCTCAATAGTGCGCCCCATAGTGCGCAGGGCCGTTTCAGTTGATTTGCCTTTAAGGTATGCCTGTTGAGAGTGTTCAAGTGGACATCTATCCAGGATGTCTCTAATATGGATGTCGAGGATGCGCTCTAAGGTTTTAAGCACAACAGAGGTCAGACTAATTGGACGGAAATCCTTCGCAGATTCATGCCCCCGCCTACCGACTTTCGGGATAAAAACCACTCTTACATGTCTCCAGGGCTCGGGAACATAGTTAAGAGATAAACATCCTTTAAAAATTTAATTCCATAGTTTTAAGAAAATCACATCAGTGGTTAAGACTGGGTAAGCTACAGACAGACAGTCTGGCAGACAAGCAGACAGAACTGCGACACCCATTTTTGTCACTTCTCTATCATCGTAATGTTGTGTAAAATTATTATCTCTAGAGTACTCTAGTCGGATATATTTTTCAAAGACTTGCCCTAGTATCCATGTATACGTATGTACGTAGTAGGTACGATTTCGTCAAAGCAACCTAGACTTGCATTTTTGTTAAATACAAAATATTACATTTTGTATATTATTAAGTTGTTAAGAATTTCAATTACGATTTAACATCAAAACAATAACAAAGCTTTTATGTAATAAGAACTATTTAAAAAGCTTGCAATGTCACATGTTAATTTTTATCCAAGGGCATATGACTCTGTAATGTGATAACTAGTATTATTTCGTTATTAAAATTTACTGTGTCACATCGTAAAAATTAAATTTTCAGTAGCAAAAAATTACGATATAGGTATGCATCATAATTTAAATTGCAATAATTTTTCATTGTCTTACATTTCGTCTAAGCGGCTCGCTTGTGTAAGCACAGTAGAAAAGATGGTTCTGATTTCATCCAACCAAGGCTCCATAAAAATCGACCACAAAATGGGTGTGGTAAAATTTGTGCATAGGCGATAATCCAATAAGTATATTACGAAAAATTAGTTAAACTGGGCGTGGCAATGAACGGATATTTTAATTTTGGTTTAACAAGCTGTCAATTATATTTTCTGCAAGTTTCATCAAAATCGGTTCAGTAGTTTAATGTTAAGAGGGTTTTTTCCACCTTCCCATACAAGGTGCTCCACTGTGCTGCGGCGTCGTACCGTGTTTTCATCCTATCACTAGCGGTTTTTATGTTTTTCCTTGTCCGTTGATGAATGTCAATGAGTCTTTCTTTGAGGTTATCCACATATTCATCTGACCTTTCCAGTTCCATGGTAAGGCATCCAAATTTGACTTCACTGGGTAGCCGTATTGTTGTGCCAAACAGGATCTCCGATGTTGTATGTCCTGTTGAACTATGAACCGCACTTCGATAGGCCATCAAGAACAATGGAATATGGCGGGTCCCAGTCTCGTTGTTAGTCACCAACAACCTTGGACAGATGTTCTTTAAGAGTCCTGTTGAATCGTTCTACCATCCCATCAGATTGTGGATAAAGCGGTGTTGTCCTCTACTTCTTGATGCCAAGGAAAGAGCAAACCTCCTGAAAGATGTTAGATTCGAAGTTCCTTCCTTGGTCAGAATGCAGTTCCAAAGGTACGCCGAACCTGCTCACCCAATTGAAGATAATCTGATCAACAACTGTTTAAGTTTCTTGATTTGGGATGGAAAATGCCTCAGGCCACTTGCTGAAGTAATCCATGACTACAAGGATGTATCGGTTTCCGCTGTTGGTCTCCGGAAACGGACCTGCGACATCTACTGCTATTCTTTCGAAAGGTGTGCCCACATTGTACTGTTGCATTTTACTTTGAACCTTTCTACCTGGTCCCTTGGTAGCAGCACAAGTATCACATTTTCGGCACCACTTTTGACATCATCCCTTGCATGTAGCCAGCAGAACCGTTGTCGTATCTTCTCCAGCGTTTTATTGACTCCCAAATGACCTCCAGATGCTCTATCATGCATCTCTCGAACAACTTCATTAACCTTTGACCTAGGCACTATCAACTTCTTGCACGTGAAGTGAGTCCCACTGTGCCCAATATGCTTT
Source organism: Melangyna quadrimaculata (assembly GCA_949320155.1). NCBI lineage: Eukaryota > Metazoa > Arthropoda > Insecta > Diptera > Syrphidae > Melangyna > Melangyna quadrimaculata. Next base: position 34,223,206 of record OX439486.1, read on the forward strand.
GAGAGCTGGACTTCTATCGCAGATGTCACCCCATTCTGATTTTTCTCCGTGTTCCTTCCATGCAAGAATGGGTTCTATATCCAAGTCTTCTTGTTGGGCAGTCCTCAGCTCTTCATTGCTCCAACCGTGAATGAGATCGGCTCTTATTCGTTGGATGGCAACCGCTTCCTTTTCTTCTTGACGCGTGCAATGCTTACAGTCCTGTTAACACGGTCGTCGAGACAATGCATCTGCGTTTGAATGCAGCTTTCCTCTTCGATGTTGAATCTCGTAGTCGTATGTCGGCAGTCTCTCGATCCATCTTGCTACTTGAACTTCTGGATTTTTGAAGTTCAGAAGCCAATTAAGCGCACCATGATCTGTTCGAAGGAGGAACTTCTGTCCATAGATGTACTTATGGAAGTGCTTTGTTGCCAAAATCAAAGCTAGAAGTTCCCTTCTGGTCACGCAATAATTGCGCTCTGGCCTCGAGAGCACCTTACTGTAGTAGGCGACGACTTTTTCTTCTCCTTCATGGACTTGCGACAGTACAGCTCCAATTCCGACGTTACTGGCATCGGCATCGATGATGAAAGGTTTTCCAGGAGTCGGAGAGGTCAGCACAGGAGCATTACACAAACGTAGCTTGAGTTCCTGAAAACTTTTCTGGCACTCACCTGACCATTTGAACGCCTTCCCCTTTTCAGTAAGTTGATGCAAGCTCTTAGCGATTCCAGCAAAATCCTTCACAAAGCGCCGATAATATGTGGCTAGACCAAGAAAGCTACGGAGCTGATGTTTATCCTGTGGTGTTGGCCAATTCTTCACAGTGTCAACTTTCTCAGGATCAGTCTTTACTCCTTTTAGGATCAGTCTTTACTCCTTTTAGGTCTGTTGGTAAGAATATGAATGATGCAATAATTTATGAGTTTGATGGCGATGATGTGTATTATTACATGTGTAGGTAACATTTTTTTTGAAAATTTTAAGCCTTAAACATTAAAAAAAAATACTAACTTACAATAATTATTATTATTGTGTTATGCAAAAATTCAAATTTAAGTTGTTCTAATTTATTTTACACTTAATTACAAAAAATGGAAAAAAAATTCCTAACGAAAAAATTAATTGGTAGTTACCCACCTACCTGCAGGTACCTTCATTACAACATGCAGGTACCTGTTGGCACGTTTTGCAATTGTTTTATTTGAAAAAAAAATATATACACTGTATCAAAAAAGTCTCCGTACAGCTTCAACTTTTTTTTGTTTGCGAAGATATTATTTTAACTACTACTTATATTTGAGAAAATATATGACTATAAAGGAAAGAAATACTTTTAATTAAACGACAAAAAAAATAAAAACTAACATTTTTATTTCGAAAAAGTAAAACCAAATTTCATTGAATCCAACCCCTTAAAAATTCCAAAACAAAAAAGTCTCCGTACATCAATAGAATTTACCTACAGGTTGATTCACCTAAAGGTCTAACAAAAAGTTAGTGCGCGTAGGTTGATTCACCTAAAGGTCTAACAAAAAGTTAGTGCGCGTAGGTTGGAGTTGAAACACTCAAAAACTCGTATAATAAATGAGGGAGTCTATAACCCACCAGTAGAGGTAGGAGGGCAATTATCAAAAAACATTGACAAAAGACAGAAAAAAAAATGTTATACTTTTTTGCAAACCCAGAAATCCCTTCTTTTATACTATTTTTAAATAAAGTCGTTGTAGTGAACAGTTTTCGAAAATTTAATTTTCAAACTTAAAATGTTGAAAAAAAAATGAACACAAAAATGTCAATCTAATATTTTTCAAAAGTTTTCTTTGTTAGTTACTATTTTTGTTTCCAGTATTCAATGCTCCAATTGATTCTCAGTGAACCGCTGAATCCGGATGGCTTTTTTTTACTTTTAAAAATACTAGTCAAATTATGAGCCAACCAAGAAGAATAGGAATAAATGATCATTTGTGCTTCGTTTTTTCTTGTTTTACTAAGAAGTTATAAAGCTTATGTTTTGATACTGTTTGATGTTTGACGTCAACAGGTTTGTCAAATAGATTTGAAAATGTGTACCCCGCCCTAGAGAAAACTTTTTAGTTACTTTTATTTGAAAACATTTTTCTAAAAATATAAATGTCGCGATAGCGACACAAAACTCCACAACACAGAACACGAGGCAGGTGTGGTTCAAACATTACACAACATTATATTCCATTGTTTGACATTGTGTTAATACATGCAAATTTTTAGGTTTGAGTTCTAAAACTTCCCACATTCTTTCACACTTGAGGTTTTTAGGTTATAGTGAAACTGATTTGTCCAATGCAATTGTGGAAGCAAAATCTAAAAATAATTTTGTTCACACAAATTTGGCAGTCGAAAGGAATTTTTTCACACTTTCAATTTGACATTTTTTAATACTCAATGAGATGCGAAAGACCTTTAAACAAAGGCATTTTCTTATTTTATATGTTTTTTTTTAATAAAAATAAAAAATTCAAGTGTCAAGTTTTATGAAATTATCAATATACTGATAAATATTATTTGACAGAAAACAATTATTACAAAAAAAAAAGCCGCAATACTTAAGCTATCACTTCAATGTATTTCATATTCGTGGAATCACATTTGTCTCGTGGTCGTGTGTTGATTTGCTATTGTGTTGACAAATCTATTCAAGGTTCATAGAATGTACATTCTGATTGATGGTTTGACAGTCAACATTGTAGCTGCCAAAATGTTTTGATTTTGGTTGACAGTCAGCAGATTTTTGGTGTGCTTGGTCTGCGATGTCTATCTACGCAAAAACCAATCATAAAGGTTCTCCCAAACCAAGGCAAAACAATCGACAGGCCATGTTTAAATAATGATTTTCACTACGTAGTGAACAGTCATTGCTTATCTTCACTCTTGTAGTTTTCACTCATGTGATCTCTGAACTAAATATCTGGTATTAATGGAAAAATCGGAACGCCATGCAAGATTTGTAACTTGAAACATGGCTCCTCACTACAATCTTTATGTTTTCTTTATAAGGCTCTCGCAAACCAAAGCGAAACATTCGGCGCGACAGTGAAACTTTCGCTTTTCAAACAAAAAAAAAAAATTACATGGTGATTAACGAGAGCACCGACACCAACGCGATGCAACTCGCCATATTGAACCCGACGACCGACAAAAGTTTCACTGTCGCGCCGAATGTTTCGCGTTGGTTTGGAATACCCTTTCTTGCCATCTCCCTTTCCACCTGAGAGATTTCACCTACAAACTATCGTCACTACGAAGCGAGCAGTCATGGCAGGCTCTAAGACCAAGTGCAAACACGCAATATTGACCACAATCACGAACCTATGCAGATCTATGTCGAATAACATTGTGTTGTGTAGATCCCCTTTAAAAACGCAGAAGATGACAAAAATAAGCTATATTTTAACACGCGATTACGACAGTAAAATGTGGCAATTGTTCACGACGCATGAATGAAAGAATAAACATTCGAAGTTGGTGTAGGCACTCTCATTTATCATCCTGTAAATAAATTTTGAAAGGCGAATGTTTCTCCGCCGCATTGGTGTAGGCACTCTCATTTATCACCATGTAAATTAATTTTGACTGACGAATGTGTCTTCGCCACACCGAATGTTTCGCATTGGTTTGGGAAAGCCTTTAGTGTAATTTTGAACACGCTTCGTGACTCAAGTGGAGACAAAAAAGACTAAACTTTGGTATAATTTGTATGAGATAAAGGGGAGCGAAAACTTTAAGTTACTTGAACTTGTTGTTAAAGTCATTTTTTACCATTATTTTTTTATGTTGTGGGCTATATTTTGATGATATAAAAACAATAACAAAAATAATAATTCAAGAAGGAAATATATCTGATATTTGAATTTTTTCATCGAACTCTCTATTTGTTGTTACGTTTTGTCTCCAAAAACGTAGGAAGTGGCGTAACTTGTATTCTTTCATTCATATTCACACACTGATCTCTATAATACACTGGATAGTGGATTCATATAAAAATCTTGAAGCAAATTGAAGGAAAATTATAACAGTGCAAGGATACAATTGTTGACAGTTGTCAATTTTTTTTTTTAGTTTATAACAGTTTAAATTGTATTAAAATGTTGGTTTTTGTTTACATTTTCTTATTAGCTGATGTTTTTCGCGAGTGAGTTAGTAAGTTATTTATAAAAGATCATAAAAAAAAAATTTTAATTGATTTTTTCATAGTACGTAGTAAATTATTACGGGATCCGCAACAAAAAAGGAACTGACTTGTGGTTGGGTGTGGATGCTCTTGGTTTGAGCATCTACGAACAGGAAGACAAGCTAACTCCAAAAATTGGATTCCCATGGTCTGAGATCAGGAATATTTCAGTCTCAGAATAGCGCTTCAACATTAAACCAATTGCCAAAAAAGCGCCCGACTTTTTGTTCTTTGCCCCACGCGTCAGGATCAATAAGAGAATTTTGGCCCTATGCATTGGTAACCATGAATTGTATATGCGTCGTCGCAAACTAGACACAATTGTTGCCCAACAAATGAAAGCACAAGCCAGGGAGGAGAAGAATGCCAAGCAACAGGAACGAGAAAAGCTGCAATTGGCTCTGGCAGCCCGCGAACGCACCGAAAAGAAACAACAGGAATACGAAGACCGTCTCAAGCAGATGCAAGAGGAAATGGAACGTTCACAAAAGGACCTCATGGAGGCACAAGATATGATTCGTCGTCTTGAAGAGCAATTAAGACAATTGCAAGCGGCAAAGGACGAGCTCGACTGGAAATGGAGCTACAATCAATGTTGCAAGTTGCAACGTCTCGAAGAGGCTAAACACATGGAACAAACCGAAAAAATCAAACTCGAAGAAGAAATCCAAGCCAAACAGGCTCAGATACTTTTAATTTAATTAACAATTTTAATTTTATAACATTTTATAAGACGCGTACTACGGAAAACGAGCGCTCGGTATATATTTTATCTGTTAAATACGCAGAAACAATTCTTAAACTGAATTTCTTCAACATGTATTTAAGTTTGAGAGAAATATTACAGTTTTTAATGAACACTTATTAAAATTAATGGAAAACAATAGCAACTTAAACAATTTTATTTATGTTTTTTTTTCGTTTGCGTTTGTACTACAAACAAACCAAACCAGTGATGTCAAACAAACAGCTGATATCAATGCACGATTTTTTGTGATGATAAAAAACTATCTCTTTCTTTCCTTCGGTAAAAAAAAGAGACAAAAGTGTACAAGGATACAATTGTCAGATTCAAATTGCTTCAAAAAAAAACTGTTATACGTATAGGGAATCCACTATCCATTGTATTATAGAGATCAGTGTATTCACAACGTAATAAAAATCCCCAATCTGAACGGGGTCTAATTCTTCTTGATCTTTTCGTTGTGTTCATATAAACGGAGGTGCTGTTACTTTAGTTAAACATTTGTGATTGCGCGCGCTTGGTGACTTTTCCTTTTTGAGTTTTAAAAATATTAAAATCGCTAAGTTTTTAAAAGTCTTTATTGAATCAATCAATTAATATTAAATTTCGAGTAAAAAGTGCTAAAATTTATTAAAAAAACAACAAGTTTCCTCGTGGTGCACCGACACATCCGAATAAAATAAAATTTGCCGGCCACCACTCCAAAGCCCTCACATATTATCTATTTTCATTTCCTGAAAGTGGCAAAGACTTATGAGTAGGTACTTTGCAATGGAACGCACTTGACATTAGGCATGTGTAATTGGTAGTTCTAGATTACCGATTCTACTGCGTCAAGTGCACACACCTCCAAAGGAAAAATCTATTAAAGGCAAATTTTAATCAAACAACATTTTCTTCTCCCATCAACAATGGAATTAATTTATGGGATTTTTGCTAGGTCAATCTATAACAACATCAAGGACCTTATTTTTTCTGCACAGTACAGAAACCCTTTTTCTTTGGAATTTGCGAGCTACTTATATGAGTAGATACAATCGGTATTCTAGAACTACCAACTAAACATGCCTCATGTGCGATTAGATAAGAGTCTTAGGTTATGTGAGTTTCATTGCAAAAGGCTAGCAAAGTACCACCACCTCCAAAGGCAAACTTAAACTACAACTTTTCCTATCCAAAATGGAATTAATTTTAAAGAATTTTTACTGGGTCAATTTATCATCAACAAGGACTATATTTTTTCTCAGCCAAAACACTCAGGTCGAAAAGATTGTGGTTATAAGAAAAAATAGTATTGCATAGCCAAAATTTAAAAACAAATATTTTTAGATTTTTTTAAAGGATTTCAATTGTCTTTTGAAATAATCAATATCTCGAAAACGAAACAATGAACTTTTCCGAAAAAAGCAGAACAATTAAGAATTATTTATTAATTTTGTTAAGAATCTTCACTACTCGTAAGCTTAAAGCACACCAACTGACAACATAAGCGCCTGGCGACTGAGCATACGGTAAGCGGAGCGACGGAGTCGCGTGAACGGGACAGAGGACCCGAAAAGGGGTTAAAAACCCAAAGCACTGTTTAGTGCAAAAAAAACTTTAATAACAGATCGACTGACAACATAAGCGCCTGCCAGGCGACTGAGCATACCCTTAGCGGAGCGACGGAGTCGCGTGAGCGGGCCAGAGGACCGGAAAAGGGGCACCCAAAGCAGTCTTGTTAAAGAAAACTATATATTAAGTGATCCACTGAAGTGGGTCAGAAATCCACAATCAATGGGTCAGGAGTCCACAAGATTTTTGTATGGACTTTTGGCCCATCGGAGTGGGTCAAAAGTTCACAATTGATTTATGGACTTGACCCACAGAAGTGGGACAAAAGTCCATTATGGACTTTTGGCCTGTGGACTTTTTACCTTGCGACGTTTCCTCCTGGTGCACGGACATCCCAAGAAAACTTATAAACTACAACTTTTTCTATCTAAAATGAAATTAATTTTAGAGAATTTTTTACTGGGTCTATTTATCATCAACAAGGATTTTTTTCAACGGAAAACTTGATTATTTTATGAAACTAAATCATGTTTTTCTGAAATTTTACATCAATTTACAAAAAACTACATCAGCGCATGAAAATAAGGTGTTCTTTAACCAAGAATAACATAACCACATGAAAAAATTGCATTGCTCATGAAATTCTTACATTGATGTTACATAAATCATTTCGAGGCTAGAATGGTTTACGATTAGTCTATAGTGTGTTTTCGTGAGAGTAAGATGTTCGTGGTTGTGCATAGTTATCTTGTGTCATCTTAAAAACAGTTTTATTTATTAACAGTTTAACTAATTTATAATTAAACAGTAAAAGCTTTAACCAATGTTATTTACCAGTATTAGGTACCAGTTGCATTTCGTTCAGTTATCACATCATTTAAATTAACAGAAACCAGTGACGGTAAGCTTATTATAAAAAAGCGGTACATTTTCATAGTTTATTAAAAACTTTGATCAATCGTTGAAAATTTTCGTTTATCAACGAAAAACTCCATTATTTTATGAAATTTTACATCAATTAACAAAAAAACTACATCAGCATATGAAAACAAGTTGTTGCTTAATGAAAAATAATATCAACACATGAAAAAATTGCATTAGTTCATAAAATTCTTACATTGATGTCACATAAATCATTTCGAAAAAGTACAGGCTGCAATGGTTTACGATTAGTCTTTAGTGAGTTTTCGTGAGAGTCGGATGTTCGTGGTTGTGCATAGTTATCTTGTGTCATCTTGAAAATAGTTTTATATATTAACAGTTTAACTAATTTATAATTAAATAATAAAAAGTTCAGCCAATGTTATCTACCAATATTAGGTACCAGTTTCATTTCGTTCAGTTATCACATCACATAATTAAACAGAAAACAGTGAGGGTAAGCTTATTATAAAAGAAGCGGTAAATTTTCAAAGTTTATTAAAAACTTTCATCAATCGTTGAAAATTTTGTTTATCAACGAAAAACCTATTTTTTTTATGAAATTTTACATCAATTAACTAAAAACTACATCAGCATATGAAAAATAACATCACCACATTCAAAAATTGCATTATCTCATGAGATTCTTACACTGATGTTACATAAATCATTTTGAAAAAGTACAGGCGGCAATGGTTTACGATCAGTCTTTAGTAAGGTTTTGTGAGATTCGGATGTTCGTGGTCGTGTATAGTTATCTTGTATGGTCTTAAAAACAGTTTTATTAAATTTAAATTTATTAATAGTAAAAAGTTTAACTAATGTTAATTGCTAGTATAAGGCCCCAGTTTCAATTCGTTCTGTTATCACATCACATCATTTAAGCAACCTATGATAAAATATAAGTTTATTAGAAAATATAAATAAAGTGAGTTCTTACATAAATGTAAAAGTTCGACAACATAGCATTCCATTTATTCAGACTGTCCATTTTAAAGTTTTTCTCATTTTAAAATTTGTTTGATGTTTGGTCTCAAGAATGAATTTAAGTTGCAAAAATTTACATATGGCAGAGGCACCAGTTACCGAACAGTTTATGGACTTTGAAGAAAATACATGTTGTTAAAAATATTTTAACTGACTTTCGAAATGTTATGTAAATTTATTCTGAGAGATAATCTCCAATATTTTGATGGCTGATAGTATTTTTTTTATACAAATTATTTGGCTTTTCTCGAAAACTTGTTTCCTGAATCCGAACAAAGAGTTTCATGTTTTCAAAATTTTTGATCTGCGGTTTAAATCCTAATCCGAGTAGCACAAATTTGGATTTATAACAAGAAGTTAGTTGTTTTCTGTTATATTAAAGAAAACCAAAACAAAATCCATTGTAAATCAGTTTTATTTTTGTACACGAACAAAAATATGTAGCTTTGTGATTCGAAGTGCTTTAAGTGGTGATGATGATGTTGTTTAGTCAAAAGTTGGTAAATCGTTTTAAAGGGTGATTTTTAAAGAGCTTGAGAACTTTTTTAAAAAAAAAAACGCATAAAATTTGCAAAATCTCATCGATTCTTTATTTGAAACGTTAGATTGGTTCATGACATTTACTTTTTGAAGATAATTTCATTTAAATGTTGACCGCGGCTGCGTCTTAGGTGGTCCATTCGGAAAGTCCAATTTTGGGTAACTTTTTCGAGCATTTCGGCCGGAATAGCCCGAATTTCTTCGGAAATGTTGTCTTCCAAAGCTGGAATAGTTGCTGGCTTATTTGTGTAGACTTTAGACTTGACGTAGCCCCACAAAAAATAGTCTAAAGGCGTCAAATCGCATGATCTTGGTGGCCAACTTACCGGTTCATTCCTTGAGATGAATTGTTCTCCGAAGTTTTCCCTCAAAATGGCCATAGAATCGCGAGCTGTGTGGCATGTAGCGCCATCTTGTTGAAACCACATGTCAACCAAGTTCAGTTCTTCCATTTTTGGCAACAAAAAGTTTGTTAGCATTGAACGATAGCGATCGCCATTCACCGTAACGTTGCGTCCAACAGCATCTTTGAAAAAATACGGTCCAATGATTCCACCAGCGTACAAACCACACCAAACAGTGCATTTTTCGGGATGCATGGGCAGTTCTTGAACGGCTTCTGGTTGCTCTTCACTCCAAATGCGGCAATTTTGTTTATTTACGTAGCCATTCAACCAGAAATGAGCCTCATCGCTGAACAAAATTTGTCGATAAAAAAGCGGATTTTCTGCCAACTTTTCTAGGGCCCATTCACTGAAAATTCGACGTTGTGGCAGATCGTTCGGCTTCAGTTCTTGCACGAGCTGTATTTTATACGGTTTTACACCAAGATCTTTGCGTAAAATCTTCCATGTGGTCGAATAACACAAACCCAATTGCTGCGAACGGCCACGAATCGACAATTCACGGTCTTCAGCAACACTCTCAGAAACAGACGCAATATTCTCTTCTGTACGCACTGTACGCATTCGTGTGGTTGGTTTAATGTCCAATAAAGTAAACTGAGTGCGAAACTTGGTCACAATCGCATTAATTGTTTGCTCACTTGGTCGATTATGTAGACCATAAATCGGACGTAAAGCGCGAAACACATTTCGAACCGAACACTGATTTTGGTAATAAAATTCAATGATTTGCAAGCGTTGCTCGTTAGTAAGTCTATTCATGATGAAATGTCAAAGCATACTGAGCATCTTTCTCTTTGACACCATGTCTGAAATCCCGCGTGATCTGTCAAATACTAATGCATGAAAATCCTAACCTCAAAAAAATCACCCGTTAGTTACCTTTATTATATTTCTATTTTCATATCTTCTTACTCAGACGTTAATGCAACTGAGTCTTACAACAATTACGTATGTAACTTAATTCCAATATAAATTGTTTCGATATAAACTAATGAAGTTTTAACAAAGTTAAGACTAACGACAATAACTTAAAATCTAATTAAGTAATGAGTCTTAAGCATACGTTTTTTCAATAAATTTACAACATATCTTTGAAATATCATTTGAGTCAATAAAAATATGTGTGTATGACATAAGAAAAATTTATTTTCTTGCTTATAATGAAAATTGAATGGTTTTTATTGTTATTTCTCAGTGTATTCAAAGATATAATTTGATGACTTTATTGGATGACATTATAGCTCACTGTATATTCATTTAAGATAAATATTATTTTCGTAGCTGGTGTGTTTATTAAATTTGTTATATTTAAGTTTCTCAATAGCTTGATGCTACAAATATAAAACACACAACAGTTTTTGATCTACAACATTATGGTAGGTTTCCACTTGTCGTTGAATTGACACAGTTTGACAGCTGTCAATTTGGTATTTGAATGTTCACGTTGCACTGAGATATGTTATCTCGAATACTCGAGTATCCGTATATGTTTGTGAACTACTAAGACCGGATAGGTAAACTTAAAAAATTTAAATTTGAAGTCATCTGTTCTTGACATTTTTTGTCTTCAGATAACTGAGTATCCGAGAATTTTTGGGAAAGATTGAGATTTCTTTTGTGAGAGCAGCTGTTTTATCATCGGCTGTTTTTCCGTAAGGGATTACAACAACTCAACCCATCCCAATTGCTTGGAATTGGTTAGTGAACGAGGCCAAAGGCAAAGAATTTTTGACAGATGACTTTGTCAGTTCATTGACAAGTATTTCCACTTGGATTGGTATTTCCCGAACTGACACTCATGGTCAATGAGTATGAATAACCATTCTGAAACCATAATAAATTCTCCACGTGAATATTCAGTCCTCAGTTAAAAATGTTTAATACTCACTTTGAATGGAAAAAAATAAATTGATTTATCTGATAGTTTGACAGAATCTTGAAATGCTTGAGAAGTCTATTTTAATTTCATAGTTTGGTTTTTGGCTTGTCGGTAACACTTAATGTTTAAAAATAAACAACCATGAGATCCAAAATTATTCTTTAGGTTATTATATTCAATTATTACAACTTTAATTTTAATTTATTGACGTCACACTCACACTATTCCACACTTCTATTATTTTTTCCTAGTGGTAGTACGTAAGGAAATGAAAATTATGAAATGAAATTAGTTTTGAACCGGTTCATATTTCGGTCTCAAATTTTGGAACTTAGTTCTCGTTATGAATTTCATCGTTGTCAAATAAGTGTGACTTTTATACAGATATTTCATTTTCACTCGAACTGAGTACTAGTTTTTATGGAAAACAGGAAAATTAATAACTCAAATTATTAAATTACGTATGCTTCATGGAAAAAATTAAAGTCAAAATATAAAAGTAAAGTAAATTGTTACAACTTGGTTCTAAACATTGTTACTGCAGACAAAATTAACAGATTTCACTCATAGAGTAAGAATGGGAGCATTGAAAATGACTTGCATTTGCTAGATAAAACAAAAACTAAACTAATTGTTTGCACTTAAACCAAATTCCATTAATTAAAATTAAGTTGAAGCAAGATATGTTATATAGAACTCCTTATTTAACATAAATACACAATTAAAATAATTAATTCCATGTGTTTTTGAATTTTGAAATTCTTGCAATAAGGTACATTATAATTATGTTTATTTGGTAAGCTTTTCATTTGTGAAAGCTACAAAAATAGTTGTAGGTGATGCTGAACACAAGACTGTAACTTCAATGAAAAATGCTCAACTTTGTGTCATACCATACATTTCTTGCAACAACTAAAACGTTATATTATAGAGCTCTTCACTGTTTTTGTATCTTTTTATTTTGACAGTGATATACAAGCTTCATCCATAGCTACCTACACCATTAGGCTTAACCATTTCTCAATGTACTTGGAAGGTTGAAGTTCCAAGCGAATAAGGTGCCAGTTATAGCTATCATTGAAAACCATCATTGAAAAAGTTAACTGTTGATTTTGAGACCTTTCGAATATTTAATCATTGAATATTTTAATGCAGAAATATAGCTTACGACTTAAAAATTATTTGACCTCTAAAATAAATTCATTTTGACTCATATCTTCCCCATAACGTGACTTTTAATTTTTCAATGATGAACTACCTTACCAATGATCATTGAAAAAATTTTAAGTTACGCTATGGCGAAGATATGGGTCAAAATTAATTTTTTTTGAAGGAGAAATAATTTTGAAGTCGTAAGCTATAGTTCTGCATTAAAATATTCAATGATTAAACTTTCGAAGGGTCTCAAAATCAACAGCCAACTTTTTCAATGATGGTTTTCAATGATAGATATAACTGGCCCCTAAGGTACCTCTTCCTATCATTACTAATTTTTTGGCAAATTTCATCTTACCTGAATCTGTTATTCTACTTTTACTGACTAATAACTTTTTCTGACTTAATTGGCTGCCTAAAAAGTTGAAATTTAATTCAAAAAGCATTAAATTTGAGTTTGGTATTAGATTACCAACTTTGTAATCTCTAGTTTATGTAAAGAATATGGCATCCAACGAATATAAATTAATAATTTCTGAATAATTAAGTAAATTAGGTACAAAAAACAATAACTAAAATTGTTTTTTTTTGAAGTTTTCAAGAATTTGTAGATAGTTTTTTTTTGTGTAAATCTTAAGGGCAGTATTTTTAAACCTTAATCTGGAGAATCCGTTTAGAATTTTGTAAGTAACTAATTTATTTTATAATAATTTTTTTTTAACATTATCTTATACCTAATCGTAGGAGGTTTAAGTCAATAAGTCAATATGTGCGTGGGGTTTGTTTTACAAAATTGTAAAATTTTGTATCAACTTTTCAATTTTATGTGCCAAATATAGAAACGACTAATGACGCAATCACATTTTAAGAATGAATTTATACAACATTTTCCGTTTAAGTTTGCATACAAATTTAAGTCATCCCTGCTTTAATTTTTCAGCTCATTCATAAAGATCTGATATATTTTGTTTAAAACAAACCATCTTCAGAATTAGGTACAAGAACAGCCACATTTGTCTCTCTTCTTCTTGTGACAATAAGTGGCCTCTACTATAAATTACTTCTATTTTTTCAGTTGTACGAGCTACAAAATAGATTATTACATTGCAATCCAAGTATAAAGTTAGGAACGATTGAACCTGTCCGTTGCGGTGTCACAAAATGCTCATCCTTTTTAATCAAAATTCAAAAAGTACTACATTTAAATTTTCTATTATATCTTCAACTATTGAGTCAATTAAGGAGGTACAAAAATATTAACTCAAATTGCTTTTGACTACTAGTCTAGTTGATTGCAGGACCCCAAAGGCGCCCGTCGAACATAATTATGTTAGCTAGGACTGAGCGCAAATATGTATAAAATTTAGTTGACAAACTCACCGTCGGTTCACTTTCATAAAAAAGTTAATTCCAGAAAATTGGCAACCCTTAACCTTTTCGTTTAGGAGCAGGAGTGTTTTTTCTGATTTTACCAGCGTTACCCAGTCAGTAAGTCAGAAAAGAGCGTTAATACATGCATATTTTGTATGTATAATTTATAATAAAAATATAAAATATAACTGAATAATTTCTCATCACTTTTGCTTAAGCAAGTAACCAAAGATATTTATTTTTACAAGAAATTTAGTTTGAAAAAAGTTATTAATTTTTTTGTAAACAAGTAAATTTTTTTTGTACAAAAGTTAATTTTTTTTTTGTAGAAAAGCTATTCTTTTTATGTAAAAAAGTTATTTTTTTTGTAAAAAAGTTAATTTTTTTTGTAAAAACGTTAATTTGTTTTTGTACAAAAGTTTTTTTTTTTGTACAAACGTTATTTTTTTTTTTTTTTTGTAGAAAAGTTATTTTTTTTTTTTTGTGAAAAAGTTATTTTAAATTTATTATTATATACATATAATAAATAGGTTCAAAACTTTTGTAAATTCTACTGTGGTAAATTTAGCATGGTATCCCTTTATCCTCAAATATAAATCAAATCAAAAATAAAAGGCATGCCGTTATTACTTCCGGAAAACTTGATGCAAGGCTATTGTATTTAATAAGTAATAACTCCGTGAGTTCCTTAATTGACTTTCCGATTTCAAACAGGATTTTAAAGCAATTCGTTGTTCAAAAAGATCAACTGACATACTAAGATCATAGAGCCTCTGAAATCTTTGCTTTTTGTAAATCATTGTCTTTATGCTGTAAGACTTTGGACACAGGGTTAATGATTATTAATACAATGAATTCGTAGCTTTCTTAAAATGTTAATTATATTTTTACTTTCATCACGTTCACCTCTTTTGTTTGAAACTAAATTAAGTGGTTTCATTATTAATCCGTACAGCGGATAAAGCGTCATTTCTTGATCACAAAACCCTTTTAAGTGTAATTTTATATTCCTCAGATGACTCGTTATTCAACATTGACCACCGCTACTGCCAAAAAAAGTATATATTTTTTCTAAATTGTCAAACAAATTTGACACTTCTAGGATATGTTTTGCAGCATCAACGACTGGTGCAGTGCATCGAAAAAAAAACACATTTTTTTTCTTGGTGTTTAGATTCGTGTACATATGAGAATTTCATGCAGAAAATTTTCACTTGCGTTGGCCTTAGTAGGTAGGTATATTAGCCCAGTCAAATTAGACAAAAAAAGCCCTAACCCGGACAAAATTTTATACATGTATGTTTTTTAGTGGAAATGTTCAGAACAGTCCCAAGCAATCCGCGTTGGAGTACGACCACAATCTTGAAAAAATGCAGCCATCTTGCACTGTTTATTTGTGGCTATATCTCTGGAACTTGTTGCGCTAAAAAGATCATTCAAATGTCAAATGGACAAGCTTAGATTGACAAAATCAGGGAATTAAATACAAATTAGTTACAGGTATTGCATGGCTACTATTTTGAATTAAATGAATTTAACAGAGTAAATTGCAGTGCAAATTTGAAAAAATTAAGAATGTCCCATAACCGTTTACTAAAAAGCTGAAATTAAGAGGACATGTTCACAACAGTACCAACAATCATGTGTGTAAGTTCCTGAAAAATCCCTTTTGTGGTTAAACTGCCATTTATAAAAGAGTACCATCATTTATATTTGCCGGCTTTTGGCTATACCAAATGTTAAATGGACATGCCGTGGGGATGGGCGTTAATAAGACTCTTAATAGCTGATCCTGCTCCAGAGGATATTCTAAAAATTATATCATGCAACTGCGAATGTTAATGCGAGCGTAGCTGTGTTTGCCTTCAAAGTGGTCTTAGCTGCATGGCAATCTGTGGTTATTGGTCCGTCTAGTTGTTGTTGTTTTAATTGACCAGAAGACATCGACGAAAACGACAGCGAAGGTATTGTTCAATACAAAGGTAATGATTGTAATACATGTTTGCGCAAATTAAGTGTTTTAGAGTTCCTTTTTATTTCTCCAGATATTGAGGAGATCAACCGAAGCCGCTGAACAAATTTAAAATTTTTTCTAAATATCCAAAAAATACCTGCCAAGGACAGAGATTTTTGTATTTATTAATTTTTTTTTCAAATGTATTTCAGTTTTAATAATCTTATCTCGGTTCGGAGGCCCCTATATCTCGGGGGCCCCATATAATAGATACGGCTGATACCGCGGTAGCTACGCCCCTGGTAAACACGCACTGTGACTGTCCACAACACAACATATCAACCGAAAATCCGATACTCTGCTATAGTTCTGTTCTGCAGTCTGCACCTGCCAATAAAAGACCTACAAACATGTAGCTCATTATTTATGTCATCGTTTATTTTTCATTCTTTCATTCTCTTCGTACTTCTTTGGTAGCACAAGCAAATTGCACTATACGACAGCATTGTTCCGTTTCAACCTAAGTTCAACATGTGAGACCACTGTACATATACATAATAGGTTTGTTTAATGAATAAAAACCAGATCAGAACAGAACAGCACAAACTGTCAGAACAAGTTAGAACAGAAAAGTCCAACTTTGTGGTTGACAGTTTCTAATCAGCTGTGAAAAGTGTCAAAATGAAATTGATTTGGTTAGAATATATTAAGAATAGTTTTTTTGTTAAGATGGATATTTCTGCAGATACGTCCCACTTTTTTATTTCTGAACTGTAGAAAGATACCAGCAGTGAAAATATAATTTTCACTTCCTCGAAAAAAACATCAACAACGAATAACCACAATTAAAACTTGTTTTGTTTTCATGCTGACTGCTGACAGAAATCAGTGAGCTGTTCTTTGACACTTGTCACGCACTTGCACCATATAAGAAGTAGGTGCAGAAAATATTGTTCTCATCTGTTCTGAAGAGCTTCATGGAACACAAAAGTGACAGAAGTTAGAACAGCTGAACAGCAAGGTTTTAACTCATGGAACACACAATCTTGTACTTTTCTGATCTTTTCTGTTCTTTTCTGTACTTTTCTGTTCTCAACAGATTCAATAAACGGACCTAACACATCATGGAAATTATTTACTTTTTTTTCATAACCAATTACATCAGCAAATCGATGTCTGCTGTTGAAAAGTTGTTATTTCTCAGTTTTTGCACAGTCATTGGTGTATTTTCCATTTTTTTTTTGTATTTTGTTCGTGTCACTTGAAAACAAAAATGCCGGCAGATTGCCAACAACCCAAAATAATTGGTTCTGCTTCGCGTGTTCTTTGCTTCAGAAAGAGAAAGAATAGACAAGGAAAGCTACGAACTGTTTGCAATACGTCACTTGGCGAAGCAAACACGTACCTACATTTTAAAATGCTGCCAACTATTTTTCATAAAATCTGTGAAAGTGGAGGTAAATATGCCTCATTTGAATTTTGCAATATTGGTAACGCAGTGTGAACTACTGAACTACCTACTTCATATGAAAGACAACTTATGTACACATTTGTTTCTTGAGTTGTTTTGTGCGAATTTATTTTGAACTATCTTGCATTTGGCAATTGATTTGTTTGATTTTGTTGCTTTTCTATAAATACACATACATTACATAGGTAGGTATATAATTTCAGTATCGAATTATGTTCCTTAAAAACTCAAACCAACAAGCCCCATCGCAATTTTAAACTTTCAAAGCTATTTTAAATTTTATATCTAGAGTTACCTATCATTAAAGCACAAATATATATAGAGTGTAATGAAAATGTTTCTAAACGTAATTAGCATGGAAGAGTTAGTTTAATAAAAAAAAAAAAATTTCCAGAGACCCAAATTTGTTTTCCTTTTGTTTCATACCTGCTGTTTTTTAATCATGCCCACATCACAGGGAAGTGAACAGGCTGAAGTTGGCATAGCAGCTTCCTTATTCCAGACCACATCATGCAAATTTAATTCCAATTGGCTGAACCATTTTCCTACTACCTATATATTCCAAAAGAAAATGAAACTTTTGTCCCAGAGGACAAGCGACAACAAAACATACACACTCTTACCTTGTAATAATATCCGGAAGAGTTTTCTAACTTTTGGTAGTTGAGGATGTCATAGCGGGCCAGACCATCACCTTGGCTATCAAACTTAACTTCACTTCCGGCAAGATCTGGATTTTCGGGAAACGTAAAAATAATATAAGGGTAAAGAAAAGACAAAGAAATGATTAAATATTCCACGCGTTATTTTTGCTACTTTTTTATGAAGCTAAGACACGAACCGATAAATGAGACATTAAGCAGATAATTATCGTAGAATTGTTTGCCATCGTAGTTAAGCATTTCAGGACACGCCATCGAATGTTGACCAGTTGTGGGCTTGTGCAACCAAACGGATTCACTATGATGATGTCTATGGGCTTGATTTATGGCCGCACCACCCGATGCACACAAATCCTGATGGAGACGGTGCAGGGCATGAGCAAAAGCATAAACAGCATCGACAACGAACTGAGTTTTCGATTCTTGTTCGTAGCTGTGAAGAAGAAAAATGTGTTGTCTTTCTTGTGTTTGCTCAAAGGGGGGCGAAGGACGATGAATGAAAATGATGGCCACAGATAATATAGAAATAAAACAGAAAATCAAATAAAAGTTATGAGGAACAGAACAAAATTATGGTATTGGAAATTTTGTCTAGGAAGTAGTCTTTCTTACTTGAAATCTTTAATTTCATCTGTTGCGGCATTGAGTATCCGACCGTCACACACGACACACGCGACATATTCGGAGCGATAGGAGTAACGCCTTATGACAATAACTTTCTACTTGAATGCAACAGAAAACTTTGCTTTGTTTTGCAAAAACCGTTTGCATTATCGTAAGCAAAAATTAGAATCAATTTTGTTTGCATTCATAAATTTAAATTTGTAACGTAAATATACTTTATTTTAATCGGATAGGAAATAATGTAGACTGACCGCGTGAAATTTAAAATGTTAATAAATATTATATTTTATTACGAAAAGTCAAAATCTTGACTTGAAGGACAATAATGTTTTAACTCCGTTTTAAATGAAAACAACTATTTTTAAAATAACAAAAGTTATTCTAAAAAAAAAAAACATTTTCTCTGATCTTTCCTTGCCAGCCTATGAGCAGCACAAGATTTTTTAGTTTTAGTTTTTTTTTTTTTTTTAAATCGACAAACAAAAAACTAATTATGTATTTTATAATCATTTGCATAAAATCTCAATCAGTTTATTATTAAGAAAGTCGAAAATAATAAAAAAATCTATTTAAGGTAGGTACTGTTCGAAGGTTCCTGCTTTCATTTAATTTGTTTCCTGTCTGGTTTTTATTGACTGGTTTGTATCCAAAGACTGCTAGATTCCAATTCTTAAGAACTTACGGCGACTTCGTATTCAACAGAAATCTGTGACAGATCTGCCTCATACTTGCTAAGCTTCTGCATATCGATTTTGTTTGTCTTCTGCCCGCAGAAAGCAAGCAGGCGGCAGTTTTTTAATAAAGTTGTATTCCTAACCATCAGGCGCGAACGCAGGAACAAATTTCGAGGGGGGGTTGAACAAAGTTCGGGGGGGGGGGTTTAAACTGAAAACTCAAAATTAAGAGTAAAATTGTATGGCAACGAAGTTAAATTCATACATTTCGGGGGGGGGGGCTTGAACCCCCACCACCCGCGCCTGCTAATCATGGCAGCGCAGAAAATCCAATTTTTTAAATTATTATTAAAAACCGGACATTTTCTTAATTAAATTTTCATGCGGGAAAAGGCGATTTTAGGGCTACTGGGTGACATTTGGAACGAAATATTCTGTTTGAATTATTATTTACAAAAAAAAAAAACGAAATTTTTGAGATTAAATTTTCACGCGGGAAAAGCCGACTTTAAGGCTTTTGGGTCCTGATGATAATATTGTATGTAAGCTGCAATTAATTTACTTATACATACATTTCAGCAGAACTCGTTTTTTTTTCGATACAAACTGCACCTTGGCTATCAAACTTAACTTCACTTCCGGCAAGATCTGGATTTTCGGGTAACGTAAAAATAATATAAGGGTAAAGAAAAGACAAAGAAATGATTAAATATTCCACGCGTTATTTTTGCTACTTTTTTATGAAGCTAAGACACGAACCGATAAATGAGACATTAAGCAGATAATTATCGTAGAATTGTTTGCCATCGTAGTTAAGCATTTCAGGACACGCCATCGAATGTTGACCAGTTGTGGGCTTGTGCAACCAAACGGATTCACTATGATGATGTCTATGGGCTTGATTTATGGCCGCACCACCCGATGCACACAAATCCTGATGGAGACGGTGCAGGGCATGAGCAAAAGCATAAACAGCATCGACAACGAACTGAGTTTTCGATTCTTGTTCGTAGCTGTGAAGAAGAAAAATGTGTTGTCTTTCTTGTGTTTGCTCAAAGGGGGGCGAAGGACGATGAATGAAAATGATGGCCACAGATAATATAGAAATAAAACAGAAAATCAAATAAAAGTTATGAGGAACAGAACAAAATTATGGTATTGGAAATTTTGTCTAGGAAGTAGTCTTTCTTACTTGAAATCTTTAATTTCATCTGTTGCGGCATTGAGTATCCGACCGACACACACGACACACGCGACATATTCGGAGCGATAGGAGTAACGCCTTATGACAATAACTTTCTACTTGAATGCAACAGAAAACTTTGCTTTGTTTTGCAAAAACCGTTTGCATTATCGTAAGCAAAAATTAGAATCAATTTTGTTTGCATTCATAAATTTAAATTTGTAACGTAAATATACTTTATTTTAATCGGATAGGAAATAATGTAGACTGACCGCGTGAAATTTAAAATGTTAATAAATATTATATTTTATTACGAAAAGTCAAAATCTTTACTTGAAGGACAATAATGTTTTAACTCCGTTTTAAATGAAAACAACTATTTTTAAAATAACAAAAGTTATTCTAAAAAAAAAAACATTTTCTCTGATCTTTCCTTGCCAGCCTATGAGCAGCACAAGATTTTTTAGTTTTAGTTTTTTTTTTTTTTTTTTAAATCGACAAACAAAAAACTAATTATGTATTTTATAATCATTTGCATAAAATCTCAATCAGTTTATTATTAAGAAAGTCGAAAATAATAAAAAAATCTATTTAAGGTAGGTACTGTTCGAAGGTTCCTGCTTTCATTTAATTTGTTTCCTGTCTGGTTTTTATTGACTGGTTTGTATCCAAAGACTGCTAGATTCCAATTCTTAAGAACTTACGGCGACTTCGTATTCAACAGAAATCTGTGACAGATCTGCCTCATACTTGCTAAGCTTCTGCATATCGATTTTGTTTGTATTCTGCCCGCAGAAAGCAAGCAGGCGGCAGTTTTTTAATAAAGTTGTATTCCTAACCATCAGGCGCGAACGCAGGAACAAATTTCGAGGGGGGGTTGAACAAAGTTCGGGGGGGGGTTAAACTGAAAACTCAAAATTAAGAGTAAAATTGTATGGCAACGAAGTTAAATTCATACATTTCGGGGGGGGGGGGGGGGGGCTTGAACCCCCAATCCCACCCGCGCCTGCTAATCATGGCAGCGCAGAAAATCCAATTTTTTAAATTATTATTAAAAACCGGACATTTTCTTAATTAAATTTTCATGCGGGAAAAGGCGATTTTAGGGCTACTGGGTGACATTTGGAACGAAATATTCTGTTTGAATTATTATTTACAAAAAAAAAAAACGAAATTTTTGAGATTAAATTTTCACGCGGGAAAAGCCGACTTTAAGGCTTTTGGGTCCTGATGATAATATTGTATGTAAGCTGCAATTAATTTACTTATACATACATTTCAGCAGAACTCGTTTTTTTTTCGATACAAACTGCACGACGACGACTTGATTTCTACACACTTTTGATGTTTACGAATGTGATTTGTTTTGCAGGCCTGCTTAAGTCAGATTTTAATATTCGTTTACGAACACAAACTTTGCATAAGTAAGTCAGACGATTACGAACTTGCTCTTACTTATTATCAAAATGTACGTAGTTATTTAAATTAATTTTTTAAATCAAATTACCTATCTATATTTTTTTTTTAAATATTGGTACGGAACGCTTCCACTTTCCAAAGGCGACTGCATGCAAATTTAATCAAAATTAGTTAAGCTGTTTCAGGGAAATACCATGATCAGGCCCGAAGCGTCCATTGGGGCAACCGGGTCAGGGGGCCCCCCAACAGAGATCTTCTTTTGTATCGTTTGAATCGGTATTAACTTTGTTAAGTAAGCTTCGTTCAGCTCAATCCCATTTTTGAGTCATTGCAACTAAAATCCAATTTACGAATAAAATCTAATACTAATCAACTCTAACTTTAGATCCTACTTATAAACTCACTGTGTAGTGAACTCAATTTTTTTTTTTTTTTTTTTTGTATTTAGCGCGCGCTAAAGGGGTTATGAATACCCTTAAAGTGATAAACACAGCACGAGCGATTAGGTAGGTTGGAGGGGATTTGAAAGGAGAAACCGATGTACATTGGTTTTGAATGTCTGTAGATCACAATGGGAGGGGAAGATAGCGCTGGGTAGAGCATTCCACATTCGTGTAGTGCGACTAAAGAAAGAATCTCTGTACTTAACTGTACGTCCGAAGTTGGGCTCAAGGGTAAACTGATGGGCATTCCTAGAAGCGCGAGTATTACGGTTGAATTGTTTACGGGGAGGAATGCAACTGGCTATTTCGCTAGAGCAATTTTTGTTAAAATAACGGTAAAATAACGAAAGGCATGAAACATTTCGACGGTGCTCCAGAGATGTAAACGTTTCCGTTATAGTTCTTTCACCTATTATTTTAAGAATAGTGTATTTATCAGGGTCAGAGGTAAGGAACAAGTCTAGAGTGTTAGCGGATTGACCTGCAACGTCAGGAATCCGAGTAGGCTCGTCAACAAGCTGAGTTAAGTTGTTTAACTCAGCAAAAATCTCGGCGTACCTTCCTTCGGGTGTTGTCTGACCCGAATAGCGTAGCCACGAAGAATTATGTACATTAAAATCGCCCGTAACAACGATTTCACTGTGCGGAAAATAGGAAATAATTCTCTGGATGGAGTCAGATAGTGCATCGAGTTCATTGGAAGTCGAATTACCATCCAAACTAGGACTACGATAAACAAAACAAGTATGTACATTAAAATCGCCCGTAACAACGATTTCACTGTGCGGAAAATAGGAAATAATTCTCTGGATGGAGTCAGATAGTGCATCGAGTTCATTGGAAGTCGAATTACCATCCAAACTAGGACTACGATAAACAAAACAAGTATGGATGATGCGCTTATGGATGGTGAATTTAAACCACATGAAATTAAAGTTTGTATTCAAACAAGACCCATATTGTGGTTGAAGCTGATAAGCAACATCGTTTCGAACATACACGGTGAGACCATGATGAGAAAAAAATAAAGGCACTAAGCTATAACCATGTAGGCTGAATTCCGAGTGATCGGTATTTTCCCCTACCTGCGTTTCACTAAGTGCCAAAACAGCTGGCCTGTTTTTCACAGTATGGACATATGCAGCACAAAAATTCTGCCTAAGTCCCCGAATGTTGCTGTAGTCAACCCTAAATTCACCCCCCATTACGAAAAAACAGACACAAGAAACTCAATTTAATTGAGGATATAGGTATTATACCAATTGTAAAATTATCCACTTATATTAAAGTATTTGTTGTTCCGTTTTGTGAATATGTGACCCATGAAATATTCATGTGTAAAATAAAAATAAAATAATTGGTCGAAAATTCTAAAAATTTGTGTTCGTTATCGAAAGCTCATGCCAGCCAGATGGTGGAACTAGTACGGTGCATTTATATTTCATTATACTCGTATGGTGCTCTGGGAAAAAAGTCCGAGAAGAAGTTTGACTTCGGTATTTGAAAGGGTATCAGTACACGAGGCAAATACCGTAGTTTGCACAATTTTACCTAGTGTCGTTATGCCGCCATCTTGTTTTTAACGATTAATTCTTTTGTCAAACGTAATTAACGTTGTTTTTATCCCAGACAAAAAAGTTTATATGGCATACCTATACTTTTAGCAAATTAAATTTTCTACAAATTATGTTTTGCAACTTATTTCGCTAATTAAAATTTATAGTGATGCATTTTGTTAAAAAAAAAACCAAAACCCCCCTGTGTTCACACCAGGACCGCGTTAGCACAAATACATATTTGTATTCATCACGGTTTGCATGCAAATAAAATTACATAGACAAGTTTCGTTTATATTTTATACAGGGAGTCCCGTAGAGAATGGTCTATACTGAATTTAGTGATAGGCCAGGTCATGACCTTTCAGAATTTGGTAACTTGTTCATACCAAATCATGACGGGTTTCGAGTAACGGCTATTTTCAATCAATCTTCATGAATAAAATTTGTATGACACAATACAGGTTTTATCCAAAAATATCCTGTTTTTCTGTAGTTATTAAAAAGGTATAAAACTTGCTAAAGCGGTTCTCAGATAGAAAGTTATAACCGTTTGAATCCAGTAAAACAGGTTAAAAATAAGACAAAAATAAAACATTTTTGTTCAAGTATATCGATAAAATTAAAATATCTTTTAACTATAACTCCGACAAAGCTGAATTTTGGTGGAGAGCTTCATTTTGATGTCTTACGCATTTTCAAATAAAAACCTTAAATTTGGGCAAGGACTTTCGACTTTGTAGGGTGAAAAATAGCCGTTACTCGAAAACCGTTATGATTCGGTATGAACAAGTTACCAAATTCTGAAAGGTCATGATCTGGCTTATCACCATATTCAGTTTGGACCATCCTTTACAGGACACCCTGTATGTATTGGTTTGTACACACACATGTTCGTTCAGCACATCGAATTTCAATCGAATTCTGACGTTGTTTGATTGTCAACGAACAACGGTTATCCAAAGCAAAAAAATGTTTGCAAGGCATTTTAATTTTTGCAGAGTAAATATTGGTAAAATATAGCCCTAAGACGATAGAATTAAGCGAAAGCTAATCTCTGTTTTTGATAAGATTGGTTTTATAAGCTGTTCTGTTGGAAAGTACATTCTTTTGGTTGCAGATGTAATTTAACTCAATTGCCATTTAAGGAAATATTTTTGAGGGTTGGACCATCTTGAAATAATATTTTGACAAATAAAATAGGAAAATCAAATAAAATATTCAATAATAATGATGAAACATTAAAAATATTTATTTATGAAAAGAAATAACTTGATATGGCCTTGATTAATTAACAAACAAGAATGCATTTTATAAAACAAATGATAAATAACTAAAAAAATTATTAAATGGTTAATGAACAAGTTATTACAAATTAAATTAAACTAACCCTGATTTTTCCGACAACTTAAGATTTCTGTCGCATTTGCGAATGTCAATTCGATCCCTCAACAACGGTGGTAAATTTTTCTCTAATACACAATCAAACGTATCCTCCCAATATTCTTCAAACCAGGGATTTCGGGTATTCGTTTTGGGCGACAGCGACATCATATAATCATCAAAATCCTGTATCAGTTCCGATTGCAATTCCACAGTAATTGAACCTTCTGCAATATCTTCCAAGCCATCCAGTAATTTTTGCTGTTTGCCCCAACCATCACTGGCAATCCAATGGAACGGTTGGGCCAAATTAGCCCGTTTGGCTGCTTGCAAGAGACTCCGTGCATCTTCAGCTCGAACAAAGAGTACTACACCTCTAGCATTGGGTTTCTTAAGCAGCTTGGCTATGATGGCATCGAACACTTTGTCATCGGCTGCCGATGGGACCTTTTCGGCGGCGGCTATGCAAACATTTCGTTCAGTTGCTTCCTTGTGAAAAGCTTCTATTCCATATTCACCATAAGAACCTTCCGAGTGTATTGTCGATACATATGACCAATTGAAGCATTTTATTATGTCAACCATGGCAACCGATTGAAATGTGTCCGGAGGAACTGTCCGTGCAAACAGGTCAAATCTCGTCTTATCGCTGAGGGTCTTTGCTGTCGAGGCCGGTGAAATTTGTGGAATGTGAAACAAACGCAACAAATTCGCCACCTGCAGTGATACCGAACTATACGATCCACCTATAACTCCAAATACTGGCCCAGTCGTATTTCGGCGTGGTTGAGGAGTTGACAAATCCTGACACTCAAACGCAGACGTATCCATGTTGTTGAGCGAACTTCGAACAAATTGCAGCGATTGATTTAGGGCGTAGGTATCACGTGAGCAAGTATCTAAGATATGAACGCCAATTGTTATTCCAGGTAGTAAAGTCGAATCGTTGTTAACACGATCGACAGCATACAGCATCGCCTCAAGCCGGTGCACACCACGGTTGTAGATTTTCGGACCGCACGGTGTGCTTTCGCCTTTCTCATGAACTGGAAATAGTCCTCCTAGGATTATATCACCAGCTAGATTTACTGATACCAATTCTTGGCTTGGCTTACTGCTTTTATTTTGATTTTGGCAGGTAAATGGATAAAAGAGCAAAAGGATTATGAGTCCAATGGGCTTAAGCTTTTGTATTTCCATTATCATTGTAGGTAGAGTAGGTATGTATAGTTGTGAGCTTTTTGATTTCAAGATGAGTAGGGAGAGCAAAGTCAGGACGCTCTAGGAGAGAAATTTCTGTAAAAAAAAATAATATCCATATTAAAACAATTTGTTAGGCTAACAAAATATCATTTTTGTTATTCGAAAATCAGGAAAATATTTGTTTTTCTAAGTGTTTACATAATTACTGTCCTCTATTTTTCAGACTTAAAGTGTACCTAGTCTTTTGCAATAAACTAATAATATTCTTATGGGTTTTATTCATATTTTGGAACAGCTGCAATTGAATCGGTGCGAGCATAATAACAGTTCAAGTGCCAAAAATTAAATTTCGAGGTTTAAATGCAAAAAATGTTCTACATATCAAATATATAGACCTATACCTATGAGCAAAATAATGGTAGGTACATTTGGGGAGGTACTTCAAGCTGGCAACACCACAATGAAATTTCGAAAAACTAATTGTTCAGGAATAAGGGGCTAAAAAAGGCATACAAAAAAAACTTGTAAGAAGACGTACAAGGCTATTTGTAAAAATATTAATTTTTTACTCCCCCCGGTTCAGTTTCCACAGGGCAAAAACCAATTTAACTGAAGTAACTTCATTTAAAGCAGGGTACATCACAACCCAAATTCAAAAATCTAACCGTGATGCAGAAACCTAGTGGTATTTATAGAATAATCAAGTGTTAATACAAACACAATATTAAAAAGCTGCATTTTATATGATCGACCCAGCTAACACCCTCTCTTTTTATAGTACATTTACTAATTTTGGAGACATCATACCCTTTTATTCAAGTGTAATGATTCAATATCTAAGACTGTACTTTAATCAACATGGTCACATAGTATGGTAAGTTCGAAGTTCAAATTTCTCACCGAAAATCCCAAATAATAATAGCCATCATCCCTAAAAATTCTGAATTGGAAAAACTCAGAATTGCTGGATTGCCTAAGGTATTACAAAATATTGTGGTCTAAAAGTTCCAAAAAGGGTGTTTTTTTTATAATTTAAACTATGCAGGGTGTGATTCTTGGGTGTATTCTAAGAAAAAAATTGTTCTACAGCAAGGGCCTATCTCCAATTTTGATATAATTTATCGGGGATTTAAGAAAAGTTTTATTTTGGTGTACCCTGACCCATTTTAACGGTAATTGCGCTGTAAGTAATACTGATAGAAACATCGCTTAGGGCTTTATTTTTAGAAGAAATACCAGCCTTTGTAACTGCGTTTAAATAAATTTTATATCTTTTCTCAGTCTTAAAATATTTTTTGACTTTGGGGTCAATTTTCTCGAAAAAATGCGAAATCAACAGCTGTGTTAACTTGGACCCAAAAATTGTCCGATTTTTTTATTTTTTTGTAAAAGAGGACCAATTAACTGACCACTTTTGACCACCCAACAACTTTTTTTTGACCACCCACAGTTTGATTTCAATTGGTTTCTTTTTGGACATTAATGACCACCCTTTAACTTTTTTTGACCACCCCTACAAATATTTTTTTTTAATTTTGAAAACAAAAAATATCAATTTTTTTTTTCTTCAGTTTTTTTTTTTGTATTTTCAAAGTTTTAAGATGACAACTGTTGAAAAATTTCACAATCCTTAGAATATTTCTAACTCAACAAAAAATATTTTTTTTGGAATTTTAATAGATGACCATTTGGAAAAAACACAATTATGGAAGATGACCATCCCTTAAAATAGCTCTAACTTTTGAAAAGAAATTTTGTTTTTAATTTTGAAAGATGACCATCTTGAAAAACATAATTATTTACAATGAACACCCTTAAGAAATATTCTAACTGAACTAAAAAATATTTTTTTGGAATTTTAAAAGATGACCATTGGAAAAAAGACAATTATCGAAGGATGAACATCCCTTAAAATAGCTCTAACTTTTGAAAAGAAATTTTTTTTAATTTTGAAAGATGACCATCTTGACAAACATAATTTTCAACAATGATCACGCTTAACAAATATTCTAACTCAACCAAAAATATTTTTTTTGAATTTTAAAAGATGACCATTTGAAAAAAGACAATTATCGAAGATGAACATCCCTTAAAATAGCTCTAACTTTTGAACAAAAATTTTGTTATTAATTTTGAGAGATGAGCATCTTGAAAAACATACTTATCTACAATGACCACCCTTAATAAATATTGTTACTCAACAAAAAATATTTTTTTGGAATTTTAAAAGATCATCATTTGGAAAAACACAATTATCGAAGATGAACATCCCTAACTTTTGAAAAAAAAAACTTAATTTTGAAAGATGAACATCTTGACAAACATAATTATAAGACAATTATCGAAGATGAACATTCCTTAAAATAGCTCTAACTTTTGAACAAACATTTTATTTTTAATTTTGAGGGATGACCATCTTGACAAACATAATTATCAACAATGATCACCTTTGAGAAATATTCTAACTCAACCAAAAATATTTTGTTGGAATTTTAAAAGATCCCTTAAAATAGCTCTAACTTTTGAACAAAAATTTTGTTTTTAATTTTGAGAGATGACTATCTTGACAAACATACTTATCTACAATGACCACCCTTACTAAATATTGTTACTCAACAAAATATATTTTTTTTGGAATTTTAATAGATGACCATTTGAAAAAAGACAATTATCGAAGATGAACATCCCTTAAACTGAAGACTGAAGACTTGGACTGAAGAGTCCAAGTGAGAACGCCGGGACGAAACGCCAATTTTTATGGACTAAAGGCCGTTAAAAGCTATATTGAATCAATAATTCAACAAGTCCAATTAAATAATGCTAAGTCTTCTACTTGGCTGATGTATTTCAGTAGTATATAGAATTTGTATTATAAAAAACACTCATCCCTTAAAATAGCTCTAACTTTTGAACAAAAATTTTCCAAAAAAATATTTTCGGTTGAGTTAGAATACTTCTTAATGGTGGTCATTGTTGAGAATTATGTTTTTAAAGATGGTCATCTTTCAAAATTGAAAACAAAATTTTTGTTCAAAAGTAAGAGCTATTTTAAGGGATGTTCATCTTCGATAATTGTCTTTTTTCGAATGGTCATCTTTTAAAATTCCAAAAAAATATTTTTGGTTGAGTTAGAATACTTCTTAAGGGTGATCATTGTTGATAATTATGTTTGTCAAGATGGTCATCTTTCAAAATTAAAAACAAAATTTCTTTTCAAAAGTTAGAGCTATTTTAAGGGATGGTCATCTTCCATAATTTTGTTCTTTCCAAGTGGTCATCTATTAATATTCCAAAAAAAATATTTTTTTTTTGTTGATTTACAATAATTCTAAGGATTGTGAATTTTTTTTAATTGTTGTCATATTTAAACTTTGAAAATACAAAAAAAAAACAAAACTCAGGAAAAAAAAAATTGATATTTTTTTTTTTCAAAACTAAAAAAAAATATTTGTAGGGGT
Organism: Melangyna quadrimaculata; assembly: GCA_949320155.1. NCBI lineage: Eukaryota > Metazoa > Arthropoda > Insecta > Diptera > Syrphidae > Melangyna > Melangyna quadrimaculata. The sequence goes on from OX439486.1 coordinate 34,252,987, forward strand.
GGTCAAAAAAAGTTAAAGGTTGGTCATTAATGTCCAAAAAGAAACCAATTGAAAGTATTTTTCAAATTTGAAAAAATCAAATTTTCCGAAAACTGTGGGTGGTCAAAAAAAGTTGTTGGGTGGTCAAAGGTGGTCATTTAATTGGTCATCTTTTGCGAAAAAATAAAAAAAATCGGACAATTTTTGGGGCCAAGTTAACACAGCTGTAATCAACATGATGTTTTAATAATTTTTACTTGCAATTTTTACTCGAGATGATAATTTCCCCTAACATTACGATGATAGAGAACGCGAAAAAAGTATGTCTCGCAATTCTATCTGTCTGTCCGTCTGTCTGTAACTCGACCTGCCGCCTAAACGGCTGAAGCGATTTTCTCCAAACTTTGGACTTATGTGATTCCCTAGAGGGGAAATTGAAATTTGTTTTAGCTCAAAAACTAACGGTACCTGTCATACAGCCAATATATACAAAAATTGATTTATTTCAAAAACGGCTTTAACGATTTTCAAAAAAAATTACGAGGTACTAAAATTACTAAAATAAATATTTTTGTCATACAACCGATTATTTTGTCTTCAAATTTCGCGTTAACACTGTACCGATTTCAACCAAAATTTTTATACGAAAGGTCGCTTACAATTTCAACAATTTTGCATATAAAAATTTTCGAAAAAAATATTGAAATTTTTTATCTTGAAAACGGGCTAGTGAAATAAAAAAATGTTCGAGAATTTTATATATACAAAATTAATTTAAAAAAAAAAACGCTCTAAAGATTTTTGAATTTTTTTTTCATAATCTCATATTTATTAAACAAATCAGATGGCATACTTTTTTTTCGAGCTCTATCTGTTTAAGCTATTAGAATAACTAATTTATAATAATTTAAAGTAATCATTTATTGTTTTTAAAACTTTTTTTTTTAATTATATCATAATGTTATGGAACCAATACTATTTCAAGCTACGTTAAAGTTGTTAGCTACGAGAGCAAGTTTTGTGCGATCCAGTCGTGCCCATTTTTTTTGAATGTTTTAGTTTGTAGTTTTATTTTATTCATCTACGATATATTATCAACAGATTCGAAATTTTAAATTCATATTCTTAATTCCAAGAATTAAATTTATGGTTTAAATAAGCAATTAAATAAGCAATTAATTCTTAAAAACATTTCTAAGCAAACTTATATGTAAGTTATAGTAAGCTTCACTAAATTATTTTAGAATAATGGCTTAAAGGCTCACGTAATCCATAGCAAGTTCTGTGCCAAACCTGTGGCCTTTGTCTTAAAGCTCTTGAATATAATAAGGAGATGAAGAAATTTAAATATTAAAATATTGAAATTACTTCTGTTTTAAGTGGAATGAATGAATAAAATTCAATTAAAAAGTACAAGTGACCTCAACTCCAGAAATAATTGTGTTTCGCCCAAGGTATAACAGTGGGTTCTTCAGTCAGTCTGTTATACCCTACTAAGACACAAATTTTGGTCGATGTTTACCGACTCTTATAAAAATCACAGCAAAAAGATGCTGTGAATTTTATTATTCTAGGGGAATTTGTTTAAATTCGTGCACCCAGCTGTGATTTTTATAAGAGTCGGTAAACATCGACCGAAATTTGTGTCTTAGTAGGGTATAACAGACTGACTGAAGAGCCCACTGTTATACTTTGGGCGAAACACAATTATTTCTGGAGTTGAGGTCACTTGTACTTTTTAGTTGAATTTTATTCATTCACTCCACTTAAAACAAAAGTAATTTCAATATTTTAATATTTAAATTTCTTCATCTTCTTATTTTAAAAAAACCTGACCACGGGTATTTATTTTCTTGGTGCACACATTTAAACAAATTCCCCTAGAATAATAAAATTCACAGTATTTTTTTTCCTGTGATTTTTATAAGAGTCGGTAAACATCGACCAAAATTTGTGAGATCTGAGTTGATCTCTCTGTTTTTCAACATGAACATTATCCATCTGCTGATAGCGTTATTCACATTAAGATTCACAAGCGCTCCTTCCAGCGCCTCGTTCCGAACATTGTTGAAGGCTCCTTCAATGTCTAGAAAGGCAGCAAGGGTGTATTCTTTGTCCTTGAGCGTTTTTTCAATTGTGCTGACGACACTTTGTAGTGCTGTCTCAACACTTTTACCTTTTGTATAAGCATGCTGGGCTGGAGATATGACTTCCGGGCTCAGTGCGTTGCGTATGTATATATATCAATCAATCTTTCTAATGTCTTTAAGAGAAAAGACGTGAGACTAATGGGTCTGAAATCTTTAGCGGTCGTGTGGCTTGGCTTTCCAGCTTTCGGAATGAATACCACTTTGACCTCTCGCCACGCCTTCGGCACATATTCTAATTTAAGGCTACTTAGGAATATGTTTTTTAAGTGTGGGATTACATGGGCTTCACATTTTTGTAGCATCATGGGGAAGACACCATCCAAACCTGCTGATTTATACGGTGAAAAGGAGTTAATAGCCCATTTTATCCTTTCTTCCGTAATCAGCTCCGTTGGTGTTGTGTTCTCTATGCTGAGTTCTTCTTGTGGGTTGTTATTCCCTTTAGAGGTGCAACCAGGAAAGTGAGCGCTTACCAGGAGTTCCAGTGTTTCGCTACGCGATTCCGTCCAATGTCCATTGGGTTCCTTAAGAGATCCTAGAACAATTGGTCCCTTAGCAAGTATTTTTCTGAGTCTAGCTGATTCGTTGGTACTCTCAATTTGACTGCAGAAGTTTCTCCATGAGCTCCGTTTGGCTCTTTGAGTTTCCATTTTGAATTTCTTTTGACTAGATTTGCAAGTTTCCCAGTCACTATCTGCTCTTGTGCGCTTGATGTTGCCAAGTTCAGTTCTCCACCAGGGTGGTTTCTTTTTACCATGTCTCCCTGGTTTTAATGGACATCCTTTTTCGAATGCTATACCGAGAATTTCAGTGAAGCTATCAGTAGCTTTCTCTATAATCTCGGGTTCTTGTAACGCATCAGTATTTAGCTTTTGTAATTCTGTCTCTACCTCCCTATTAAAAATTTCCCAGTTTGTTCGTCTGAGATTTCTAAAAGGTTTGTGAGGAACTGGTATGTCAGGTATTAAGAATTCTATGAGTTTATGGTCAGAGAATGATTCCTCTTTTAATACCTTCCACTGATCTATGAATATGGTATCTGAGTTATTTAATAAAGTTACATCAAGTACCTCTCTACGAGTTTTGGTGACAAAAGTGGGATCGTTCCCCCTGTTCGCTACCAAAATGTTATTTTTAATAATAAATTCAAAAAGTAACTCACCCCTTTCGTTGATATCAGTGCTTCCCCACTGCAAATGGTGCGCGTTGGCATCACAGCCCACAACAGCGTCCCATTTCTCCAGTGCAGCACGTGCAATGAGTTGCTTTGTCATCTCAGCCGGTGGTCCTTCAATTCCATCACCCGGCATATAGCATGATGCTATAACTAGTGGTGGGAGCCCGGCTCGATCAAGTTTGACCGTCGTTTGGTCTAAACAACTGTATGTAGATAGAAGAAAGAGATTAATCTGTTTTCTAGCTACGATACAAGCTCTAATACTACTGTTTATACCATCGTTTGTGGTCTTGTACAGCGTTAGTTCTTTTGAGTGAAGGCCCTTAATTCTAACACCTGCAATCCAGGGCTCTTGAATAAGGGCAATGTCTATTTGTCAATCCTCCATGAGGTAGACTAGGTTGGCACTGGCGGCTTTACTGTGTTGGAGATTAATTTGTATTATTTTCATATAGTCTTATACCTTTCTCCCCCACCATTTACCTTCTTCTTGTTGTCTATCAGCCGCAGTCTGCATCGGTTTGTACCGACGCGTACCTTAAAATCAATTTTTCTGAGCAGCGGTATTGATTTGTGATTTAAGATCACAACCACTTCAGTGCCATCTTTAGTTTTCTGACCCATCTCGACTACCTCCCAGTTTTGACTAAGCTGTTCAGTATTGAGTGACCTGAGGTATCTTTCAATTCGATCCCTCGGGATGAGCGGTCCCTTCATAATTAGCTTTGCTCTGGGTCTTGACAGTTCACCGATTTCCTTCCTCCCCATTAGGCGAAGGTCAGCGTTTGGCCAGGGAGCTTCAGCTTTACTGACAAATTCTTGAAGCCATGTGTGGGTATGTTCATCCTCACATGTCAGCATTTTGAATCCTTGGTAGGTGCCGAGAGTACCGAAGAGTGGCGGTGGCCGGCTCTTGATGATAGCCTCATTTACCTCCTCAAGGATCCGAAGTTCGATTAATTTCCATTGGTGTGGGTATGTTCATCCTCACATGTCAGCATTTTGAATCCTTGGTAGGTGCCGAGAGTACCGAAGAGTGGCGGTGGCCGGCTCTTGATGATAGCCTCATTTACCTCCTCAAGGATCCGAAGTTCGATTAATTTCCATTGGTCTTCCGTTAGTTTCCGTGTAGGATTACCGTAGTCTACTACGGCGACTTGTCTACCTACTACAGGCACCTTAAAAAGTTTGGCTTTTTTCTTCCTGTTTTACCTAACTGCATTAGCTGGTGGGTCAGTGAGGGGCACGGGGCTCTTCTTAGACACTCCTAATGCGGTACTCCTAGGACTCGGATAGTCGCGTTCGTCAGTTGTTTTTGGTATTGTCAGTAATCTTTGTCTGGATCTGTCCAGAGCTAGCCGTTCCTTAGTCGTTAGGGTTTCAGGGTTTTCGTTTGCTAGAACTCGGACAATCCGCGTAGCGTTCCGTAATTGTGGGCATTGTATCTGCTTGTCACCGAGGAGTCTCTTTACCTTGCGTTGCATTGCTGGCTTTGCGTTGCGTTGTGCGGTAGGATTCTCCACGACAGTCTTGTTAGTTGGGTCGCTTTCAATTGTTGAGTTCCCCATGCGGTTACCTGGTCGAGAGGAGCAGGAAGCATTTAGGTTGCATGTAGGGCCAGTGCCCAGGATGTTTCCCGTGTGCTTCCCACTACTCTCAACCTCACCAGTGGCCGCCCTCTCACCGCAAAGCCCCGTAGGAGCAAAAGGCTCCATGCAACGTCTGTATGATGTGACAGGAAGCTAGTGGTGCGTTTCTTTACAGGATCCTTCCGTTCGTCATGTCGTCTTGGTTGTGAAGAGGTAGACGCACCCAGGTTGCATGTGGGGCTAAGACCCTGGATGTTTCCCATGTACTCGAAGCAGGCGGTCCCATTAATACACTCACGCTTATGATCTCTACAGGAGAAGCCCCCGCCGATGTATGGGCAGATGGGCCATTCTCCATTGGGAGCTTCTTCTGCAGAAACGTACGAGCGTTGTGCAGTCGTGTGCGTTCTGTGTCTGTCAGTTCATCCCAACTCCTTTCACCAAGTCTCTGGACTGTTTTCCTACAGTTGGAGATTTTACTCCGCCTGGAAGAGGTTGACGGTGCGGAAAGATTGGAGCCGGCGACGGAACAGCAGTCAATGATGCTGTCACCATCACTGTCAACCGTCCCGACGCTGGCCCCCTCTTCAACTCCGGGGTTGGCAAAAGGGTTGAGGAGTAGGTCCTCTTCCTCGTCAGTCATTGTTACTGGTTTGTCTTTTTTGTCTAAAGTGTGTGTGTTGTTTCTCACTGGCGACTTAGCTTCTTGCGAAGCCAAGCCCTCGCTGGCAGCCGTGACTTCTGCCGACACTGTAGCGTATATCCCCGCTAAATTTGTTCCTGTTTTTGTTGTGTCTGTCATGGTTTGTCATTGGTTTGGGTTTCTTAGTTTGTCAAAAATCTACAGCCGACCAGCTGAGGATTTGAGAAAGAAAATCTACAACTGGTCAGCTGAAGATCCAAACGTAAGCCTTCTTACCGCGGCAAGGTGAACCCTGTCGAGGAGGCAAAAGGTGGTCTTGCAGGTTATTGAACTGCTCTAACTTTTTCCTATGCAACGATTACCGCTTACTCTCCATCTTGTCAATTTTTAACTTCTCGAGAAAAGTGGGCTGAAGCACCATCAAGTTAGGAATAAGATGAAGCTAGTTGAACCTATGGAATGTCTTGCAATAGTTCTGATAAATCATTTTGCAACTGTATTGGAAACTACCAAAAAGTTTCGCCACACACTCAGAATAGTCTGCTTCGAGAAAAACAACTTGATTATTAAAAAGTTAAATAAAAAAATGTCTTTTATTTGATTGCTAAAGAAAAACTATATTTTACAAAACGCAAGACCAAAGCCAAAGAGTGCCAAAAACAGAATCAAAGAATTTCAAATTAAAAGAATTGTTGTTAGGTAAAAGAGTGAGACAACCTTATTCTCCGTGAGCAGGAAAGTTGTCCTTCGCTGGGTCTGTTCGGTTTGTTGTGGAACCTTGTTTCTTTAAGTCATGAACATCCTCCCCGGCTGGACGGGTACGTTCAGGATCTTCCAATATCTTGCACAGTTTCTGTATCGGTCTGAGACATTCACCTTTCTGATGCTTGATTGTGACGACTCTGGTAAGTTCATCCTTGCCTGGGTGAAGCTTCAGAATCCGACCAAGTGGCCAATTTGTAGCTGGTAGATTTTCGTTTTTGATGATGACGACGTCACCGACGTTGATGTCTTCAGTTGCCTCATGCTATTTAGGACGTTGTTGTATAGATTGTAAATATTCATCGTGCCATCGCCCATCGCCTCCAAAAGTGTTGTTGCATCTGCCTTAGTTGTCGCCAGTAGCTAAGTCGCTGTGTAGGTATCTCTGAAACAGGCTTGTCTGGTACTGCAATTAGAGATCTGCCAATGAGAATGTCAGCTGGTGTGAGAGCCAATCGATCGTCGATGTCATCGTGCAAAGCCACTAAGGGACGAGAGTTTAAACAGGCCTCGATATGCACAAGTAGTGTATGTAACTGATCATAGTAGATCAATGACTCTTCGCAAATGTTTCTTGGCAGATTTGACTGCCGCCTCCCACAGGCCGCCTTGGTGTGGTGCGCTCGGTGTTATGACTTGCCACTGGGTGCCATGGTTTGCCAAATGTTGTAAAGAGTAAGTACCTTGCCAGTCCTTAAGGTCTTCTTGCAAAATTCGATTTGCGCCAACAAAAGCCGTTCCATTGTCACTGAACAGATTATGACATGGTCCACAACGATTCACAAACCTTGTGAAAACGTTGATGAATGCCTCGGCAGTTAAGTCCTCTGCCAACTCGATATGTATAGCCTTTGTAGCCATGCAGACAAAAACAGCATTGTAAGTTTTCTTCACTGTACGGACGGTTTTCGAGCCTATGCGAATATTGTATGGGCCAAAGTAATCCACAGCAGCATTTGAAAATGGTGGGGAAGCATGCCCTTCGTTGCTTAGCCATTGTATGTCGATGTTTTCGGCAAATAGGACAATAATGAATTACATGTTTTACAAGTATACGTACATGGAGAATCCAATATTTCTCTCGAAATGTCTGCAACATGAGTTGTATGCCACCATGTAGAGTTTCACTTATCTTTTCCACAATAAGCCTGGATAATGTGCTTTCCTTAGGAAGGATGATTGGGTGACGACGGTAGTCGCCCAGCCTTGCATTCTCCAATCTGCCAGATGAACGGATGACGTTTTGCATTGTGTTATCCAGATATGGATTTAGTGCAGCCAGTCTGCTTGATCCAACCACGCTGTTGCCTTTTTGAAGCTGCCTGATCTCTGACGCAAAGTATGTCTATTGTACCGCCTTTATGTGCCAGCATACAGCCTCTTCCAATTCCTCGACCGTGATGAAGGTTTGTGTTCTATATTTCCAATGTGTTTTTCTCAAACGCCATATATAAGCTCTTGTGCGAACCGCCTTTCCAAGGTTGCTGAAGCGCTCGAGCAAAGGAATTACGATAGTTTCCGTGCCTTTTTTTGTACTGAGTTTCGATTAAAAGTCCCGTTGATGGACATGATATATTTGCCTTGATTGGTCTCAGTTCTGTCTCCATTGCCAGTGTGTCATGCTCTGTGAGTATAATTTCGTTGACAGAAGATAGTTAGTTGTTTATTTCTGGGCCATGCCACCAAAGCGGGTGAGACAAAAGTGTGTCAACGCTAATGCCTCGGCTCGCACAATCTGCTGGATTAAAGCGCGTACGCATGTGATGCCATTTTCCAATTTCCGAATTTTGCTGTATATAGATGATTCGGCTTGCCACATATGGTTTCATTTGTGTTGGTGGTTTTCGAAGCCAATTGAGAACGATGCTAGAGTCCCTCCACATCGTGTATGGAACTGTGTTAAGATCCAAAGCCTGCCTGAGAGTTGACATTGTTGAAGTAAGAAGTTGGGCAGCACATAGTTCGGAATCGTTACTGCCTTGCTAGGTGCCACCATCGTCTTGGATGTAATGAGCTCTGATTTTCGATGACCGTCATTGTCGATTGTAGTCAAATAAATTACAGCTGCGTATGCCTTCATGCTTGCGTCGCAGTAGCCATGGAGATGTAGCGTCGTGTCAACTTGTATACCCATCCATCTTGGTATGCCATTCTGTAAGCAAATCTGCTGGGAGTGGTGTATCCCATGCCAATCCAGCCTGCCATAGTCGCTGAATAGAAAGCTTCACCACTATGATCACTGGTGCTTATATGCCAAGTGGGTCGTACAGCCTTTCAATGTCGCTTAAATCTTGCCGTTTTGTTGCATATGCTATTGCAAGTGGCAATTTAACCTTGTAGAGTATCTCGTCTGCTATGGGATCCTAATTCAATCTTAGGATAGTCGTTTCCGCGGTTTGCAATGCAATCTCATCAGTAAGTGTATCTGTCGGATGAGCCAGAACGTCTATGTCATTAGATCGCCATTTTCGTAAACAAAAGTGGCCTTGTTTAAGTAAGAAGTCAACATCCTTTGCCAAGTTGACTGCTGCCTGTGCTGATGGAGCGCTATTGAGATAGTCATCGACGTAGAAGTCACGTAATATACTTGTCCGAGCAGCCATTGCCCGATCACTGTCAGGTAATGTGGAAGAGTTGTCCAGGCCACATTGTTGCATCGCTCGAACTGCCAAATACGGTCCGCTCGCAGTGCCATATGTAATAGTATTTAACTCGAAAGTGCGTAATGGTCCAGCGGGAGATTCACGCCATTTAATCATTTGCCATTGCCTGTGTCGTTTATCGATGAGTACTTGCCTAAACATCTTCTCTTCATCTGCAGAGAGAGCAACTTCAAAACGACGAAATCGATGGATTATATTTATCAACAACTCTTGTATGAGTGGGCCAGCCAATTGTGTATCATTGAGTGAGGTTCCTGTTGATGTCTGCGCTGTGGCATTAAAAACCACACGAAATTTGTCAGTCACTGCATGATGAGGTATATAATATGATTGGGATGGATCGCCAGATTGATCCAGAACCGCAGTCATGTGGCCAAGTTGTATATATTCCTTCATAAAGGAAGCGTATCTCTTGTGTAGATCCCGGTTAGAAGCAAGTCTGCGCTCGAGTTGATAAAATTGCCTCAATGCCAAGTTGTGTGAGTTACCAAGTGGTGGTGCGTTCATCTTAAATGGTATTTGCACGCTGTAACCGCCATCTGATTCGCGAGTATGCGTTGCCATAAATAAGTGTTCACATAAATCAGCCTCCAAAGTAGTAGTAGATGTGATGGTATCGGTATCTGCCTCAAAGAATGTGCATAACAAATCGCCGATCTCTTGATCATGTTTAGAGGTGGCTGCCAAAGATCTTACTGTAGGCACTGAATGAGATTCAACTGTTGCAGGCCCAAATTTCACCCAGCCAATATGAATTGATTGTGCGAATGGTTCACCATTGCTTCCACGAACAATGCCATCTGTGATAAGTTGACCCCAAACGTCTGCGCCAAGTAATGCATTGATTCGTCCAGTAGTGCCAAATGAAGGGTCTGCCAGTTGTAGATCACGTTAATGTTGCCAGCAATCCTCCGAAATTCTAGATGCAAGTGTGTGCGAAGTGATAGCCTCAATTAGGTAGACGTCAACTGTTATACCAAAGCCATAATTAAAGTTTGAAGATAATTGTACATTTGCTCGGCCACGTGTGTATGTTGATAAAGAGTTGCCTATACCTTCTACTTGTATTTCACATTTATGCCTGCGAAGAACCAAATTGTTACAAAAGCGTCAGGAGCCAGGATCGCATAGTAAACGACAATGGTGGGTCTCGCCAAAGCCATTGGTAATTTAAGCATAAGCTGTTGCCAAAAGAATAAGTCGATCATTGAAAACTGCAAATGTTTTAATGGAGCCATCGAGTCAAATATAATTGCGAGGAGCTTGACTTGCCGTCGTTGAAGCAGCTGGTGGTGCAGCTGTAGCAAAAGTATCTATTGCCGGTTGTGTCGGCGCCAATTGTGATGAAGCAATGTGTGATGCCTACCATTACATTGAAAACAATTTCTTGAGCCACACTGCTTGGTTGCATGACCTGGTTTTAAACAATTGAAACACAGCTTAATACCCTTGAGCCTCTGGAAGCGTTCGGCCACTGATAGCGCCAACAGCTTAGGACATCGGGTGATCCAGTGAGATTTTTTATTGCAAAATTCACAATTTCTAGCTGTAGTGCAAGCCAAGTTTGTTTTCACCAGTCAATGCGCGTGGCTAGGAATGCCTGCATTTGTCCTTTCACCATGCCTGTCGCAGCGTTCCACCGCACTCCATTGCAGCACCTCAGATGCCAAACTATGAGCTCTCTTCTCGACAAAGCCTAGCAATTCTTCCAGTTTGGGTATGTCTTTCGACGTTCTGCTCATACCCATGCCTGTTGTGTCACTGTAAGAAGCTTCGATGTGATAATAGGTACTGTCAATGCATCCCATTTGTCCACAGGCAAGTTCATCACTGTTAAGGCACGAAATGCCTCCCTCACCGTATCTACCACAGAAAGTTATGCTGATGTCGTATCAGTTTGTTCTCGTTTTAAGCCAATAAATCGAGAGACATGAATGTCTGCCAACTGTTGCTTGTTGTCGTAGCGAGTGTTTAATGCCTTCCAAACGTCTTCGTACCCACCTGTGTACATCCCGCCAACCAATGCCACCGCATCACCTTTTACCGCTGCACGGAGCTTTCCAAGTTTGTATGCCTCTGGGAAGTCTTGCAAATGTACTAGTGTTTCAAAGGCATCTTTGAAGGCCAACCATTTCAGCAATGTGCCATCAAAAGTTGGAACTGGCAAAGGATCCAACTTCAAATCTGTAGATAAGGGTTGTGTGGCCTAACTTCGGTACTGTTGGCCGGAGCGAAATTAAACGTCGAAGTTTTTCATTTGCTTCATTATACACCTCTTCAGTGTTTTTCCAAATCCTGGTATGGGCATCAACCTCAGTAGATTTGGCTTCACCCATTAGTGCGTCATGAGCAGCCATAAAACGATCGAAATGCAACTGTAACGAATTCACTTCCTGGCGAAGGCTGTATTCGTCGCCAGAAAAATCATCTGCCTCAAGTTTTGTAGCAATCCGCTTGATCGCAGTAGATGCAGCGGAACGCTTTTCCAGCTCAGCCATCCTATTAGCGAAACTAGAACTACAAGGATGTTCCAGACAATTGTGCCGTTATGACGCCAAAACCAAATGTCTCCGTTCCTCACAGGAGGCACCAAAAAATGTATGGAAAATTACCAAATAGTTTCGCCACACACTCAGAAAAGTCTCCTTCGAGAAAAACAACTTGATTATAAAAAAGCTAAATACAACAATGTCTTTTATTTAATTGCTAAAGAAAAACTATATTTTACAAAACTATATTTAACCAAAGCCAAAGAGTGCCAAAAACAGAATCAAAGAATTTCAAATCAAAAAAATTGTTGTTGGGTAAAAGAGTGAGACAACCTTATTCTCCGTGAGCAGGAAAGTTGTCCTTCGCTGGGTCTGTTCGGTTTGTTGTGGAACCTTGTTTCTTTAAGTCATGAACAGCAACAACTACAGAAAGTTTGTAGAATTCAACTTAAGTGGCTACTAAAATTAGCATGTATTCAAACCAAAGAATGTCAGAGAGCACCCGGTGCAACTGTTTTAGTAAGAAACAAACTTAAAAAAATATATAAAACCACACAAATAATTTTTATTCATAGCTTTTTGAGCTTAAAGTTAAATTTTCCCAAAATTAAATTTTTTTTTTAATTTTACCTGCCGCTGTTTTTCCAAATTATCATAAAATCTATGGGTTTTTCGGCAAACTTGTTGCTGACTTTTATTTTGAATATTGTTACATATGTACATTCAAAAAAATTATTAAGACATCATATTGATTACGCAGTTTTTGGAGAAAATTGACCCCAAAGTCAAAAAATTAGCATAGACAGGAAAAATGGAACAAGCTAAAAACTGAATATCTTAAGACTGAGAAAAAATATAAAATTTATTTAAACGCATTTACAAAGACTTCTAAAAATAAAGGCCTAAACGAGGTCTATTTTATTATTACTAACAGCGCAATAACCGTAAACGTGGGTCAGGGTACACAAAATAAGACTACTTAAATCCCCGACAAATGATATCAAAATTGGAGATAGGCCCTTACTATAACAATTTTTTTTCTTAGAAATTAAGGGACACCATGTATAAGACTTAAGGTCTTTTAAATGCAATGCACGGCACTGTAGTGCACATTAGGATGGAGCGTCGTTGTATGGAGAAAAAAAAAGTAGTCGTATCGATTTCGAATACCTCCATTTTGTTGCGTTTTGATAATTAGAACAATTTGGCATCAAAAAAATTTTTTTTTTTGATAACGTCTTTAGCCCTCTACCGTAGCTCAAAGTTTCGACTTTTTGAAAAAGAACATGTTTTTTTTAGATTTAGATTTTTCCACAAGTTTGAAATAATTTTAAAATTATTTATTCATGAAACAATTAACACAATAATTATGATCATATAAGCTTTATTTAGACACAAAAATAAAGAAAAAATACTACTAAAAACTTAACAATTCATGATATAACTGAAATACACCTTTATTTTTACTTTTTAACATTACAATTTTTTTCTGTGTTGAAAAACGGCAAAATTTTGTGCGAATGTATTCTTGATCTTATAAAACCGACTTCTGCACTTGAAGCTTCGGTCACCATCTTCTCGCAGCGGTCAACAGCTTGACTGTGACAAGATTAGTTTGGAAATGACATGTCAATGTCAATTGGATATTTATTTTGTAGAATGTCTTCCTAATCCATATCACTTAATTTCTCCAATTATGTGGGTGATGTTATTTGTGATTTGGTCCATTTAATTAAGTCGAGATAATCTTTGACATTGAAATTTAATTTCGGTAGTTAAAAGACTCTAAGTGAAGACCCAAGCTTTTGATTTTTTTTTAAGTTGAGATGATTCTTCTTAAGCCCAGTTGTCTGATATGTGGTCTTTCATCATTAAGCAATGCCATCGAGATATTTTCTGGGTGCTTGAAATAAGAATGAAAATAAGAATCAACCACCAAGAAGACATTGATAACATAAGCTCGATTTACGGTGTTGCCATTAACTGATCTGTGATACAAAGTGATAGTAGTTTTAATTTTTGTTGTTCCAATAGTGTTAAATGTTAATTTATTTTTATTTGTTAATTTATTAAAATCAAACACAATAGTAAAAGAAAACGTAATAGATATTAATTTGTCCATAAAAAGTAAGTTCATACTATGAAGTTATATTATAATTTAACTTGTTTTTTTTTTTAAATGTTTTTGTATAAAAATAGCTTCATATAAATTTTGTACTTTTGGTTTATAGATAAATAGAAAAAAAAAACGCTGAAGAAGTCGGAAAAAAGCCGACGAAACGTAGGGTATACAAAGATGAATTAGTATTTTATTAATTGCATCCATTTTTATGATCATTTAAGCCCAAACAACTACTAAATTTAATGATTTAATATATGATCGAATAATATAAAGCATAAGATTTCATCGGTGGGCCAGCCGAAATATATATACACACAACACCATTTTCATTTTCTTAAACACAAAAAAACTTCTAAGTTCACGCACAATGAAAGGTTTCTTTGAACATATAAAATACAAAAACGACATCAACACTTGCATAACATTAAAACACTATTGTAGACAGAAAAAAAGACTAGCTAACTCCAAGGAAAGACTGAAATTCCTACTATCATGTAAAGATTATGATATCATGCCAAAACATTTGACAAACTCATCATCACATATAACAGAATTCTTTGCCACAGACACAGTTAAACAACAGGTCAATAAAATAAAACACACATACTTAATAAAAATTTTAAAACTCGAGATTAAACAAACCATCATAACAATAAAAATAACTGAAGAAAACATCTTTCATACTAGTATAAACATGAAAAACACGCTAAATGAAATAGAGTATTACACATTCGTATCAAGCCAAACACAAATTTATAACCACACAATTAAAGAAACCCAATTAACACAAATTTCCAAATTTAATAAACTAAAAGAACAAAATATCATCAAGCTAGGTCTCATATACAATGAGAGCTGGTTTGAAAAAAAAACCAATGTTGAGTTTCCGAAAGAGAGCAAATGGCTGCTCTCACTTGGTAAGAAATTTGCTCTCCCGATATCCAGAGAAAACTTCTCACCAATTCATACCATAGCTGAAATAGAACAGTACATACAAACCATAGAAGATAATAAAGAAAAAGAGATTGCCAGATCCAAATTATCCAATAGAATTGTAAACTTCAAAAGAAAAATCAAAAATACAGAAAGAGAAAAATTTATATTAAAAACCTACACAAAAACTAGAAACATTATTAAAAGACACAAAAACGAGATCATAGTAACAAGCGCAGATAAAGGGAATAAAACTGTTGCTATGTACATCGATTTTGAAAAGGCGTTCGACAGTGTCAATAGAGAATTTATTTGGCTTGCTTTGCGCAGGAGGGGCATCCCAGATAAATTGATTGCTATTATCAAGGCTACATATGATGGATCCAAGTGTCACGTTTTGCACAAAGGTAGGCTGTCAGAGGAGTTTGAAATCCAAAGTGGAGTTAGAAAAGGCTGTATACTGTCACCAATACTGTTCCTGTTGGTGATAAATGACGTTTTGCACGCAGCTTTGTCAAATGGAAATGGAGGAATTCAGTGGACTCTGCAATCTCACCTCAAACATCTGGACTACGCGGACGACGTATGCTTACTCTCTCATAGGATCATGGATCTCCATCAAATGACAACAAGGGTGGAGAGAGAAGCAGAAATCGTAGGGCTTAAGATCAACTCGGCAAAAACTAAAAGGATCAGCCTTGGAACTTCCTCATCAATCCAAGTAAATATTTCTGGACAACCGGTAGAGATGGTAGAGGATTTCCAATATCTTGGGAGTATTGTCTCTACGGGTGGCGGAACTGAACTGGACGTAAACAGCCGAATCAGAAAAGCAAAGGCTGCGTTCGGAATGCTGTCCAAAATATGGAGAAACAACTCTTTTAGCTTAAAGACCAAGCTACGACTGTTCCGCTCCAATGTTGAATCCGTTCTGCTTTACGGCTGCAGCACTTGGAAAGTCACTGAAATTGTCACTAGAAAGCTGCAAACCTTCGTTAATAGATGTCTACGAAACATCTTGAGGATTTTCTGGCCCAACCGTATCTCCAATGCCGAACTTCATGCGAGAACGGGTCAGGAGCCCATAGACTCCATTACACGAAGAAGAAAGTGGCAGTGGATTGGCCATACGCTTCGAAAAGGCGATCGGTGCATTGCATCTCAAGCAATGCAGTGGAAACCGCTCACACAGGAGGGAAGACAAGTGGGCCGGCCTAGAAGTACATGGCGAAGAACGGTCGAACAGGAATCGGCACGACTGGGGAAAAGTTGGAGAGAGCTGAAATATATTTCAAGAAATCGTACACGATGGCGCGTAGGTGTAGTGGAGGCCCTATGTCCCGTAAGGGAAACATCACGGGCGTAATAGGTCCGAGGACCTAAATAAGTAAGTAAGTATGTACAGAGAAGATTATAATTGCAAAATGAACCAACTTCTTGAAGACAAAAATACGTACAAAACAATGAGATTGGACCCAACCAACAATCTACAAAAAACCAACAATGAAATAGTCAATGGTTTATTCAAACAGAAAATAATAGACTCTAGACTAAAAGAAACATTATTTTGCTCTGCGGCATCGTCACTGGTGCTTTATGGGCTTCCGAAAATCCACAAACCAAACTTACCCCTACGACCAATATTCTCATCAACAAATGTCCCGTGCTACAATCTATCAAAACATATAGGTCAAATTGTCAAAACCATAATATCAAAAGATTACAATATCAAAAACTCATTTCAACTTAAAGAAAGAATTAAAGAAATACCACTGGAGGATGAAGACATATTAGTATCATTTGACGTCGTTTCGCTATTTACAAACATACCTACATATACAGCAATAAAAATAATAATGAATTGGGAAATCTTGAAAAACCATACAGAGATACCAAAGCCTCAATTCCTTAAAATCATACAGTTCTGCTTAACAGATAACAATTATTTCAAGTTTGATTCAATCATTTACAGCCAAACGTTCGGTATGCCGATGGGTAATCCATTATCCCCTACTATTGCTGACATTGTTTTGGACCATTTACTTGACGAAAAAATAGATAAATTAAGAAAATCAAACCTAAAATCAAATTTATTGTGAAATATGTCGATGACATTGTCGCAATAATTAACAAAAACAATACAGAAAAAATACTAAAAACATTAAACGAATACCACACTAAATTAAAATTCACAAAAGAAACAGAACATAATAACCTATTCCCTTTTCTTGAAGTAAAATTAATAAAAAACAATAACAAAATTTCATTTGACTGGTATAGCAAACCGATTTCCTCAGGTAGAATGATCAACTATAATTCTTCACAACCAATGAAATACAAAATCAATACAGCAGTTATCCTCATCAATAAAGTAATCGACATAAGCGATGACATATATGACAACAACAACTACTCAAAAATAAGAACAATATTACAAATGAACAATTACCCAAATACAATAATCAATGAACTCATAAATAACAAAATTCAACAAAAACAAAATCAAAATAAAAATAACAAACAACAACCAACAAAAGTAAAAGCTGGCAACCCTAAATATTTCTCTTTAACATACGTCCCACACCTCACCTATAACTTTACATTAAACAACACAATACCTATTGACAGAGAAAAAATAACTTTCGCACACAAAGCTAACTCAACAGTCAACACATTATTTACAAACACAAAACCAATAATAGACAAAGCAGATCAACACAACGTGGTATATGAAATACCATGTAAAGGTAAACCATATGAAGAGTGCAATATGATATACATAGGTACAACAAAAAGAAAGTTAGCAGTGAGAATGTCAGAACATGAAGCTGATATACGGAGAAAAAGGACAGCTACAGCACTCTCGCAGCACATGATGGAACACGATCATATGGCTGATTTTGGAAACGTCAAAATACTTGATAGGGAGAGCCGCACTTCCACCCGCTACACCCTTGAAGGCCATCGAATCCAGCAAAAAATGAAAACAACGATGAACCACCAAGAAGACATTGATAACATAAGCTCGATTTACGGTGTTGCCATTAACTGATTTGTGATACAAAGTGATAGTAGTTTTAATTTTTGATGTTCCAATAGTGTTAAATGTTAATTTATTTTTATTTGTTAATTTATTGAAATCAAACACAATAGTAAAAGAAAACGTAATAGATATTAATTTTTCCATAAAAAGTAAGTTCATACTATGAAGTTATATAATAATTTAACTTGTTTTTTTTTTTAAATGTTTTTGTATAAAAATAGCTTCATATAAATTTTGTACTTTTGGTTTATAGATAAATAGAAAAAAAACCCTGAAGAAGTCGGAAAAAAGCCGACGAAACGTAGGGTATACAAAGATGAATTAGTATTTTATTAATTGCATCCATTTTAATGATCATTTAAGCCCAAACAACTACTAAATTTAATGATTTAATATATGATCAAATAATATAAAGCATAAGATTTCATCGGTGGGCCAGCCGAAATATATATACACACAACACCATTTTCATTTCCTTAAACACAAAAAAACTTCTAAATTCACGCACAATGAAAGGTTTCTTTGAACATATAAAATACAAATACGACATCAACACATGCATAACATTAAAACACTATTGTAGACAGAAAAAAAGACTAGCTAACTCCAAGGAAAGACTCTATCATGTAAAGATTATGATATCATACCAAAACATTTGACAAACTCATCATCACATATAACAGAATTCTTTGCCACAGACACAGTTAAACAACAGGTCAATAAAATAAAACACACATACTTAATAAAAATTTTAAAACTCGAGATTAAACAAACCATCATAACAATAAAAATAACTGAAGAAAACATCTTTCATACTAGTATAAACATGAAAAACACGCTAAATGTGATAGATATCACACATTTGTATCAAGACAAACACAAATTTATAACCACACAATTAAAGAAACCCAATTAACACAAATTTCCAAATTTAATAAACTAAAAGAACAAAATATCATCAAGCTAGGTCTCATATACAATGAGAGCTGGTTTGAAAACAAAACCAATGTTGAGTTTCCGAAAGAGAGCAAATGGCTGCTCTCACTTGGTAAGAAATTTGCTCTCCCGATATCCAGAGAAAACTTCTCACCAATTCATACCATAGCTGAAATAGAACAGTACATACAAACCATAGAAGATAATAAAGAAAAAGAGATTGCCAGATCCAAATTATCCAATAGAATTGTAAACTTCAAAAGAAAAATCAAAAATACAGAAAGAGAAAAATTTATATTAAAAACCTACACAAAAACTAGAAACATTATTAAAAGACACAAAAACGAGATCATAGTAACAAGCGCAGATAAAAGGAATAAAACTGTTGCTATGTACAGAGAAGATTATAATTGCAAAATGAACCAACTTCTTGAAGACAAAAATACATACAAAACAATGAGATTGGACCCAACCAACAATCTACAAAAAACCAACAATGAAATAGTCAATGGTTTATTCAAACAGAAAATAATAGACTCTAGACTAAAAGAAACATTATTTTGCTCTGCGGCATCGTCACCGGTCCTTTATGGGCTTCCGAAAATCCACAAACCAAACTTACCCCTACGACCAATAGTCTCATCAACAAATGTCCCGTGCTACAATCTATCAAAACATATAGGTCAAATTGTCAAAACCATAATATCAAAAGATTACAATATCAAAAACTCATTTCAACTTAACGAAGGAATTAAAGAAATACCACTGGAGGATGAAGACATATTAGTATCATTTGACGTCGTTTCGCTATTTACAAACATACCTACATATACAGCAATAAAAATAATAATGAAGAATTGGGAAATCTTGAAAAACCATACAGAGATACCAAAGCCTCAATTCCTTAAAATCATACAGTTCTGCTTAACAGATAACAATTATTTCAAGTTTGATTCAATCATTTACAGCCAAACGTTCGGTATGCCGATGGGTAATCCATTATCCCCTACTATTGCTGACATTGTTTTGGACCATTTACTTGACGAAACAATAGATAAATTAAGAAAATCAAACACCAAAATCAAATTTATTGTGAAATATGTCGATGACATTGTCGCAATAATTAACAAAAACAATACAGAAAAAATACTAAAAACATTAAACGAATACCACACTTAATTAAAATTCACAAAAGAAACAGAACATAATAACCTACTCCCTTTTCTTGAAGTAAAATTAATAAAAAACAATAACAAAATTTCATTTGACTGATATAGCAAACCGATTTCCTCAGGTAGAATGATCAACTATAATTCTTCACAACCAATGAAATACAAAATCAATACAGCAGTTAACCTCATCAATAAAGTAATCGACATAAGCGATGACATATATCACAACAACAACTACTCAAAAATAAGAACAATATTACAAATGAACAATTACCCAAAATACAATAATCAATGAACTCATAAATAACAAAATTCAACAAAAACAAAATCAAAATAAAATTAAAAATAACAAACAACAACCAACAACCAACAAAAGTAAAAGCTGGCAACCCTAAATATTTCTCTTTAACATACGTCCCACACCTCACCGATAACTTTACATTAAACAACACAATACCTATTGACAGAGAAAAAATAACTTTCGCACACAAAGCTAACTCAACACTCAACACATTATTTACAAACACAAAACCAATAATAGACAAAGCAGATCAACACAACGTGGTATATGAAATACCATGTAAAGGTAAACCAAATGAAGAGTGCAATATGATATACATAGGTACAACAAAAAGAAAGTTAGCAGTGAGAATGTCAGAACATGAAGCTGATATACGGAGAAAAAGGACAGCTACAGCACTCTCGCAGCACATGATGGAACACGATCATATGGCTGATTTTGGAAACGTCAAAATACTTGATAGGGAGAGCCGCACTTCCACCCGCTACATCCTTGAAGGCCATCGAATCCAGCAAAAAATGAAAACAACGATGAACCACCAAGAAGACTGATAACATAAGCCCGATTTACGGTGTTGCCATTAACTGATTTGTGATACAAAGTGATAGTAGTTTTAATTTTTGTTGTTCCAATAGTGTTAAATGTTAATTTATTTTTATTTGTTAATTTATTAAAATCAAACACAATAGTAAAAGAAAACGTAATAGATATTAATTTTTCCATAAAAAGTAAGTTCATACTATGAAGTTATATTATAATTTAACTTGTTTTTTTTTTTAAATGTTTTTGTTTAAAAATAGCTTCATATAAATTTTGTACTTTTGGTTTATAGATAAATAGAAAAAAAAAAAAAAAAACCTTGAAGAAGTCGGAAAAAAGCCGACGAAACGTAGGGTATACAAAGATGAATTAGTATTTTATTAATTGCATCCATTTTAATGATCATTTAAGCCCAAACAACTACTAAATTTAATGATTTAATATATGATCAAATAATATAAAGCATAAGATTTCATCGGTGGGCCAGCCGAAATATATATACACACAACACCATTTTCATTTTCTTAAACATAAAAAAACTTCTAAGTTCACGCACAATGAAAGGGTTCTTTGAACATATAAAATACAAATACGACATCAACACATGCATAATATTAAAACACTATTGTAGACAGAAAAAAAGACTAGCTAACTCCAAGGAAAGACTGAAATTCCTTCTATCATGTAAAGATTATGATATCATACCAAAACATTTGACAAACTCATCATCACATATAACAGAATTCTTTGCCACAGACACAGTTAAACAACAGGTCAATAAAATAAAACACACATACTTAATAAAAATTTTAAAACTCGAGATTAAACAAACCATCATAACAATAAAAATAACTGAAGAAAACATCTTTCATACTAATATAAACATGAAAAACACGCTAAATGAGATAGAGTATCACACATTCGTATCAAGACAAACACAAATTTATAACCACACAATTAAAGAAACCCAATTAACACAAATTTCCAAATTTAATAAACTAAAAGAACAAAATATCATCAAGCTAGGTCTCATATACAATGAGAGCTGGTTTGAAAACAAAACCAATGTTGAGTTTCCGAAAGAGAGCAAATGGCTGCTCTCACTTGGTAAGAAATTTGCTCTCCCGATATCCAGAGAAAACTTCTCACCAATTCATACCAAAGCTGAAATAGAACAGTACATACAAACCATAGAAGATAATAAAGAAAAAGAGATTGCCAGATCCAAATTATCCAATAGAATTGTAAACTTCAAAAGAAAAATCAAAAATACAGAAAGAGAAAAATTTATATTAAAAACCTACACAAAAACTAGAAACATTATTAAAAGACACAAAAACGAGATCATAGTAACAAGCGCAGATAAAGGGAATAAAACTGTTGCTATGTACAGAGAAGATTATAATTGCAAAATGAACCAACTTCTTGAAGACAAAAATACGTACAAAACAATGAGATTGGACCCAACCAACAATCTACAAGAAACCAACAATGAAATAGTCAATGGTTTATTCAAACAGAAAATAATAGACTCTAGACTAAAACAAACATTATTTTGCTCTGCGGCATCGTTACCGGTGCTTTATGGGCTTCCGAAAATCCACAAACCAAACTTACCCCTACGACCAATAGTCTCATCAACAAATGTCCCGTGCTACAATCTATCAAAACATATAGGTCAAATTGTCAAAATCATAATATCAAAAGATTACAATATCAAAAACTCATTTCAACTTAAAGAAAGAATTAAAGAAATACCACTGGAGGATGAAGATATATTAGTATCATTTGACGTCGTTTCGCTATTTACAAACATACCTACATATACAGCAATAAAAATAATAATGAAGAATTGGGAAATCTTGAAAAACCATACAGAGATACCAAAGCCTCAGTTCCTTAAAATCATACAGTTCTGCTTAACAGATAACAATTATTTCAAGTTTGATTCAATCATTTACAGCCAAACGTTCGGTATGCCGATGGGTAATCCATTATCCCCTACTATTGCTGACATTGTTTTGGACCATTTACTTGACGAAACAATAGATAAATTAAGAAAATCAAACACCAAAATCAAATTTATTGTGAAATATGTCGATGACATTGTCGCAATAATTAACAAAAGCAATACAGAAAAAAAAAATAAAAACATTAAACGAATACCACACTAAATTAAAATTCACAAAAGAAACAGAACATAATAACCTACTCCCTTTTCTTGAAGTAAAATTAATAAAAAACAATAACAAAATTTCATTTGACTGGTAAAGCAAACCGATTTCCTCAGGTAGAATGATCAACTATAATTCTTCACAACCAATGAAAAACAAAATCAATACAGCAGTTAACCTCATCAATAAAGTAATCGACATAAGCGATGACATATATCACCACAGCAACTACTCAAAAATAAGAACAATATTACAAATGAACAATTACCAAAATACAATAATCAATGAACTCATAAATAACAAAATTCAACAATAACAAAATCAAAATAAAAATAACAAACAATAACCAACAAAAGTAAAAGCTGGCAACCCTAAATATTTCTCTTTAACATACGTCCCACACCTCACCGATAACTTTACATTAAACAACACAATAACTATTGACAGAGAAAAAATAACTTTCGCACACAAAGCTAACTCAACACTCAACACATTATTTACAAACACAAAACCAATAATAGACAAAGCAGATCAACACAACGTGGTATATGAAATACCATGTAAAGGTAAACCAAATGAAGAGTGCAATATGATATACATAGGTACAACAAAAAGAAAGTTAGCAGTGAGAATGTCAGAACATGAAGCTGATATACGGAGAAAAAGGACAGCTACAGCACTCTCGCAGCACATGATGGAACACGATCATATGGCTGATTTTGAAAACGTCAAAATACTTGATAGGGAGAGCCGCACTTCCACCCGCTACACCCTTGAAGGCCATCGAATCCAGCAAAAAATGAAAACAACGATGAACCACCAAGAAGACTGATAACATAAGCCCGATTTACGGTGTTGCCATTAACTGATTTGTGATACAAAGTGATAGTAGTTCTAATTTTTGTTGTTCCAATAGTGTTAAATGTTAATTTATTTTTATTTGTTAATTTATTAAAATCAAACACAATAGTAAAAGAAAACGTAATAGATATTAATTTTTCCATAAAAAGTAAGTTCATACTATGAAGTTATATTATAATTTAACTTGTTTTTTTTAAATGTTTTTGTATAAAAATAGCTTCATATAAATTTTGTACTTTTGGTTTATAGATAAATAGAAAAAAAAAAAAAAAAACCTTGAAGAAGTCGGAAAAAAGCCGACGAAACGTAGGGTATACAAAGATGAATTAGTATTTTATTAATTGCATCCATTTTAATGATCATTTAAGCCCAAACAACTACTAAATTTAATGATTTAATATATGATCAAATAATATAAAGCATAAGATTTCATCGGTGGGCCAGCCGAAATATATATACACACAACACCATTTTCATTTTCTTAAACATAAAAAAACTTCTAAGTTCACGCACAATGAAAGGTTTCTTTGAACATATAAAATACAAATACGACATCAACACATGCATAATATTAAAATACTATTCCCAGCGGGAAATATCGTCCCCAATGAATTTTATAGCTGAATTCGTCAATCAATTCACTATCCAAATAATAAAAGGAAATGTCATGCAATGATTTAGTCAGTGAAGAGTCATGCGAGGTTTCCTCTGTTCATAGAATTGAACCCACTTTTCGCTTTGTGTGTAGAAAACAACAAGACAACAGCAATCAATTCCTTAGCCAGATAATAAAAGGAAACGACATGTAATGATTTAGTAAGTGAAGAGTCATGCAATGTTTCCTCAGTTCATAGATTTGAACCCACTTTCTGCTTTGTGTGAAAACAACCCTTTTTTTCGTTGAATTAAAAATTGCTTTTGATATGGAAAATTATAAGATGAAAAAACTGTTGAAAAGTCATGTAGAAGTTCATCAGTTCATCGTCTATGTCCACTCATATGCTTTGTAAAGTGTGCACCGCCATTGTGTGTTTTGATAGAAGTTGATTTTTTTGTGTTCTCTGTGTTGACATTGTCTACTGACAGTAAATATTATAAGAGGACTTGTGAATTTCTATTAAAATGAGGAAATCTCAGATTGTCTCAAAGTATTTCAGGTTGTTGATTAATCACCACTTCGCATATGAAGTGGTGATAAACCAACAACCCCTGACCTAGTGATTTCACTTTAATTAAATTTAAAGTTTTTATTCTATATTTTATTTTAATTAACCAATCACAAAAAACACACATACACAACAGAGTAATGAATTCACTATTTATTTAATTTTCTTCACATTTTTCATATTAAATTAACTATAATTGCTGAATAAACAACTACCACTAATCTTGTGATTTGATAATTGAATTTTCATTACCATTTTCATCGAAAACATTGAACTGATGAATAAACCACATACATTTATGTAGTGAATTCACAAACTATGCAACCATCGTGTTTTTCATCATCTGGGTCGGTGAATAAACAACTTCCAACGAAGTAGTGATTTCGTTGGCGAATTTTCATCGGATTTTCAGCATGTGCTTCCCGCCTAGGACATGCCCATGTTAATTTCATCAAAGGAATCAGCTGAAAAGTGGACGGTGCAGCTGCCATTCCTCAAGGAAAAAGCTGATCTTTCCTCAATGAATTTTTCAATTTTTCCCGCTGGGTTGTAGACAGAAAAAAAGACTAGCTAACTCCAAGGAAAGACTGAAATTCCTACTATCATGTAAAGATTATGATATCATACCAAAACATTTGACAAACTCATCATCACATATAACAGAATTCTTTGCCACAGACACAGTTAAACAACAGGTCAATAAAATAAAACACACATACTTAATAAAAATTTTAAAACTCGAGATTAAACAAACCATCATAACAATAAAAATAACTGAAGAAAACATCTTTCATACTAGTATAAACATGAAAAACACGCTAAATGAGATAGAGTATCACACATTCGTATCAAGCCAAACACAAATTTATAACCACACAATTAAAGAAACCCAATTAACACAAATTTCCAAATTTAATAAACTAAAAGAACAAAATATCATCAAGCTAGGTCTCATATACAATGAGAGCTGGTTTGAAAACAAAACCAATGTTGAGTTTCCGAAAGAGAGCAAATGGCTGCTCTCACTTGGTAAGAAATTTGCTCTCCCGATATCCAGAGAAAACTTCTCACCAATTCATACCATAGCTGAAATAGAACAGTACATACAAACCATAGAAGATAATAAAGAAAAAGAGATTGCCAGATCCAAATTATCCAATAGAATTGTAAACTTCAAAAGAAAAATCAAAAATACAGAAAGAGAAAAATTTATATTAAAAACCTACACAAAAACTAGAAACATTATTAAAAGACACAAAAACGAGATCATAGTAACAAGCGCAGATAAAGGGAATAAAACTGTTGCTATGTACAGAGAAGATTATAATTGCAAAATGAACCAACTTCTTGAAGACAAAAATACGTACAAAACAATGAGATTGGACCCAACCAACAATCTACAAGAAACCAACAATGAAATAGTCAATGGTTTATTCAAACAGAAAATAATAGACTCTAGACTAAAAGAAACATTATTTTGCTCTGCGGCATCGTCACCGGTGCTTTATGGGCTTCCGAAAATCCACAAACCAAACTTACCCCTACGACCAATAGTCTCATCAACAAATGTCCCGTGCTACAATCTATCAAAACATATAGGTCAAATTGTCAAAACCATAATATTAAAAGATTACAATATCAAAAACTCATTTCAACTTAAAGAAAGAATTAAAGAAATACCACTGGAGGATGAAGATATATTAGTATCATTTGACGTCGTTTCGCTATTTACAAACATACCTACATATACAGCAATAAAAATAATAATGAAGAATTGGGAAATCTTGAAAACCCATACAGAGATACCAAAGCCTCAATTCCTTAAAATCATACAGTTCTGCTTAACAGATAACAATTATTTCAAGTTTGATTCAATCATTTACAGCCAAACGTTCGGTATGCCGATGGGTAATCCATTATCCCCTACTATTGCTGACATTGTTTTGGACCATTTACTTGACGAAAAAATAGATAAATTAAGAAAATCAAACACCAAAATCAAATTAATTGTGAAATATGTCGATGACATTGTCGCAATAATTAACAAGAACAATACAGAAAAAAAATAAAAACATTAAACGAATACCACACTAAATTAAAATTCACAAAAGAAACAGAACATAATAACCTACTCCCTTTTCTTGAAGTAAAATTAATAAAAAACAATAACAAAATTTCATTTGACTGGTATAGCAAACCGATTTCCTCAGGTAGAATGATCAACTATAATTCTTCACAACCAATGAAATACAAAATCAATACTGCAGTTAACCTCATCAATAAAGTAATCGACATAAGCGATGACATATCTCACAACAACAAGTACTCAAAAATAAGAACAATATTACAAATGAACAATTACCAAAATACAATAATCAATGAACTCATAAATAACAAAATTCAACAAAAACAAAATCAAAATAAAAATAAAAATAACAAACAACAACCAACAAAAGTAAAAGCTGGCAACCCTAAATATTTCTCTTTAACATACGTCCCACACCTCACCGATAACTTTACATTAAACAACACAATACCTATTGACAGAGAAAAAATAACTTTCGCACACAAAGCTAACTCAACACATTATTTACAAACACAAAACCAATAATAGACAAAGCAGATCAACACAACGTGGTATATGAAATACCATGTAAAGGTAAACCAAATGAAGAGTGCAATATGATATACATAGGTACAACAAAAAGAAAGTTAGCAGTGAGAATGTCAGAACATGAAGCTGATATACGGAGAAAAAGGACAGCTACAGCACTCTCGCAGCACATGATGGAACACGATCATATGGCTGATTTTGGAAACGTCAAAATACTTGATAGGGAGAGCCGCACTTCCACCCGCTACACCCTTGAAGGCCATCGAATCCAGCAAAAAATGAAAACAACGATGAACCACCAAGAAGACATTGATAACATAAGCTCGATTTACGGTGTTGCCATTAACTGATTTGTGGTACAAAGTGATAGTAGTTTTAATTTTTGTTGTTCCAATAGTGTTAAATGTTAATTTATTTTTATTTGTTAATTTATTAAAATCAAACACAATAGTAAAAGAAAACGTAATAGATATTAATTTTTCCATAAAAAGTAAGTTCATACTATAAAGTTATATCATAATTTAACTTGTTTTTTTTTTAATGTTTTTGTATAAAAATAGCTTCATATAAATTTTGTACTTTTGGTTTATAGATAAATAGAAAAAAAAAAAACCCTGAAGAAGTCGGAAAAAAGCCGACGAAACGTAGGGTATACAAAGATGAATTAGTATTTTATTAATTGCATCCATTTTTATGATTATTTAAGCCCAAACAACTACTAAATTTAATGATTTAATATATGATCAAATAATATAAAGCATAAGATTTCATGGGTGGGCCAGCCGAAATATATATACACACAACACCATTTTCATTTTCTTAAACACAAAAAAACTTCTAAGTTCACGCACAATGAAAGGTTTCTTTGAACATATAAAATACAAATACGACATCATCACATGCATAACATTAAAACACTATTGTAGACAGAAAAAAAGACTAGCTAACTCCAAGGAAAGACTGAAATTCCTACTATCATGTAAAGATTATGATATCATACCAAAACATTTGACAAACTCATCATCACATATAACAGAATTCTTTGCCACAGACACAGTTAAACAACAGGTCAATAAAATAAAACACACATACTTAATAAAAATTTTAAAACTCGAGATTAAACAAACCATCATAACAATAAAAATAACTGAAGAAAACATCTTTCATACTAGTATAAACATGAAAAACACGCTAAATGAGATAGAGTATCACACATTCGTATCAAGACAAACACAAATTTATAACCACACAATTAAAGAAACCCAATTAACACAAATTTCCAAATCTAATAAACTAAAAGAACAAAATATCATCAATCTAGTTCTCATATACAATGAGAGCTGGTTTGAAAACAAAACCAATGTTGAGTTTCCGAAAGAGAGCAAATGGCTGCTCTCACTTGGTAAGAAATTTGCTCTCCCGATATCCAGAGAAAACTTCTCACCAATTCATACCATAGCTGAAATAGAACAGTACATACAAACCATAGAAGATAATAAAGAAAAAGAGATTGCCAGATCCAAATTATCCAATAGAATTGTAAACTTCAAAAGAAAAATCAAAAATACAGAAAGAGAAAAATGTATATTAAAAACCTACACAAAAACTAGAAACATTATTAAAAGACACAAAAACGAGATCATAGTAACAAGCGCAGATAAAGGGAATAAAACTGTTGCTATGTACAGAGAAGATTATAATTGCAAAATGAACCAACTTCTTGAAGACAAAAATACGTACAAAACAATGAGATTGGACCCAACCAACAATCTACAAAAAACCAACAATGAAATAGTCAATGGTTTATTCAAACAGAAAATAATAGACTCTAGACTAAAAGAAACATTATTTTGCTCTGCGGCATCGTTACCGGTGCTTTATGGGCTTCCGAAAATCCACAAACCAAACTTACCCCTACGACCAATAGTCTCATCAACAAATGTCCCGTGCTACAATCTATCAAAACATATAGGTCAAATTGTCAAAACCATAATATCAAAAGATTACAATATCAAAAACTCATTTCAACTTAAAGAAAGAATTAAAGAAATACCACTGGAGGATGAAGATATATTAGTATCATTTGACGTCGTTTCGCTATTTACAAACATACCTACATATACAGCAATAAAAATAATAATGAAGAATTGGGAAATCTTGAAAAACCATACAGAGATACCAAAGCCTCAATTCCTTAAAATCATACAGTTCTGCTTAACAGATAACAATTATTTCAAGTTTGATTCAATCATTTACAGCCAAACGTTCGGTATGCCGATGGGTAATCCAGTATCCCCTACTATTGCTGACATTGTTTTGGACCATTTACTTGACGAAACAATAGATAAATTAAGAAAATCAAACACCAAAATCAAATTTATTGTGAAATACGTCGATGACATTGTCGCAATAATTAACAAAAACAATACAGAAAAAAAAAATAAAAACATTAAACGAATACCACACTAAATTAAAATTCACAAAAGAAACAGAACATAATAACCTACTCCCTTTTCTTGAAGTAAAATTAATAAAAAACAATAACAAAATTTCATTTGACTGGTATAGCAAACCGATTTCCTCAGGTAGAATGATCAACTATAATTCTTCACAACCAATGAAAAACAAAATCAATACAGCAGTTAACCTCATCAATAAAGTAATCGACATAAGCGATGACATATATCACAACAACAACTACTCAAAAATAAGAACAATATTACAAATGAACAATTACCAAAATACAATAATCAATGAACTCATAAATAACAAAATTCAAAAAAAACAAAATCAAAATAAAAATAACAAACAACAACCAACAAAAGTAAAAGCTGGCAACCCTAAATATTTCTCTTTAACATACGTCCCACACCTCACCGATAACTTTACATTAAACAACACAATACCTATTGACAGAGAAAAAATAACTTTCGCACACAAAGCTAACTCAACACTCAACACATTATTTACAAACACAAAACCAATAATAGACAAAGCAGATCAACACAACGTGGTATATGAAATACCATGTAAAGGTAAACCAAATGAAGAGTGCAATATGATATACATAGGTACAACAAAAAGAAAGTTAGCAGTGAGAATGTCAGAACATGAAGCTGATATACGGAGAAAAAGGACAGCTACAGCACTCTCGCAGCACATGATGGAACACGATCATATGGCTGATTTTGGAAACGTCAAAATACTTGATAGGGAGAGCCGCACTTCCACCCGCTACACCCTTGAAGGCCATCGAATCCAGCAAAAATGAAAACAACGATGAACCACCAAGAAGACTGATAACATAAGCTCGATTTACGGTGTTGCCATTAACTGATTTGTGATACAAAGTGATAGTAGTTTTAATTTTTGTTGTTCCAATAGTGTTAAATGTTAATTTATTTTTATTTGTTAATTTATTAAAATCAAACACAATAGTAAAAGAAAACGTAATAAATATTAATTTTTCCATAAAAAGTAAGTTCATACTATGAAGTTATATTATAATTTAACTTGTTTTTTTTTTTTAATGTTTTTGTATAAAAATAGCTTCATATAAATTTTGTACTTTTGGTTTATAGATAAATAGAAAAAAAAAAACAAACCCTGAAGAAGTCGGAAAAAAGCCGACGAAACGTAGGGTATACAAAGATGAATTAGTATTTTATTAATTGCATCCATTTTTATGATTATTTAAGCCCAAACAACTACTAAATTTAATGATTTAATATATGATAAAATAATATAAAGCATAAGATTTCATCGGTGGGCCAGCCGAAATATATATACACACAACACCATTTTCATTTTCTTAAACACAAAAAAACTTCTAAGTTCAAGCACAATGAAAGGTTTCTTTGAACATATAAAATACAAATACGACATCAACACATGCATAACATTAAACCACTATTGTAGACAGAAAAAAAGACTAGCTAACTCCAAGGAAAGACTGAAATTCCTACTATCATGTAAAGATTATGATATCATACCAAAACATTTGACAAACTCATCATCACATATAACAGAATTCTTTGCCACAGACACAGTTAAACAACAGGTCAATAAAATAAAACACAAATACTTAATAAAAATTTTAAAACTCGAGATTAAACAAACCATCATAACAATAAAAATAACTGAAGAAAACATCTTTCATACTAGTATAAACATGAAAAACACGCTAAATGAGATAGAGTATCACACATTCGTATCAAGACAAACACAAATTTATAACCACACAATTAAAGAAACCCAATTACCACAAATTTCCAAATTTAATAAACTAAAAGAACAAAATATCATCAATCTAGGTCTCATATACAATGAGAGCTGGTTTGAAAACAAAACCAATGTTGAGTTTCCGAAAGAGAGCAAATGGCTGCTCTCACTTGGTAAGAAATTTGCTCTCCCGATATCCAGAGAAAACTTCTCACCAATTCATACCATAGCTGAAATAGAACAGTACATACAAACCATAGAAGATAATAAAGAAAAAGAGATTGCCAGATCCAAATTATCCAATAGAATTGTAAACTTCAAAAGAAAAATCAAAAATACAGAAAGAGAAAAATTTATATTAAAAACCTACACAAAAACTAGAAACATTATTAAAAGACACAAAAACGAGATCATAGTAACAAGCGCAGATAAAAGGAATAAAACTGTTGCTATGTACAGAGAAGATTATAATTGCAAAATGAACCAACTTCTTGAAGACAAAAATACATACAAAACAATGAGATTGGACCCAACCAACAATCTACAAAAAACCAACAATGAAATAGTCAATGGTTTATTCAAACAGAAAATAATAGACTCTAGACTAAAAGAAACATTATTTTGCTCTGC
Source organism: Melangyna quadrimaculata (assembly GCA_949320155.1). Lineage (NCBI taxonomy): Eukaryota > Metazoa > Arthropoda > Insecta > Diptera > Syrphidae > Melangyna > Melangyna quadrimaculata. Next base: position 34,285,152 of record OX439486.1, read on the forward strand.
GGCATCGTCACCGGTCCTTTATGGGCTTCCGAAAATCCACAAACCAAACTTACCCCTACGACCAATAGTCTCATCAACAAATGTCCCGTGCTACAATCTATCAAAACATATAGGTCAAATTGTCAAAACCATAATATCAAAAGATTACAATATCAAAAACTCATTTCAACTTAACGAAGGAATTAAAGAAATACCACTGGAGGATGAAGACATATTAGTATCATTTGACGTCGTTTCGCTATTTACAAACATACCTACATATACAGCAATAAAAATAATAATGAAGAATTGGGAAATCTTGAAAAACCATACAGAGATACCAAAGCCTCAATTCCTTAAAATCATACAGTTCTGCTTAACAGATAACAATTATTTCAAGTTTGATTCAATCATTTACAGCCAAACGTTCGGTATGCCGATGGGTAATCCATTATCCCCTACTATTGCTGACATTGTTTTGGACCATTTACTTGACGAAACAATAGATAAATTAAGAAAATCAAACACCAAAATCAAATTTATTGTGAAATATGTCGATGACATTGTCGCAATAATTAACAAAAACAATACAGAAAAAATACTAAAAACATTAAACGAATACCACACTTAATTAAAATTCACAAAAGAAACAGAACATAATAACCTACTCCCTTTTCTTGAAGTAAAATTAATAAAAAACAATAACAAAATTTCATTTGACTGATATAGCAAACCGATTTCCTCAGGTAGAATGATCAACTATAATTCTTCACAACCAATGAAATACAAAATCAATACAGCAGTTAACCTCATCAATAAAGTAATCGACATAAGCGATGACATATATCACAACAACAACTACTCAAAAATAAGAACAATATTACAAATGAACAATTACCCAAATACAATAATCAATGAACTCATAAATAACAAAATTCAACAAAAACAAAATCAAAATAAAAATAACAAAACAACCAACAAAAGTAAAAGCTGGCAACCCTAAATATTTCTCTTTAACATACGTCCCACACCTTACCGATAACTTTACATTAAACAACACAATACCTATTGACAGAGAAAAAATAACTTTCGCACACAAAGCTAACTCAACTCTCAACACATTATTTACAAACACAAAACCAATAATAGACAAAGCAGATCAACACAACGTGGTATATGAAATACCATGTAAAGGTAAACCAAATGAAGAGTGCAATATGATATACATAGGTACAACAAAAAGGAAGTTAGCAGTGAGAATGTCAGAACATGAAGCTGATATACGGAGAAAAAGGACAACTACAGCACTCTCGCAGCACATGATGGAACACGATCATATGGCTGATTTTGGAAACGTCAAAATACTTGATAGGGAGAGCCGCACTTCCACCCGCTACACCCTTGAAGGCCATCGAATCCAGCAAAAAATGAAAACAACGATGAACCACCAAGAAGACATTGATAACATAAGCTCGATTTACGGTGTTGCCATTAACTGATTTGTGGTACAAAGTGATAGTAGTTTTAATTTTTGTTGTTCCAATAGTTTTAAATGTTAATTTATTTTTATTTGTTAATTTATTAAAATCAAACACAATAGTATAAGAAAACGTAATAGATATTAATTTTTCCATAAAAAGTAAGTTCATACTATGAAGTTATATCATAATTTAACTTGTTTTTTTTTTTTAATGTGTTTGTATAAAAATAGCTTCATATAAATTTTGTACTTTTGGTTTATAGATAAGCCGACGAAACGTAGGGTATACAAAGATGAATTAGTATTTTATTAATTGCATCCATTTTAATAATTATTTAAGCCCAAACAACTACTAAATTTAATGATTTAATATATGATCAAATAATATAAAGGATAAGATTTCATCGGTGGGCCAGCCGAAATATATATACACACAACACCATTTTCATTTTCTTAAACACAAAAAAACTTCTTAGTTCACACACAATGAAAGGTTTCTTTGAACATATAAAATACAAATACGACATCAACACATGCATAACATTAAAACACTATTGTAGACAGAAAAAAAGACTAGCTAACTCCAAGGAAAGACTGAAATTCCTACTATCATGTAAAGATTATGATATCATACCAAAACATTTGACAAACTCATCATCACATATAACAGAATTCTTTGCCACAGACACAGTTAAACAACAGGTCAATAAAATAAAACACACATACTTAGTAAAAATTTTAAAACTCGAGATTAAACAAACCATCATAACAATAAAAATAACTGAAGAAAACATCTTTCATACTAGTATAAACATGAAAAACACGCTAAATGAGATAGAGTATCACACATTTGTGTCAAGACAAACACAAATTTATAACCACACAATTAAAGAAACCCAATTAATACGAATTTCCAAATTTAATAAACTAAAAGAACAAAATATCATCAATCTAGGTCTCATATACAAAGAGAGCTGGTTTGAAAACAAAACCAATGTTGAGTTTCCGAAAGAGAGCAAATGGCTGCTCTCACTTGGTAAGAAATTTGCTCTCCCGATATCCAGAGAAAACTTCTCACCAATTCATACCATAGCTGAAATAGAACAGTACATACAAACCATAGAAGATAATAAAGAAAAAGAGATTGCCAGATCCAAATTATCCAATAGAATTGTAAACTTCAAAAGAAAAATCAAAAATACAGAAAGAGAAAAATTTATATTAAAAACCTACACAAAAACTAGAAACATTATTAAAAGACACAAAAACGAGATCATAGTAACAAGCGCAGATAAAGGGAATAAAACAGTTGCTATGTACAGAGAAGATTATAATTGCAAAATGAACCAACTTCTTGAAGACAAAAATACGTACAAAACAATGAGATTGGACCCAACCAACAATCTACAAAAAACCAACAATGAAATAGTCAATGTTTTATTCAAACAGAAAATAATAGACTCTAGACTAAACATTAAACATTAAAACATTATTTTACTCTGCGGCATCGTCACCGGTGCTTTATGGGCTTCCGAAAATCCACAAACCAAACTTACCCCTACGACCAATAGTCTCATCAACAAATGTCCCGTGCTACAATCTATCAAAACATATAGGTCAAATTGTCAAAACCATAATATCAAAAGATTACAATATCAAAAACTCATTTCAACTTAAAGAAGGAATTAAAGAAATACCACTGGAGGATGAAGACATATTAGTATCATTTGACGTCGTTTCGCTATTTACAAACATACCTACATATACAGCAATAAAAATAATAATGAAGAATTGGGAAATCTTGAAAAACCATACAGAGATACCAAAGCCTCAATTCCTTAAAATCATACAGTTCTGCTTAACAGATAACAATTATTTCAAGTTTGATTCAATCATTTACAGCCAAACGTTCGGTATGCCGATGGGTAATCCATTATCCCCTACTATTGCTGACATTGTTTTGGACCATTTACTTGACGAAACAATAGATAAATTAAGAAAATCAAACACCAAAATCAAATTTATTGTGAAATATGTAGATGACATTGTCGCAATAATTAACAAAAACAATACAGAAAAAATACTAAAAACATTAAACGAATACCACACTAAATTAAAATTCACAAAAGAAACAGAACATAATAACCTACTCCCTTTTCTTGAAGTAAAATTAATAAAAAACAATAACAAAATTTCATTTGACTGGTATAGCAAACCGATTTCCTCAGGTAGAATGATCAACTATAATTCTTCACAACCAATGAAATACAAAATCAATACAGCAGTTAACCTCATCAATAAAGTAATTGACATAAGCGATGACATATATCACAACAACAACTACTCAAAAATAAGAACAATATTACAAATGAACAATTACCCAAGTACAATGATCAATGAACTCATAAATAACAAAATTCAACAAAAACAAAATCAAAATAACAAATATGAAGTTATATTATAATTTAACTTGTTTTTTTTTTTAAATGTTTTTGTGTAAAAATAGCTTCATATAAATTTTGTACTTTTGGTTTATAGATAAATAGAAAAAAAAAAAAAAACCCTGAAGAAGTCGGAAAAAAGCCGACGAAACGTAGGGTATACAAAGATGAATTAGTGTGTTATGAATTGCATCCATTTTAATGATCATTTAAGCCCAAACAACTACTAAATTTAATGATTTAATATATGATCAAGTAAATATCATATATGATCAAACAAAATAAATAAACTATTGTAGACAGAAAAAAGACTAGCTTACTCCAAGGAAAGACTGAAATTCCTACTATCATGTAAAGATTATGATATCATACCAAAACATTTGACAAACTCATCATCACATATAACAGAATTCTTTGCCACAGACACAGTTAAACAACAGGTCAATAAAATAAAACACACATACTTAATAAAAATTTTAAAACTCGAGATTAAACAAACCATCATAACAATAAAAATAACTGAAGAAAACATCTTTCATACTAGTATAAACATGAAAAACACGCTAAATGAGACAGAGTATCATACATTCGTATCAAGACAAACACAAATTTATAACCACACAATTAAAGAAACCCAATTAACACAAATTTCCAAATTTAATAAACTAAAAGAACAAAATATCATCAAGCTAGGTCTCATATACAATGAGAGCTGGTTTGAAAACAAAACCAATGTTGAGTTTCCGAAAGAGAGCAAATGGCTGCTCTCACTTGGTAAGAAATTTGCTCTCCCGATATCCAGAGAAAACTTCTCACCAATTCATACCATAGCTGAAATAGAACAGTACATACAAACCATAGAAGATAATAAAGAAAAAGAGATTGCCAGATCCAAATTATCCAATAGAATTATAAACTTCAAAAGAAAAATCAAAAATACAGAAAGAGAAAAATTTATATTAAAAACATACACAAAAACTAGAAACATTATTAAAAGACACAAAAACGAGATCATAGTAACAAGCGCAGATAAAGGGAATAAAACTGTTGCTATGTACAGAGAAGATTATAATTGCAAAATGAACCAACTTCTTGAAGACAAAAATACGTACAAAACAATGAGATTGGACCTAACCAACAATCTACAAAAAACCAACAATGAAATAGTCAATGTTTTATTCAAACAGAAAATAATAGAATCTAGACTAAAAGAAACATTATTTTGCACTGCGGCATCGTCACCGGTGCTTTATGGGCTTCCGAAAATCCACAAACCAAACTTACCCCTACGACCAATAGTCTCATCAACAAATGTCCCGTGCTACAATCTATCAAACCATATAGGTCAAATTGTCAAAACCATAATATCAAAAGATTACAATATCAAAAACTCATTTCAACTTAAAGAAAGAATTAAAGAAATACCACTGGAGTATGAAGACATATTAGTATCATTTGACGTCGTTTCGCTATTTACAAACATACCTACATATACAGCAATAAAAATAATAATGAAGAATTGGGAAATCTTGAAAAACCATACAGAGATACCAAAGCCTCAATTCCTTAAAATCATACAGTTCTGCTTAACAGATAACAATTATTTCAAGTTTGATTCAATCATTTACAGCCAAACGTTCGGTATGCCGATGGATAATCCATTATCCCCTACTATTGCTGACATTGTTTTGGACCATTTACTTGACGAAAAAATAGATAAATTAAGAAAATCAAACACTAAAATCAAATTTATTGTGAAATATGTCGATGACATTGTCGCAATAATTAACAAAAACAATACAGAAAAAAAATAAAAATCTTAAACGAATACCACACTAAATTAAAATTCACAAAAGAAACAGAACATAATAACCTACTCCCTTTTCTTGAAGTAAAATTAGTAAAAAACAATAACAAAATTTCATTTGACTGGTATAGCAAACCGATTTCCTCAGGTAGAATGATCAACTATAATTCTTCACAACCAATGAAATACAAAATCAATACTGCAGTTAACCTCATCAATAAAGTAATCGACATAAGCGATGACATATATCACAACAACAAGTACTTAAAAATAAGAACAATATTACAAATGAACAATTACCCAAATACAATAATCAATGAACTCATAAATAACAAAATTCAAAAAAAACAAAATCAAAATAAAAATAAAAATAACAAACAACAACCAACAAAAGTAAAAGCTGGCAACCCTAAATATTTCTCTTTAACATACGTCCCACACCTCACCGATAAATTTACATTAAACAACACAATACCTATTGACAGAGAAAAAATAACTTTCGCACACAAAGCTTACTCAACACTCAACACATTATTTACAAACACAAAACCAATAATAGACAAAGCAGATCAACACAACGTGGTATATGAAATACCATGTAAAGGTAAACCAAATGAAGAGTGCAATATGATATACATAGGTACAACAAAAAGAAAGTTAGCAGTGAGAATGTCAGAACATGAAGCTGACATACGGAGAAAAAGGACAGCTACAGCACTCTCGCAGCACATGATGGAACACGATCATATGGCTGATTTTGGAAACGTCAAAATACTTGATAGGGAGAGCCGCACTTCCACCCGCTACACCCTTGAAGGCCATCGAATCCAGCAAAAAATGAAAACAACGATGAACCACCAAGAAGACATTGATAACATAAGCTCGATTTACGGTGTTGCCATTAACTGATTTGTGATACAAAGTGATAGTAGTTTTAATTTTTGTTGTTCCAATAGTGTTAAATGTAAATTTATTTTTATTTGTTAATTTATTAAAATCAAACACAATAGTAAAAGAAAACGTAATAGATATTAATTTTTCCATAAAAAGTAAGTTCATACTATGAAGTTATATTATAATTTAACTTGTTTTTTTTTTTAATGTTTTTGTATAAAAATAGCTTCATATAAATTTTGTACTTTTGGTTTATAGATAAATAGAAAAAAAAAACCCTGAAGAAGTCGGAAAAAAGCCGACGAAACGTAGGGTATACAAAGATGAATTAGTGTTTTATTAATTGCATCCATTTTAATGATCATTTAAGCCCAAACAACTACTAAATTAAATAATTTAATATATGATCAAGTAAATATAATATATGATCAAACAAAATAAATAAATAAATAAACTATTGTAGACAGAAAAAAAGACTAGCTAACTCCAAGGAAAGACTGAAATTCCTACTATCATGTAAAGATTATGATATCATACCAAAACATTTGACAAACTCATCATCACATATAACAGAATTCTTTGCCACAGACAACAGGTCAATAAAATAAAACACACAAACTTAATAAAAATTTTAAAACTCGAGATTAAACAAACCATCATAACAATAAAAATAACTGAAGAAAACATCTTTCATACTAGTATAAACATGAAAAACACGCTAAATGAGACAGAGTATCATACATTCGTATCAAGACAAACACAAATTTATAACCACACAATTAAAGAAACCCAATTTGACTGGTATAGCAAACCGATTTCCTCAGATAGAATGATCAACTATAATTCTTCACAACCAATGAAATACAAAATCAATACAGCAGTTTACCTCATCAATAAAGTAATCGACATTAGCGATGACATATATCACAACAACAACTACTCAAAAATAAGAACAATATTACAAATGAACAATTACCAAAATACAATAATCAATGAACTCATAAATAACAAAATTCAACAAAAACAAAATCAAAATAAAAATAACAAACAACAACCAACAAAAGTAAAAGCTGGCAACCCTAAAAATTTCTCTTTAACATACGTCCCACACCTCACCGATAACTTTACATTAAACAACATAATACCTATTGACAGAGAAAAAATAACTTTCGCACATAAAGCTAACTCAACACTCAACACATTATTTACAAACACAAAACCAATAATAGACAAAGCAGATCAACACAACGTGGTATATGAAATAGCATGTAAAGGTAAACCAAATTAAGAGTGCAATATGATATACATAGGTACAACAAAAAGAAAGTTAGCAGTGAGAATGTCAGAACATGAAGCTGATATACGGAGAAAAAGGACAGCTACAGCACTCTCGCAGCATATGATGGAACACGATCATATGGCTGATTTTGGAAACGTCAAAATATTTGATAGGGAGAGCCGCACTTCCACCCGCTACACCCTTGAAGGCCATCGAATCCAGCAAAAAATTAAAACAACGATGAACCACCAAGAAGACATTGATAACATAAGCTCGATTTACGGTGTTGCCATTAACTGATTTGTGATACAAAGTGATAGTAGTTTTAATTTTTGTTGTTCCAATAGTGTTAAATGTTAATTTATTTTTATTTGTTAATTTATTAAAATCAAACACAATAGTAAAAGAAAACGTAATAGATATTAATTTTTCCATAAAAAGTAAGTTCATACTATGAAGTTATATTATAATTTAACTTGTTTTTTTTTTTTAAATGTTTTTGTATAAAAATAGCTTCGTATAAATTTTGTACTTTTGGTTTATAGATTAATTAAAAAAAACAACCCCTGAAGAAGTCGGGAAAAAGCCGACGAAACGTAGGGTATACAAAGATGAATTAGTATTTTATTAATTGCATCCATTTTAATGATCATTTAAGCCCAAACAACAACTTAATTTAAAAATAAGAATTATTTCTCTTACATTTAAACAATATTTACAAATTTACTAACTCGAACTATATTTCAAAAATGTATTCAGCAAGTATTTTCAAGTAATTAGTTGGATTGGATGTAGCTACATATAGCCTCAAAATTCTATTGGCAGTTGTCAACCATCTAGTGTGTCAACTTTGCTGGGTTTCATTTAGAGAGATCTTTAGTACAGGATCCTTTACTTATGGCTTCACACTTTTGAAACAAATATTTTTGATCGGTGCTAAGAGTATCCTGGATTTTTTTTTATCAAAGCAGGTAGGTTCCCTGGGATTGGTTAGAACTCCCTAAGAGGAAGGTCAGCACAGTTTTCTAGTGCCAATGGGTCCCGATAATAAAGTCCTCATGTTGTACCATTTAATTTGTAATAAATGAAGCAAAAGTAACTCATTAGCAGGAAGTTCACAAACAAACCATTGAAGTGATCTACCCAACTTTAACTCCACAAGCCGGAACACCCCGCTTTTCCAACCAATGTTTGTAGCAGCTCCGTCGCAACAAACAACAGACAGTTTACTTAAATCCAGTAGAGAATCCGCTATAATTTACTTTTTCACATTTGTTGCTGTTACCAAGCCAAAATCCGGTAAGACTGCACTCGCGACTGCTGCTGCTGATCGATCCGAGATGCCGTATTGATCGCGCAAACTCTTGCCAAATTAGGAAGATCTAACCGATTTCTTTAATTAATTTCTTGGCATTTTTAAGAAGAACTGGGCTGGGGGCTATCATCAGTATAGTCACTATCTGTCGGTGTAAAAGGAATTTAATGAAATCTTGATTTTTTCGTTGCTTTAACTGATGACGAAGCTTCGTGTGCCAGAACATTTATACTTTTTTCTTTCCTCAAACCTTTTCCGTTAAGTTTTTTGGTTTTTTAAAAAAGTTCAACCCGCCCGCAGCGGCTAAGTGATTTGCTATTCCAGTCTTGTAGTTTTTTTCATATAGTTTTCAATTTGTTTGGATCTTGGGTTTCTCAAAAATTACAAATATTAAGCATACACACTTTTCATTTCTTCAGTTTTCCAAAGGGTAGTAATGTCAAAACCTAAAGTTTAAAATATTTGAGCAACAGATGGCTGCTTTTCATTATCTTTTTTTTGATTTCTCACAAAAACTATATGTTTTATAACTTTGACAATTCCGTTAACACTCTTTTGCTTCTAAGGCACGTTTTGATCCTTGCCAGCTAAATGAACGACTGAGCTTTAACTTCTATCGGCACGAAAAAAAACCTGCTGCCAGACAAAAAAAAATGCAACAACAAAAACAAGAGCAACCCTTTTTTGTCAAGTGTAAAAGAAAAAAAAATATTTTCGCAATGCAGAAAAATGTTTATTCTATGAATTGGTATTTAAAAAAAGTGGCTTCAAGTAGTATTCTTAAGAACCTTTTTTAACAAATATCTCGAGAACGACTCATCGCACTTTAAAGTTAAGTAGGAAAGTTTTATAGGAAATTGAATAATCTATCTTTTTTTCTTACAATGTTTTTTCGTATGATTTATACTTTTCAAGTTACAGAGCCAAACAAAAAAATATTGAAAATTTTGCTTATTTTGCAAGACTTTGAGCTTCGGTAGAGGGCAAACAAAATTGAAATTTATTTTTTTTTTTTTATTTTTACGTATAGTTAACGTATTTATGCAACTTTTTAAAACTATTCGAAATCGAAAATCGCAAACAAAATTTGACGCTCCACCCTAGTGCACATACACTGCACTACACTATGAACACCACGTTCATGTTATTTTCATTCATTAACTTACTACACTCTACAATAGCCAACACTTTTCTATATCAAGCAAGCCGTCAGCGTAATCAGTTCGTTTGCCTACCAACCTATAATTAACTCTAACTTAAATTACTTTGATAATGTATTTTTATATTTCCTTTGATTAAATTTAGCTATTTTGAATTATACATATTATAATAAATTAAATTACTTTGAACCCACAAAATCTTATTAATTATAATATTTGGCGACGAGAATGGCTGAACAACTAAAACAGCAGCAAAAATGGTTTGAGTCTCTTATGAAGAGCAACTTTTGGACATGATGAAAGAGCTCTTGAGCACAATTCCGCGTGCAGCCACCGCGAGGACCACCGTTCCCAAGTTTGAAGCTTTCGATCCAGCCAAAGCCAACTGGGAAAGTTATTTTTTTTAACTCCAGCAACATTTGAGGCGAACTCGCTCACAGAGGAGAATGTTAAGAAGTCATTTTTCTTGTCATCATGCGGCGATCATCTTCTGGACCTATTGAAGAAGCGCTTCGAAACAACAGACGTAAGTACACACACATTTAGCAAGCTATAGCCTCTCAGCTCACACAAAATTTTAAATCTGATTTACATATCCTATCGTCAAGATGTAAATTTCTTCGATACCAAATGTCACAAGGATATAACTACAGCGACTGAATCGCTGACCTAAAAGGCCTCGCCAAAGACTGCGCGTTCACTTGCAGAAAAGAGGGTTGTCATGCACTCCTACGCTTAATATATGATCCCTGATATGATAGTTTTTTACTCGCCGCACGTCAAATACGTTTAGGAGCTACACAGGACAGTGATCCAACTTTAAAGAAGATGGAGGAAAGTCCAGTCATTGAGTAGTTTTGCCTGTAAAGTTTTGGAGTAGTTTTGCAAACTTTTCAATTTTATAGATTTTGGGGTGCTTTTTCCGAATTTTCTCTTTACCGCACCTTTGCCGCTAACGCAACCATTCAAGGTTTTAAATGTTTTTCGCATATATCTTTCGCATATATCATACAAAACTTGTAGATTTTGCGATTCCGAAGAAAAAAAGTTGTGACAGTTTTTTTCCTATGACTCACAGTTAAGAAGATATCGACGTTTCAAAAAACGTAAAATATCGAAAATTAGCGTTTTTCACGTATAACTCCTAAACGGGTCATATTTTTGAAAACATCTGTATGCAAGGTTTGTACATAATGGTAACGCCTTATAGGAAAAAAATATCATTTTTTTCTTACAAACAACCGTTTAAAAGATATAATTATTTTAAGAGTTTGACAAAAATTCTAAATTTCTGGCGTTTCGCGTTTTACTTTAAAATGACGAAGTTGTCCAAAAAATTGGGACTCAATTTGCAGAGAATAATATTCTCCAGAAAAAAGTGTTAACACTTTTCTCAAGGCAAGTCATAAGTTGCAAGATATTGGTACTTAAGTAACGTCAAATGTAAAAAAAAAGTTTTTTTTGCATATATCTTTTAAACGGTACGTTTTATTAAAAAATTGCTCATATAAAATTTAAACATAATGTAGCCCTATATAAGCTTGCATTAACAATTTTTTCCTAGCAGACATAATATGTGTTATATCATTATTTCAAAAAATCACAAAGTCAAAAATACCGGTTTTTAGTCTTTTTCTCTTAAATGACGAATTTGAAGGAAACGATTTTGAACATATTTTGTAGATATAAGTATTCTCTAGAAGAAATATAATGATACTCTTTTACGTCGTATAAAACATCAGTTGCAAGATATTGCGACTTCAAAAATGGTCAAATTTCGAAATAAGGATTTTTGAATAAAAAAAAAAATATTGTCTAGCTCTAGAATATGAATTATGAATATTATATGATTATGAATACATAAATACAGAAATATGAAAAATATAACGTGAATAAGTACAAAAAAAGTTCTTTACAACATTTAAGTAGGTCAATAGCTTACGAAATTTCGAGATGCGGAAAGTTTGTCGTTTCTGTAAACATTGTTGATATGTATAATGTGGACACTGTTTTCGACACAGTTGACGTAAAAAAGCAACGTAAAAGAAGAAAAGAAGAAGAAGGTGAAAATAAATGAAGCACACGAAAGTTCAGTCTATTTCAAACGCACCTTGCATTCTACGTTAAAGGTGGCGTGGAAATAAATGCACCCAAACGACAAACTTTCCTCATCTCGAAATCTCGCAAACTATTGACCTACTTAATTAATGTAAGGAACTTTTTTGTACTTATTCACGTTATGATTTTTTATATTTCTGTATTTATATTTTCGTAATCATATAATATTCATAACTTCAAAATTTGTACCTAAAATTTCTTGAAATGCTAAATAAACTGCAAATTTGGACCCTTACTGCAAATTCCTAGCATGCTTAGTTCTCGAGATAAACAACTTGACTTTCTAATTTAATATTGAAGTAATTTTTTTTTAATTCCTTAAAAATAAGGTCTTCAAAATTTGGACCTAAGATTTCTTGAAATGCAAAATAAACTGCAAATTTTGAGCCCTACTGCTAATTCCTAGCATGCTTAGTTCTCAAGATACACGAATATGACCTGCTAACTTCAAACTGAAGCTAGCAGGGTAGTATGATTTTTTTTTTCAAATTAAAAAAAAATAAATCGGGTGGCCCAACGGCTCATGAAGAACCAGGGCCTAGTGACTAACAACTCGCCGCAACCATTCCTGTGTGCGCCTTTCGACAGGAATGCAAAGGACCTACAATTTTATGCCGAATCCGAACGGCTAGACGAGAAGCACTTATTCGTGACAAGACAAATGATACTCTTGGAGGATTTGTCAATTCCTCGCAAGAGGTAGTAGCCCTGAAAAAAAACTTTTTAGTTTTTTAGGTGGACGAAGCTGGGAAGCGATCCCAGACCCCCAGCGTGACAGTCGAATGCACCAACCATTACGCTACGGGCTACTACTTTTCTACTTCTACTTTTTTCAAATTTAGGACTTCAAAATGTTTAACTATAATTTCTTGAAATGCATAATAAACTGCAAATTCGGAGCCTTACTTCAATTCTTAGCACGCTTTGTTCTCGAGATACCCTCTGACCTGCTAACTTCACTGGGAAGTTAGCAGGGTAGTATGATTTTTTTTTCAAATAAAGGACCACAAAATTTGAACCCAAAATTTTTTGAAATGCAAAATAAACTGCAAATTTGGAACCCTACTTCAAGTCTCTAGCATGCTTGGTTCTCGAGATTTACTATGTGACTTGCTAACTTCACAGTGAAGTTAGCAGGTCACTCGATTACACCCACTATTTGATGAACTGAAAATCAGGAATAGAAATGCAAAATAAATGCAAGAAAACTGCAAATTACTGCGTTGGTCCCGTTACTCTACTTGAAAGTTGCCCTGCCAACTTAACAGACGTCTGAAGATGGTCGGTCAATACCGTCCGAAATGCATCCGTATTAAAAGAGAATAAAAGTAAAATTATAAATCTCTTTGTTGTGTTTTATTTGTTTTAACTTTATTTTCTTATAATCTTTTGCGGTCAGTAGGGATATACAAAATTGAAAAAACTTTTAATTTAATATGGATTTTTAAACATAATTGAAAGAAAAATTTTGCACTTTAGCACCAACAGAAACTAAGAAATTTCACTTTTCAATTTGACAGGTGTCGAAACTCGAAATGTCAAGATCTGAGAGCGCCAATCGATTAAGGAGGTGGATTTTAGCCTTTGTCACGGCCAGCACTCTAAGTCCAGTGGAAACCAAAAAAATTGCACTTGACAGTTGATAGTGGCTAAATGTCAAAAATCCGAAAATTCACACCCTTTGCTTTGACAGTTGATAGTTGGTACAACTTTTTCAAATACTTTCTTCCAAGTATGTATCTTTAGTGGGAGCGGGTCATAATACTGTTTTTCAAAATTCTGTATGACAAAATTCTGTGTGGTCAAAATACTGTAAGACCATAATTCTGTATGTCATTATACTGTAAATACAAAATTCTGTATGTTAAAATAATGTATGAACAAAATACTGACTTGCAAAATTCTGTTTTGTAAAATGCTGTACGGCAAAATACTGTATTTTCAATTTTTTTTTTTTTTTTTTTTTTTAACGAAATTTCCTTAAAAAATACAAAACACATAGGTAATATAATACTAGTTTTGAATAAAATTGAATTGTGTTTACTGACAATCACATCATAACTTTATACAAATATAGTTATGTTAGTTAGAATGTATATATCTAAATCCTTAGAAAAAACAAATCAAACTTTTCTTAATAGTACAGTAAATTAATTTTTCAAACAAATATTTTTAATAAAAAAATTTATTTTATTTAAAATGCAACTTATTACTAGTTTTACAAGTATTGATGTTTATGGTTGCGGGGTTGGAATCGGACTGCTCGTTGTGATCGTCGTACTCTCGTCGAAGGTTCGGGTAGCGGTAGCTATCAGCGGCGTCGTCGGTCATAAACCATTTCATTATCTGTTGCAGATGATGTTGGCTTGGGTCATAAATTATGCAGTTTACGATGATCCTGATCTTATTTCGGGGTTGGTGTCATTTTTGATCCTGCACTTGTCTGCACTTGTTTACCCGTATGGTCACCATGTGTTAACTCAGTATAACTATATACATTAACGTATTCGTAAAATCTGGTATTTCTGATTTTTTTCTGAGTTGTTCAGGATAATAGCTTGGTAAATATCCTAAGTTTTCGCCCTCGAGCGGCAACCGCTTCAGTGTCAAAAATAAAAAAAAGCTATTTTTTCACGCTTTTTCAGATATTGGCTAGTTAAGTCCTAAAAAAGTAGTTCTAAATATAAACATCGTTCTACGATTTCAAAGTAACCTACTTCGCTCCAATTTGAGCCCAAAACCATCCATGTAGACCAAATGGTTTCCAAAATACAGCATTTCAAAATTTAGCGATAAAAAAAATATAGCAAGTAGTATTATAAAACAGTATAATGGAAAATAAAGAATGGTTGACATAAAAGCATCAACGCAAAGGAGCGTGTAGGTTTAGCCAAAATAATAGGACAATCATATCGGAAGGGGAGGGGCAACTATCTAACAAAATGACTTAAGGTAGAAACAACAGTATTGAAAAACAATGGTAACATCCACAATATTCTCCTATAGCTTGTCTTAATCCCACAAACCCATTATTGAATTTTATTTTTAAATAAAGTTATTTTAATCGATAGTTTATTACAAAATTAAACTTAAAATGTTGAAAAAGAAATTTGCTCCAAAGATCCTTTTTCTACTAAGTAAATAGTAGAATACTGAATCTTGTCAAGAAGTAAATAAGTGTAGAATTTAGTTTTCTGTCTAGGTACCGACATATATTAATCAACAATTGAAGCTTGCTTCTTTATCAATTTCGATCTTTGATTATTTCAGGTGGTAATAAGAAAGTTATGACGTCAGTATAAAACGTCATTTTACACATACAGAATTTTGACATACAGTATTTTGGCATACAGTATTTTGAATACAGTATTTTGCCACATACAGTATTTCGACCCCAACCCGTCTTTAGTATAGATATTTAGAAGTACGTGAATATGTATAAGCGCTTATATTAATAATAATTAATACTTGCACAATATTTCTATCCTTTGAAAATTGAGAACATGAATGATGTTGGAAATTTATTGATATCGGGAATAAGTTTTCCTGGGCGGTCATTTGTATTTAAAATCTATAGTAATACCATGAAGAAAAAAACTGGCGATAGTCGAAGTGCCGAGAGATTTAATGAGATTTTCAATGTGTTTTAAACTCTACATTATCTACAGACCTTGTATATGAAGTACATAGTACTATCATTGACAACATTTTTTAGGGCGACCCACTGCCTGTGGTGGCACCACTTTAGCTCGCGGAGAAATCCATTTTTGGGAGACAATTTTCGGCGGAGACTTCCATTTTTGGGAGACTTGCATTTATCGGAGAATCGAGACTTATGTAGTTAGAGCAAGAGAAGTGTATTTTTTTCGATTCTAATAAGAATCAAATGGAGTAAGCGAGATTACCAATTGAAGTTTTTTTTTAAACGTCTATGATGAGAAAAAGGTGAAGAGAATGACAAAAAAATGTTCGTATCCTCTTTGATTGAATGTGCAAAGTAATTTCTTTTCTTAATTTACTGATATGATATATGCGAGCAGAACAAGAGAAGTAGAGAGTAGACATACATTATGTTAGTCGTTTGCGTCGTCGTTGTCGTCATCAACCTTGAAGCAAGGAATACAGGTTTTTTGTTTTTTTGTGGGAAAGAATAATGCGTTAAGGTATACCTACATTAGTATAATATCAAGGGTAGGTTGATTTTAATGCGGGAAAGAAAAATATGGTCATGTTGTGTAAGTATATTTATATATTTGTATATGCCATCGTATAGGTATTATTGAGGGTAGTTTTTATGTTAAATTGTCTGGCAAAGATTTCTTATTTGCCGTGAAATTTGTTGCAAGTGCAAGATTTTGAACATATTTTTTTGTGGGAAAGGAAAATATAACTAATACTTACTTACTTACTTAGGTCCTCGGACCTATTACGTCCGTGATGTTTCCCTTACGGGACATAGGGCCTCCACTACACCTACGCGCCATCGTGTACGATTTCTTGAAATATATTTCAGCTCTCTCCAACTTTTCCCCAGTCGTGCCGATTCCTGTTCGACCGTTCTTCGCCATGTACTTCTAGGCCGGCCCACTTGTCTTCCCTCCTGTGTGAGCGGGTTCCACTGCATTGCTTGAGATGCAATGCACCGATCGCCTTTTCGAAGCGTATGGCCAATCCACTGCCACTTTCTTCTTCGTATAATGGAGTCTATGGGCTCCTGACCCGTTCTCGCATGAAGTTCGGCATTGGAGATACGGTTGGGCCAGAAAATCCTCAAGATGTTTCGTAGACATCTATTAACGAAGGTTTGCAGCTTTCTAGTGACAATTTCAGTGACTTTCCAAGTGCTGCAGCCGTAAAGCAGAACGGATTCAACATTGGAGCGGAACAGTCGTAGCTTGGTCTTTAAGCTAAAAGAGTTGTTTCTCCATATTTTGGACAGCATTCCGAACGCAGCCTTTGCTTTTCTGATTCGGCTGTTTACGTCCAGTTCAGTTCCGCCACCCGTAGAGACAATACTCCCAAGATATTGGAACTCCTCTACCATCTCTACCGGTTGTCCAGAAATATTTACTTGGATTGATGAGGAAGTTCCAAGGCTGATCCTTTTAGTTTTTGCCGAGTTGATCTTAAGCCCTACGATTTCTGCTTCTCTCTCCACCCTTGTTGTCATTTGATGGTCCTATGAGAGAGTAAGCATACGTCGTCCGCGTAGTCCAGATGTTTGAGGTGAGATTGCAGAGTCCACTGAATTCCTCCATTTCCATTTGACAAAGCTGCGTGCAGTACGTCACTTATCACCAACAGGAACAGTATTGGTGACAGTATACAGCCTTGCCTAACTCCACTTTGGATTTCAAACTCCTCTGACAGCCTACCTTTGTGCAAAACGTGACACTTGGATCCATCATATGTAGCCTTGATAATAGCAATCAATTTATCTGGGATGCCCCTGTGATAATTTCTTCTTTACTGGGGGGTACGGTGCGTATTCGGGAAGTTGTTACTTCGGGTAGCTCAGTGGGAATAGGGTTCACTTCACTTGCGAAAACGCGGTTTAAAACCGCAGAAAAGTGTTCCCTCCACCTTATGAGCTGGTCCTCATCCGAAATTAGCAGGGATCCGTTTGTGTCTTTAACCAGGTGTTGTTTAGAGCTCTGGACACCAGTGAGCTCTTTGGTAATTCTGTAGACGGTCCTACTGTCACACCTACTAGCGGCTTCTTCTGCTTCTATGGCCAGTGCGTTGATGTAGTTACGCTTATCACGTTGCATACTACGGTGAACTTCCCTCATCTTCATGCGGTACGTAGACTCAAGCTCGTTTCTCCCTGCTGCTGGGGTAGCTGCGATGCGAGCTTTAAGGTGTTTCCTTTCTTCGATCCTTGCCCAAGTTTTGTCGGGAAGCCAAGCACTATTTCTTCCTTGCGCCCGGCCGACTATACTTTCAGCACCGGATATGAACACATTTTTCACAGCACACCAATGGTTTTCGATGGATGTGGTTTCCGTGCTGCTGATTGCGTTCAATCCTTGTGAAAGGTGGTCCCCTAGTTGTTGGCGCACTGCAGGATCCTTTAGTCTATCTGTATTAAACTTGGGCATTCGAGTGTTTCCTTGGGATCTCCAAACTGCAGCTGTACGCAATCTTACGGTAGCAACCATCAGATGGTGGTCTCGGGCCATTCCCATGTCAGCACCTCTTCTGTTACGGACGTCCTGGAGACTGCTTCTAAAACGCCGGCTGATCGCGAAGTGGTCAATTTGGTTGGAAGTTGCTTGTCTGTCAGTCGACACCCAACTGACTTTGTGGCACGTCTTATGCTCGAACATGGTACCTCCAATAACAAGGCCGTTGGCGTTGCAGAAATCGACAAATCGTTCGCCATTGTCGTTTCGGTTACCAACACCATGTTTTCCCATGACATGCCTTAGCCCAGTGTTGTCATTGCCAACCTTGGCATTTAAGTCTCCCATCACCATAACTATATCACCTCGTGGAACGCTATCATAAGCAGCACTCAGCCGGTTATAAAAGGCCTCCTTCTCCTTGTCAGAAGAGAGCAAAGTTGGGGCGTAACACTGTATGATGGTGACGCGACGTACTCTAGTCCGGAACCTGGCTTTCAGGATCCTGTCACCTAAAGGCTCCCAGGAAATTAGGCTTTTGAGAGCTGTTTTGGAAAGCAGCAATCCAACGCCAGATTCCCGAGCGCTTCCAGGTGTTTTTCCGGAATAGAATAGTACAGTGTTACGGGTTGGTGACTTGAACTTCCCCGAACCCAGCCATCTAACTTCACTTATCCCTAAGATGTCCATCCTATACCGCATGAATTCCTTCTCTAGTTGCAGGAATCTGGCATTCTGAGGACCTTCTTTTCCATTGTCAAGAAGCGTCTTCACATTCCAGAAACCAATCTTTGTCCGGGTACAATAGCCAAAAGTCGTCAACGAGTTATCATTAATTATCCGAGGCGTAGTGTTGGTTTCGGTAGCGGGTTGATTTCAGTTACGGAGAATGCTAACCTCCGTAACCTATCCTAGAAAGCTAGGCCTTTTCGCACTTGTAATTTTGGCCTATTTATGTATATTGGGATACATAAATAGTTGCCCGGGGACCACCACGAGGAGGTAAAACAAGCACTTCATCGTGACTGATTGTTGCGCTACTGGCCCAGACCAAGTTCTGAGCAATCAATAGTTTCCCGATCAGGCACGATGCAGGTCGCCCAAATATAACTAATAGGTAGATATATTCGTATAAATAATGAATGGTAGGTTTTATTAATATCTAAATTGTTGGATGATTTTGAGTTTGACGTGAAATTTATAATTTATTTACAATTTATAATTTGTATGCAAGTTGAGGTAGGCAGGTTATTGGTGGTAGGTAGATTGTACACCTAGGTACAGAAAATAAAAACAAATTTCCTGTTTTTGGCTTGAAATTTGTTTGTTTGATTTTCAGGGTAGGTAGGTATAGGTTTATTTGGTTTGACTTTGCATTCACAATTTATCATACGTGTAGGAATGTAGGTAGGTATGTAGGTACCTACCTAGGTAACTTTTAATTGTATGACACTAGAGTTTGTCAATGTGGTGGTTGAATTTCAGCCAGTGGGCGATATCATAGTGGGGTAAATGCACTAGTATCCGGACAGTGCTAGTGCCCGGACACTTGGTTATTTATTTGAGAAAAATAGGCATATTATGCAATAAAGGTATGAAATAAGTATCAAAATACAATCTTTTATATATTTAACAAATGTATGCAAGGTTTCATGTACATTAACGCAGCACTGTAAGAGTTATGCGTCTTTTCAGTGTTGCAGGTATAAGAGAAACATTAAAAGTCAAAAAAAATAGTGGAGGCGTTTAAAAGATTTAAGTATTTTATGCAGTCTTAATTTATTTATTCTAATAGAAAGTGACTAATTTGCTTTAAAATATTATAGATTTTATTATTTAAAGCATAAAAGTTAATAAAACTTAAGTTTTTGTCAAAATATTGGATGTCCGGTTACTGAAACAAATTTTGTTCTTCATTTTCAGTTTCCAGACAGAGTGTCCGGATACTGAAAATAAGAAAAAAATATTAAATGTATATTAAAATGAAAGGTACGTACATTCTACATGATTTAATAAAAGAGAATTGTATTTTTCTCACGGATTTTCAGTATTCGGACAGTGTTTCTTTAGTGAGAAATCGGCTGTCCGGCAGTATCCGGACAAGTGTCTTTTGTATGAAATTTAAGGATTTTGTACATTGTAACTTTAATAACATTTCGAGGAAATGATCCTTTAAAAGAAAAAAACATTAATTGAAAAAAACCTCCGTGAGAAAGGGTTGTGGAATTTAATGAAATTCTTTTGCCCACTGAATAAAGATGTCAGTCCATTCGACATTCACCATGATAGTACTATGGATTTCATATACAAGGTAGAGTAGGACAACAAAAATGAAGACAAATATATGAGATTGCAAGGGAGACTTTTTTAAGTTTTTTTGTCAGTGTTTTTTTCTATGGGAAGATGGTATAATGTGAAGTATAAGAGGAAGCAAAAGCTGACAAAAAAAAAACAAAAACAATTGTGTGTCTGTTGCTTGGGTTTGTGAATTTTTTGCTTTTCGTGACCTTCTATGGATGTTTTTGTTGTATTTTGGTTAGATTTTTTTTGTTTAAATTTGTAATTCATTCTGAAGGAATTATCTACCTGTTTGCGGGGAAGAAATGAGACAGATTTTTTCCTTGATGGTTAATGCGGGAAAGAAAAATATGTTCGTATGTAAGTATAAAGGTATCCATTCGTGTATTATGGAGAGTAGGTTTTATGGGTATTTAATTTTCTTGCAAGATCTCAGTTTGGAGTAAAATTTTCTTGCAAAATTTTGAGGATATGTAATTATTTGCGTTGGAATGCACAATTTATTCTACGAGTGGGTAAGTACATAATGTATGTATATATGTATGGCGGCGGACATTATTTGTTGTTACTTTTCAGCGGCTGTGAGTGGTGGGTGGTAGAATTTAGAAAAATTTTAGAAAATCCACTAGATTTCGCTCGAAAATAGCTTGCCAGATAGTAGTTATGTACACATGTACCTAGCTTTGTATTTTAATTGACTTGAAATTAACAATTTATTACGACTATACCTACGAGTAGATAGACATGAAGGTACCTACATTATTTCTACCTATAGGTAGTAATAATTTAGTGAAATATTTGTTACTATTAGTGTATGTGTGTGGGAAACCCTATGCAATGTTGAGAAAGGTAAGTAGTGGGTGACAGATAGAGTAATAAAAAGTTTGGAAGGAACAGGTTTTGTTTCCAAAATTCAATGCTTTTATCAATTTTAAGTCAAACACTGAAAACCAGGGTTCTCCTAGGATTTTTTCTTTTAAAAATATTTAAAAATAAATTAACAAATTTTCTCATAAACCTAAGAACAGTCAAGCTAATGATATAATTTTAATAAATAAATTAATTTCTGGTTGATATTATCAGCTTAAGCCTGAACCACATCTGTGTCGTGTGTTGTGTTGTGGAGTCGTGTGTCGCTACCGCTACAATGTATTTCATATGCGTAGTACCATATTTGTCTCGTGTGTTGTGTTGAAGTGTAGCGCATACAAAATATGGAATGCCAGCGATACACGACTCCACAACACAACACACGACACAGATGTGGATCAGGCTTTAGTGTTTAATTGCTTTTATTTAGAGATTGGTTTCTTTATATTTCAATATTTTTTATTTATTATTTTTTTATTTATTATTTTTTTATTTATTAATCTTACTTCAGTTTTTTTACAAACAAAATAAATACTTCAAAAAGAAACTAACCATGACATAGTTTTGAGTATTTTTGCGAATGCATGGAATATGTATGTGTTTTTTTGCAAATAGCTTTGCCATTGATCGGTTCAACTGTTTTCGATAAAATTGAAAAAAATGAGTCTGGGGTCGACCTACACCAGTAACCTCCCATTGGTGCACTTGAAAACCATATATGTACATCTACATACATATGCTCATATTTACTTAAGTGGTGGGTGGTAGAGCATATATTATATAATTTTATATTTTATGGTGTAATAACTTTGGGTTTTTGTATCATTAGTACAAAGGTAGGTATATACATAGATATAGAGATACAGGGCAAAATGTGGCATTACCTTTACTTTGTACTTTAGATATTTATAATAGTAAATTTTGAATTTTTTGTAAATAGCTTAAACAATTCTAAGAATCTTACGTATAAAACTGTTTTTCCTAACTCTTCTCGGTATGGAGGAATTAATTATTTAAGCCAATTATTTATTTAAAAAAAATACTAAAAATCAGGGGAGTGTAATTAAAAAAAAAAAAACATGGTTTCAAAGAACACCTATAAATAGGCAAATTAAGTGTCATATGCAAAATTTCGATTTTGAGTGTAAGAATTTTTCGAATTAAAACATTTTTGAAAAGTTTTTTCTTGCAAAATTTTGATTTTTAGCTTTTCAGAGGTTAGTTTTAAAAATCTCAAATTTATACAACATTTAGATGGTACCTATTGGTTTATATTTTTGGTAAAAATTTGAAATCGATATCATTGTTTTATTTTTTCAAAATATTTTAGTTGAAAATCATTTGTAATAGATTTGTTTCCAGTTTTTTGCTCTAAAAAAAAACTGTTTACTGAATTTAAAAAAAAAATATCAGTTGTTGTCTACGTCATTATATGTTAAAAAAAAATAGACTGGGTTCGGAATCTTTTCTAGTTCTTGAAATATTTGAGACGAAAATTATTTTTCAACTGTTTTTCTTGGTTAAAAACAATAGCTGATTGATTTTTTTTTAATTTTTACCAATTCTTTTTTACGTTATAATGTGTATTGTATTTTTATGTTTCATGTGTGTTATGTATCATGTGTAAGTTTTTTCAGCACGTTATAATCTCTAAAATAAAATTCATCCGAAGTCGATATATATATATTAGTCCAGGCAAATAAGATTTTGGCATGGATGTAACATACAGTATCTTAGAATTTTGTGGTATTCGATCAGAAATAGTGCTATATATTTTTTGAAGCGCCAGAAAGTTTAATATAAATTTCATCTTATGGAGAATTTTATAGCAAACAAATTTTGTCTCAATGTTTTTTTTTTTTCTTAAGATGCATATTTCCAAAGTTATATAAGAAAATAACAAAAAAACAGGGAGTGAATAATTCACTTTCTAGCATGTTTTGATTTTTCCTGCAAAAGCACAACTTTTTGAGCGGGAGCAAACTCATATTCTCTTGGCTTATATTATTTCTGATCGAATACCACACAAATCTAAGATACTATATGTTACATCCATGCCAAAATTTAACTTGCCTGGACTAATATATTTATATCGACTTCGGATGAATTTTATTTTACAGATTATAACGTGCTGAAAAGGCTTACACATGATACATAACACACATAAAACACAACAATAAAATTAACATACTAACGTGAAAAAGAATTGATACAAATTTAAAAAAATCAATCAACTATTTTTTTTAACCAAGAAAAACAGTTGAAACATAATTTCGTCTCAAACATTTCCAGAACAAATAATGATTCCGAACCCAGTTTATATATTGTCTACACATAATAACGTAGTCAACATTTGGTATTTTTTTAACGACTTTTTTTTCGCAAAAATATATATCAATACCATCTACACGTTGTGTAATTTAGAGATTCTTAAATCCACACTTTGAAAAGATTAAAATCAAAATGTTGATGCCAAAAACGACTTTTCAAAAATGTATTAATTTGAAAAATTCTTGAACTCAAAATCGTTCAAACACCAAAATTTGTCATCTGAAACTTAATTTAGTGTTTTTTTTTTATATTATTTGCAACCATGTATTTTTCTTTAAAGTACAATCCCTCCAATTTATGGTATTTTTCTGCCAATAGTCTTTTTTCATATAATTTCTTGCACGTTTAAGTTAAATAAGTACCTAAGGAGTTCAGAAAAAAAGCAATATTCGTCGAGATTCTTAGAATTTTATAAGTTATTCCCAAAAAAACTAGAAACTGTTCTATTATAAATACCTACAGTACATAGCGATTTTTTAAGGCAAATGTGTAGGTATATGGTTTTAAAGGGCACCAATGTGAAGTTACTAGTGGTTTTATTATTTTGTTTGGTCTTCCTATCTAAGTATTTCAACTGATAGGTACCTAGTTAAAATACGCTTACCTAATAAATTTCTTTTTTTTTTTTAAATAATTGTTTTCAATAATTAATTTTCCAATTAAAAATAGGTGCTTACCTTCATATTTGTTTCCAAAAAAAGTTTTTTTCCGACATACCTACCTACCTATCTACCTACCTAGTACCTACCTAATTTTTCTAAGTTTAATTTTGTTTAAATACCTACCTTACCTACAATTATTTATAAAAATGTAAGTAGACAGGTATGTACATTGTACATAAGTGGTTGTAGATCATTCAAACATTCATAATTAATAGGTACCTATAAGACGGAGCAAAACCTTGCAGCCTAACTGCGAGTGTGTTATCGTACGAAAAACCCTATGATATTGCATACAATACCTATGCAATATTGCAACGTTGCAAGGTCAATCCCTCATAGAAGGGATAATCATCAAAAGCAAAACTAAATAATTCAAAATTCTAATGGAAAGAAAAAAAGAATAAAATAACTACGTATACCTCATACTATGTATATACTCCTGTATCCATAAGCCCATTAGCGCATTTTTTATTTTCTCGTTTCATCCCCCTTATTATCGTCGTTGACTGGCGCAAACATTTGAGTCTCTTACTAAGGGGAGTAAGAGAGTCAGATGTTTTCGGTGTACGAATTCCATTTATACAACCCTCTCTGTCTTACTAAATATCCTTACACTAAGGTCTCCAATGGCGATTTCAGCGCTAATTTCTGCCAAATTGTGAGGAGAGTAAGTACTACGAAATTGATCTCCATGATAGTGCTCGCTGCAGGAAAAATGCAACAGTGAAAAAAACGCCAAAATCACCCCTTTTTTCCGACATTTTCCTTTATAACTTTGGAAATATGTAACTTAGGAAAAAACCGTCCACTATAAACTTGTTTGTTATAAAATTTTATACAAAACAACATCAATTTTAAATGCATGTTATATTTGTGTTGCTATCTAACCCTTGTATATGAAAACTATAGTACTATCATGGACAAAATTTTTTTGTGCAACAATACTTCGTTGTTGGCGCCACTTTAGCTCGGCGGAGACTTCGATTTTTGGGAGACAATTGTCGGCGGAGACTTCAATTTTTGGGAGACTTCCATTTATCGGAGAATTGAAACTAGGTAGTTAGAGCAAGGGGAGTGTATTTTGTTCGATTCTGGTAAAAATCAAATGGAGTAAGCGAGATTACCAATCGAAGGTTTTGTTAAACGTCAATGATGAGTAAAAGGTGAAGAGAAGGCAACAAAATGATCGTATCCTCTTTGATTGAATGTGCATGGCTAATGATGCAAGGTTATTTTTTTTGCTGATGATTATGCTATATGCGAGAAGAGAAGTGGACATACATACACGCAAGTTAGCTTTTTGCGTCGTCGTTGTCATCAACCTTGAAGCAAGGAATGTAGTTTTTTTTTGCGGGAAAGAATAATGCGTGGAGGTATACATTCTTATATTATCAAGGGTAGGTTGATTTTAATGCCGACAAATATAGGTAGGTCCATACATAATGCATAACTATATGAAGGTAGCAGTGGCGTCTCGTCAGGGTGTGCAAGGTGTGCGTTGCACACCCTGATCTAACGATAAAAAATTGGTCACTGAACGTTTTTTAATTTTACTCAAAAACATGCACAATTATAAAACCTACCAAAAGCCTACCCATTTGCATCCTTAATTTTGTTTATCCTCATCGAAGGTTATGTAATAGGTTATACTCACAAATATGCTCAATTTGACAACCCGTAATACTCACCTTCAATATTTTTTTCTTTCAAAATTCCTTCATTGTTGCGTCAAAATAAGCTGAACAAGTAAACTCGTACGAAACCTCACTGTGCACTTATTCTGTTTAATTCTTCAAATTAATTCATCCAAAATGTACAAACTGGAAAGGGAATAGATACAAACAAGAGAAAACACAACAAAAACAGAGACTGAAGTGCACAGAAAACTTTCGCACGAGTTCACTCCAAATTTATCAGAATAAATATTATGCGTATGTATTTCGTGCGGGTGACGAATGACGATGGATGGGCATGGCTACTGTTACTGGTACTGGGTAGTGGCAGTGGGTACCTACAACCTACCTACAGGTTTGCAGTTTGATCATTTTGGATGAATTCATTTGACGAATATAACAGAATAAGTGCACAGTGAGATTTCGTACGAGTTTACTTGTTCTGTTTATTTTCACGCAACGATGAAGGAATTTGGAAAAAGAAAATATAGGAAGGCTGTGTCTTAGGAGGTATTAATTATGGGTTGTGTAATTGATGAAGTTTACGCGTACGAAGGATATCTATGCACTTCAGTCAGAACTTCTATTCTGTTTTATGTTATCATTTATTTTGCTTTTTGTGTGTATTTTTTTAAGTGTCTACAGTTCAGTGCGGTCATTGTTTCGGTGCTTTTACTTTTGTATGCAATTGTTTTTAATTTAATATTTAAGAAAAAAGCAAAAATAAACAATGAGTGAAAGTGAAGACGAAGATCGTGTGTTTGTTAGAAATGGTTTGTTAGAAAAAGCGTATGTCAAAAAAAAACAATTATTTTGATTTCATTTTGATAGATAAAATAATAAATAGGAAATTTTTGTATGCAAGTTATTGCCAATATCGCAATTTATTGATATTTAAAAAAATTATATTATTTTCACGATTTGCACACCCATATAAATAATCCACGGGACGCCACTGGTAGGTAGGTATGAAAATAAGTTATGAAAAAGGGAGAATTTCAATGCAATGTTGAGGTTGGTGGTAGGTAGGTTGTATTTGTTTACCTACTTTTAATTCACAATTTATCATACAAGCAGGCATGTAGGTAGGGTAGAGTTGCCTTATTCCGGCCGTCTCCAGTAGCCGGCCGCCTACTAAAAAATGGCTCGTAATTAGTGAAAAAGTAGTGATACTACTGTGGTTAGAGTTTTTAAAGGGTCTGTCATCTCTCTCCTACTAATTGCAACTTTTTTCGTTCCGTTATACAAGTATACTAGCTCAGTTTCTACATCTGTAGTTGTGCGATCTCGCCGGCACACGATTTTATTAAGTTTTGTTGTCAAAAACGTTAGTTGGACATTGTTCCAAAGTAAGCGTTTATTTTGAAATATTTGGAAGTTAATGTCTTTTATGCATTTATATTTGTTTATTATGTTATATTTTAGTGAAATCTACTTTAAAAAGCGAAAAAAAAAGTAATTTTTACGATTTTTTTAAGCGGGCCGACAATAGGACACACAAAAAACCTCTGTTGCTTATATTCGGCCACCCCGGCCGAAGATAGGAAACATTATTTTTTGTCTTTCTCCTTATTTCGGCCCCTTTAAAAACAAAAGGAAAAATACCACAATTTTATTATATTTAATTATTTTCCTAACTTATTCACTCTACATTAAATTTAAATTTGCTATTAAAAATGGGAAATTAATCAAATTTGTATGAAATTTTTAAGCAATCCCTTTTTTAATGATGGGTTTAAATGGGGATTGAATAAATTAGGCCTGAAGGCCAATTTTTCAATAGTCAGTTAAGCAGTCAGTTAGTAGGTACTTAAACCTCAGAAAGAGCAAAATTTTTTTAAGGCTTGGTCTTATTTCAGGAGGCTTGAACTGGACGAAAAACATGACTGTCCTTTTAATTTCTTTAGTAAAATAAAATAGTGACAGCTAAGTGTTCAGGTGTGTTTCGAAAATAATTCTGAGCGCTCAGAAGTCAGAACACGCTTAGTTCAGAGGATGTTCAGAGCATTCTCGATATGCTCGGACTCTGTTCAGAACTCTTTTCTGAGCTAAAAAAGAAAAAGCCTATTTTCTGGATAAAAATTAACCCTTAAGTCAAAAAGAAAAATGGTACAGGCTACAAACAGGATATCTCAAGACTCAAAAACGAAATTTAAACGCAATTACAAAGGCTGGTATTTCCTCTACAAATAAAAGCCTAAACGAAGTTTCTATCATTAGTATTAACAGAGAAATTTCTGTTAACATGGCTAAGGGAACACCAAAGTAAGCCTTTTCTTAAATCCCCGATAAAAGATGTAACAGTTAGAGATAGACCATTACTGTACAACGTTTTTATTCTTAGAATACCCCCAAAAATCATTTCCTAATTTATTTTAATTTTGTTTTAATTTTATATATTAAAACTTCATATCACAAATTTTGATTTTAAATATAACTATGCGAGGTGTTTCGGAGTGCTACTCCATCTTTGGGCTATCGGGATATTAAGTTTTAATATACCTATGTACCCATAAAATAAAAATTAAAACTAAAATTAGAAAAATAATTTGAATTTTGTATTTAATTTATTAATTTGAAATTTATTTTAAGATTAAACATTTATAATGAACACACCTTGGAGACAAGAAACTCATAAAATGTATTTTTTTATGTTAAACACTTGTTTTTCTAATATAACTAAAAACGAAAGTAGGTAGGTATGTTGTTTTGTTATAAGGAACAAAAAATAAAATAGTTGAATTCGTAAGTATAGCCTTTTTACTGAGGGGGCTGAGTATAGGACACACAAAGGCCGGAATCGGGATCCAAGGGGCCGAAAACAGGAAAATGTGAGTTTTTTCAGAAACAATGAAATATATTGTTTTACCTTAAAATATTATTGTTTTATGTTTGTATAACTCTTAAGAAATCTCTTATGAACAAATTTGGTAAATAAAACAATATCAAAAAGTTAAAAATTCAAGGCTTAATCATAAGTTTTGTCGGAAAATTTCGTTAAGTGGCCGGCTACTGGCAACTCTACCCTATAGGTATGTACCTACATAGGTAGATATGATTTAATTGTTTGACACTAGAGTCTGTCAATGTGGTGGTTGAATTTCAGTCAGTGTTATTTAGTTTTTTCAAATCAACCAATTTTAAAAACGTGCCAACCTACTTACCTATTTTAATTTTTATTTCCGATTTTTTGATTCCAGGTAGTTTATAAAATAAATGTTTTAATGTATACAGGTAGGTACCTACCTGTAGATACCTACCTACATACCTGCACGTACCTAACACAATAATAATACTTATAAATTGTTCCTATTTTCGTGACCTTTTTTTTATAAATTTCTAAAAAGAATACAACTTTAGAAATTTATAATAATTTTAATTAGTTAGTGTTTTTTTAATGTTTAAAGCTTAAAACTTCTATCTCCCTCCGTTTGTGGGGGAGGGGCAATTTTATAAAACATTTGCTTTAAATGGATTAAAAATTATTAAAAATCAACGATATTACTTACAATATGCGATAGCTTTTTTCAGTCTATTTTTTCAAATTATTTTCAAAATAAAAATGTTCAATGAATAGTTTTTGAAACAAAATTTTTCAAAGTCAAAATTTAGAAAAAAAAACTGAAAAACAAAATTTATTTGCATTTTTTACTTCAGAATTTTACGTAATATTCTTTGTTCCAAAATCGATTGCTGTAATTAGTTTTCAGTCAAACGCTAGGAACCAGGATTTGGTATATAGTTTAGTTTTAGAAAAAATCGAAACTTATGAAAGTACTTTTTTCTTCCAAAATTATTTTTTTGAGTAGGTATTTAGTACGTGTATACAGGATGATTTGCATAAGGTGTCATAAAAAGCTAGAGCGTGTAGGTTGGACTTAGACAAGACAAAATTCGTAAGGGATGGGGGTCTATTTTCCTCCGTTTAGGCGCGAGGGGCAATTTCCTAGAAAAAATCACTTAAATCAAAAAAATATTTAAAAAAAAAAACGGTAACACCTATAGAGTGACGCTATAGCATATTGAAAAGCCAAAAGTCTATTCTTTAATATAATTTTTAAATTAAGTTTTTCGAGTGAATAGTTTTTGAAGAATACATTTTCAAATTCAACTATTTGAAAAAAAAAGAAAACAAATTTCAAGCTAATTTTTTTCAAAATTTTATGTAATTAAGCATAATTTTTGTTTTCAAAACTTAATGATCTTGTCAATTTTTAATCAAACGCTGGAAACCGTACGGAACTAGGACTTTTACTTTTCAAGATATGAACAAATTAATGAAGCAACTTTCACATTAAACTAAGAAGAATCCGGCTAAATGAACATTTCAGCAACCAGTTGATTATCGTCAAGTTTAAGTTGTGAAAATTGGCAGAAAAATAGTTATAATATTAACTATAATTTAGGCAAAATAAAGCTATTCCAGGCTAGTCTAGGCGTATTAGCACTAAAAATTGTATAATCATCTAAATATATTATATGTATTTAAATGCGGATAATATATAACCTTTCTATAGACATCTAAATTTTTAAATTCGGATAAGCACTTTTCGATTTATAACCAATTTTATGCCGACAAATTGACAATTGACAAAATTCTGGATTTGATCTTTTTTATTAGATTTATTAGATTTTCAAAATTTATAATTTTTAAATTTGAAAATATTTGATGGGTAAATAAATCAATAAAACTAACTCTGGAGTGGCTTTTGTTGAAATAATCACTTAAAATTAATAAGCAATATTTTAGAAGAGGATTAGAGCAATTCGTGTGTTGGTTTTGTTTTTCAAAATTTATCGATTTTTTATTAAGAAAAAATTAATCAATCGGGTGGCACAACGGCTCATGAAGAACCAGGGCCTAGTGACTAACAACTCGCAACCATTCCTGTGTGCGCCTATCGGCAGGAATGGAAGGGACCTACAATTTCATGCCGAATCCGAACGGCTAGACGAGAAGCACTTATTCGTGGCAAGTGATACTCTTGGAGGATTTGTCAATTCCTCGCAAGAGGCAGTAGCCCTGAAAAAAACTTTTTAGTTTTTAGGTGGACGAGGCTGGGAAGCGAACCCAGACCTCCAGCGTGACAGTTGAACGCACTAACCATTACGCTACGGACTACTACAATTTTTTATTAACGTTTGCATTTAAAGTACCAAAAATCGAATTGATTTTTCACTAAATCCCATTTTTAATATGAATTTTTTAAGGTTATGCAAACATTTTAACACAGAAATTTAGATTTTAAATTTCTATTTTTAATTCATGTATCATTTGTTATGAACTATTAAGTATTACTCAATTTTTAAGCCTCTAAAGTTGTCTAAATGTAGATTTTTTGTAATTTATGATTTGTATATGGTTATGATTTTTTATATTAAAAAAATAAAAAAAATTAATTTGACATAACGTTGCTTTGCACTGGTTGACGATTGTTGACAATGAACAAAGCAAAGCATTTCTATGGATTTTATTGGAATTTTTAAGAATTTTAAAAAATCAATTGTGACACTAATATAGGAGGTACAGATTAAAAAATGAGGTATCAAATTAATGGTTATTTTATTGAGATTAAATATAAGAAAAAACTAAATCAATGCATGCCTACACACACATGGTGTTAAGTAATATGTGTAAAAATTTTATATTGTTAATTTATCAGCTCAGTGGTACAATAGAAATATAATTTTTTTATACAAAATCCTGGAACATAAAGCTATAATTCATTAGTATATTGGAAACCTCTACCACTGTTTATTGAAAAGATATTAATAAAAAACCAAAAAAAAAAATGTTTACCCTTTCTTAAATAAAAAGAATAATCTCATTGAATTCCACAACCCTATCTCACGGAGACATTTGAATTTTGTGGAGAATTATTTGCAAGAATAGGAAAGGAATAGTCTAATTTATAATAGTCAGAGTGAAATAGGTAAAAGGAATGTTTTTGTTAATGTTTGTTTGTTTGTTCCTTGTATCATTGTATATATAAACTATAGTACTATCATGAATAAATTTTTTTTGTGCAACAATGCTTCGTTGGTGGCGCCACTTTAGCTCGGCGGAGACTTCCATTTTTGGGAGACTGAATTTATTGGTGACACAAAATCTAGAAGAGCAAGAGAGGTGTATTTTTTCGATTCTGATAAGAATAAAATGGAGTAAGCAAGATTACCAATTGAAGGTTTTTTTAAACGTCAAGAATGAGAAAAAGGTGAAGAGAATGACAAACAAATGTGCATATCCTCTTTGAATGTACATGGTTATTTTTTGTTGCTTAGTTTGGTCATTGTATATATACGAGTATATATACAATGGTTTGGTATATGCGAGAAGAGAAGTAGACAAAATTGTGTCAATGACCTTGTATAGTAAGAAAGCAAGGGTAGATTTTTTTGAGGGAAAGAATATTTTGTATGTATAGGTTGCATTTGTGTATATGCACTTGTTTTTTTATCAACGGTAGGTTGATTTTTATGCCTGGAAGAAAAACATAGCCATGTGTAAGTATATATAGGTAGGCAATTGAGGCTAGGTTGGTTTTGGTACGGAAATCATTAAATTGAAATAGGTAAGTGTTTGATACAGAAAATAAAAACAAATTTCTTGTCTATGGCTTATACCTAGGCAATTTGTTTGTTTGATTTTCAGGTTAGTAGGTAGGGAGGTAGGTATGTACCTAGTTATACCAAGGTACCTACCCACATTATGAAGGTTCAATTACCTTGACTGTTAATTAATAATACCTATAATAATGCGAGTATAGGTACTTAGGCATGTAAGATGTAAGGTAGGTAGTAGGAGATATCCCACTAGGTAGGTGTCAAAATTAGCTGTTTAAAAAAAAACTTATTGAATCAGGAGAGTGCGCTAAAAATCTGAATTATAAACAGGTAGGTACCTAGCTAGGTGCCTATAAATATGGTCCAAAAAAAGATGAAATTAATTTTGTCAAATAAAAATTGTTTTATTCTGTATTTTTTAGTGTACCAGTTTTTTGAAATATTATTTAGATACCTATGTGGGTAGATACCTATACCTAAGTAGGTACAACATTTTTAAAAAGTCGTTTACACAAAAACTAGCTATTTACATAGGCAGGGACGTATACAGCTTTAGTTCTTGGGGGGGGTCATGCAAAAAAAAAATAACACAAACTAATATTTGTTAAAAGTCAAGTGCCTTATATTTTTTTTTTTCATATTTTACTGTGCGTAGCTATATAAAATAAAAGCGAAAAAATCAAAATTAACTATACTAAAGGGTTTTCCAATAGGGACGGGTTGATTTGGCAGCTCGTGGCGGCCATATTGTTTCTTTTACTTTCGGTCAAAATATCGTCTTTTAATCATTCACTACAGACAAATCATCATGGTGAGTTACAGCGTCGAGCAACACGTGCAAATGATGTTTTAGAGCAGTTAGAAGTTTATCCCAATTTTGGTCGAAAAATCATCTCTAGCGATGAGGCCCATCTTTGGATGAATGGGTACGTGAGTAAGCAAAATTGCCGGACTTGGGACGACACTAATCCACGCGAGATTTACGAGGTGCCAATGCATCCAAATAAAGTTACTGTTTTGTGTGGATTTTGGGCTGGATGCCTGGAGGCGTCATCGGTCCGTATTTCTTCGAAAATGATGCTGGCCAGGCCATCACCGTCAACGGCGATCGCTAAAGGTCGATGATCACCAACTTCTTGTGGCCTTAATTGGATGATAAGAACACTGAAGATATATGGTTTCAACAGGATGACGCTACGTGCCACACAGCCTAATACACAATCGATATTCTGCACGAGCGGTTTCATGGTGTGGTTATCTCGCGCCAAGGCAACGTGAATTGGCCACCAAGATCGTGTTATTTGACCCCTTTGGACTTTTTCTTGTGGGGCTTTTTTAAGTCGCAGTCTATGCGAATAAGTTGCAAACCACCTCGACCCTCAAAGACAACATAATCGATGCCATCGGTCAAATTCAGCATAGTTTATGCGCCAAAGTCATCGAAAACTACATTTTCACTACGCCAATATTTTTTTTTTTTTTTTTTTTTTTGATTGAGCGCGCACTAAAGGGATTTGGCTGCCCTTAAAATGTTTAAACACAGTGCGAGCGTTGGGAAAATAGGGAAGGATTTAAGAGGAGATACCGATGCGCATTGGTTTTGAACCTCTGATTATTAAAATGGTCGGGAAAGATAGATAGTGCGTAGTGCGGCTAAAAAAAGAATTTCTATACTTGACAGTACGTCCGAAGTTGGACTCGAGGGTAAACTGATGTGCATTCCTAGAGGTACGAGTATTACGGTTGAATTGTCTTAGGGGAGGAATGCAGCTGGCTATTTCACTAGAACAGTGTTTATAAAAGTAACGGTAAAATAATGTTAGACATGAAACATCGCGGCGGTGTTCGAGGGATGCAAATGTTTCTGTTATATTTCTGTCACCTATCATTTTCAAAGCTCTTTTTTGAATCCTATCTAAGATACTCAAGTGGGTTATTGGGGCACCTGCCCAAATATGAGAATTGTACTCAAGTTTCGGACGGATAAATGCTTTATAGATTACAGCCAGATCAGAAGGGGAGAAAAATTTCTTGCATCGCCGAAGATCAAAAGAAAGAAAGATCAAAAAAAAGAAAAGAAGAAAGCCTAAGCATTTAGCTGCATTTTTGGCGACGTCGAATATGTGTTCATTCCACAGAAGGTGGTCTGTGATACACATACCGAGGACTGAAAGCTTTTCGGTTTCGTCAATACAAGTGCCCCTCATGGACAGCGGCATGGGAGGTGTGTTTCGTTTTGATGACAGAAGACAGCATTGAGTTTTCGAAGCATTAAATTCTACGCGGTTTTTGATTCCCCATTGGACAATGCAGTCGAGATCA
Organism: Melangyna quadrimaculata; assembly: GCA_949320155.1. NCBI lineage: Eukaryota > Metazoa > Arthropoda > Insecta > Diptera > Syrphidae > Melangyna > Melangyna quadrimaculata. The sequence goes on from OX439486.1 coordinate 34,320,470, forward strand.
AAATTTAATGAGCTAATCATACGCTGCCGTTCTAGTTCCACATCCGAAGGACATGGATGTGAATCTGAAAACGAATATGAGAAGCTGAGGGTGCTGTCGTCAGCGAAACAGTTTAATGGATTAGAAGTTTCGGACAAAAGATCATTTATGAATATAAGGAAGAGAGTCGGAGACAAAACGGAGCCCTGGGGCACACCAGCGATTATTTTGTGAATTTCAGACTTGAAACCGTCCAATACAACTTGTATTGATCGGTCCGAAAGGTAATTTCTAATCCAACGAAGAAGAGATTCATCGAAACCAAATGCGTGCATTTTCGATAAGAGAGCTTGGTGCCAAACTCTATCAAACGCCTTAGAAATATCAAGCGCAATAATCTTACTTTCTCCAAAGCGATGTAAAGATTTGTGCCACTGTTCGGTGAGATATACCATCAGATCACCAGTGGACCTATTGCTACGAAAGCCGTACTGCCGGTCATTAAGAAGCTTTCGTTCTTCAAGATATTTCTTGAGTTGAAAATTAATCAGCGTTTTCATGACCTTGGAAAGAAGGGACGTTAATGCAATTGGCCGATAGTTTGAGGGTGAAGAAGATACGCCTTTTTTAGGGACAGGCTGGACAAATGCTGTTTTCCGTCCACTCGGAAAGAGACCAGTAGAATAGGATAGATGGAAAAGCTTACGCACTGGTTTTGCCAGCGTTGAAGAACACCTCTTCAGAACAATGGGAGGGATACTATCCGGGCCAGCGGATTTGTGTATGTCGAGGTCTTTTAGAACTCTAGCAACTGCACGAGTGCGAAAGAAGATTTGACTCATAGAATCGTTTACGATCTCAAGTACAGGCGGAGTTCTATCACTTGCTGGCAGCGTCGAATTAACAGCAAACTGTGCTGCAAGCAAATTGGCTTTATCTTGCGAGCTGACAGCAGGTGTGTCGTTGAAGACGAGTGTTGGAACCGAAGACGAAGTAGTGTTTCGAATATTTTTTACAAATGACCAAAATTTTTTACTACTATAGGGACATTGTAGTATTTTTTGCCTTAATTTTTGGTCATGCAAAAATTTGGTTCGTCGAATATGAGCGTTACAGGTCTTCCTGGCTTGTTGAAACTTCTTCCGGTCTTCCTCAGTAGGGTTGGCTTTGTAACTACGGAAACTTACTTCTCTGACCCTAATAACCTCTTTACAGCTCGAATCAAACCATGAGTTTTCTTTGGGTTTGATAGATTTTACCCTATTCGGGTTAAAATTTCTCATTCCACAAAGAATTAAGTTTGTTATCATATCTGCACTGGCATCTACGTCACTATCGAGGAAGCACAGTGACCAGTTAAAGTTACTGAAGAAACCGTTGAGACCGTCCCAGTTGGCTTTCTCGTATTGCCAAACGGTTATCGTTGGTACTTTCTCTTTAACCGAGTTTTGTTGGCACGAGAAATTAGCAGATATGACACAATGGTCTGATGTGCCTAGAGGCGATAATACACTAACAGTGTATTTATCAGGGTCAGAGGTAAGAAACAAGTCAAGTGTGTTGGCGGATTGACCTGCAACATCAGGGATTCGAGTTGGCTCGTCAACAAGCTGAGACAGGTGGTTTAACTCAGCAAAGAGCTCAACATACCTTCCTTCGGGTGTTGTCTGGCCAGAAAAGCGAAGCCAACTAGAATTGTGTACATTGAAATCGCCCGCAATGACGATTTCAGTGTGAGGATAATGGGCAACAATTCTTTGAATGGAGTCGGACAGAGCATCAAACTCGTTACAAGTTGAATTTCTGTCCAGATTGGGGCTTCGATAAACGAAACAAGTGTGAATGATGTGCTTATTTACCGTGAATTTTAACCACATGAAATTAAAGTTTGTATTAGAACACAAACCATATTGTGGTTGAAGTTGGTATGCAACATCATTTCTTATATAAACGGCAAGACCATGGTGGGGAAAGAATAATGGCACTAAGTTGTACCCAAATAAATTAAATTCCGAATGATCAGAATTTTCACCAATCTGAGTTTCACTCAGTGCCAAAACAGCTGGCCTGTTTTGCACAGTATAGACATACGCAGCATAGAAATTTTTCCTAAGCCCACGAATGTTGCTATAATCAACCCTACACTTACCCGCCATTAAAAAATTCAAAACTAACTAAAAACCAACTCGGACAATTACCTAAATTCAACGTCACATCTAAATTCCAATTTGAACTTTTCAATTACAATTTATCACCAGTGTTATGCCTTAGTGACAAATTGCACTGAACCGCCCCTGGTTATTTAGAGAGACGAACAATTATCTATCCGAGATCATGATAACTTAATTCCTGCGCGCAGTGTGCGGGGGTTACACGCACAATGCTGCAACGATTTAGTTAACTCAACTGCGAGAGAAGATGGGAAGGAAAGGGAAGGATTAAACCACTCGTTGTGCTTAGGTGTTGTTATTGTTTTTTTTTTCTTTCTCTTTTAAATATAATGATGGCACATGCACTTGCACTGATGTATATTGCGCGACATGAGTTGGAGTTGTTTTTTTTTTTTATTTTTTTTTTTGTGGGTAAGTAGGTAGGTACATACAAATGTATGGTTCTTTTAAGGTACATATATATATACATATAATTTAGGCAAATTGAAGTTGCAGGAAAAATTAGTAAAATATCAAAGGTACTGTGCACTGTTTTCTGTTTCTTAATTTTAGTAAATAGATATAAATATTCACTACTGAAAAAGAAAACAATTACTCTGATTTTCAAAAAAGACCACTTGTGTAAATTGCTCTTTTTACAATAGTTGAAAAACTAAAATACATTACTTACTTACTTTACTTTTGATGGCGCTCACAGCCCAGTATGGGCTTCGGCCTCAACTAACAAGCCCATCCAGCCAGCTCTGTCCCTAGCTAGCCGCTTCCAGTTGCGCACACCGAGTGCTTTGATGTCGTCATTCACTTGATTGCACCACCTGTTACGGGTCTCCTTGGTTCTATGAGAGAGGGCCTTACTACTTCAATGCCTTCTTAGACCGAAGAAACAGCGGTTGGGAAGAGTAATTCTTCGCTTGATCTCTGCACTGATGTCATTCTGCGATGTAATAGTGGCCCAGGTAAACAAAGTCCTTGACAACTTCGAAGTTATATCTGTCCATCGTGATATTTTGCCCGAGTCGACGATGTTGAGATTCCTCTCTCGATGACAGCATATACTTCGCCTTGTCCTCATTAACCGCCAATCCCATTCTAGCCGCCTCCGATTCAATGCTCGCAAATGCCCCTGCCACAGCTCGCTTCGTTCTGCCGACAATGTCTATGTCATTCGCATATGCAAGCATTTGAACGGACTTTTGATAGATTGTACCGCTAGTGTTGACATGTGCGTTGCGTACAATGGCTTCAAGAACGATGTTGAATAGGTTGCATGATAACGCGTCGCTTTGCCTCAGAACATCTCCCTTTTTATGGATGGGGCACACTATACCGAGGTTCCATTCATCGGGCATACTTTCCTCCGACCAAATTTTGCAGATGAGCTGGTGTATGCTCCTAGCCAATTTATCTCCCGCTGATGAAAATACATTACATATTCGTATTATAATTGAATACAAAGATTCGTTGCGTTTCAAGAATAGTGTGAACAAAGTTCACGAGTCATTTCGATATGCCTCTGATTTGGAAAAAATGTATGTCACTAAGACTGCCACCGATGGAAAAGTGAAAGGCACCTTCCAAAATAAATATGTACATCAAATATACCTAATCTTTCTTACCAGTAAGCCTTTCTGATAAAAATAATGGGCAAAATTGTTAAATTCTACGAGCCTAGTCGCTTTTCGTCAATAATTCCATCCGACTGGTCAAACGGTTCACCGCAAGGAGTTCCAAAAAATCTCCTTTACCATAGCTATTGGCTTTTGCATTATGGGATTCATAGGTTACTTTGTAAAAGTAATCCACATCCAAATCAATAACAATATTGTCCGATCGTAAATATTGAATAAGTGCAAACAAAATCCTTTCATAATAGGTTTTCATCATAGTTTTATATATTTATGTCTTTTATCGTTAACATTAATATTTTTTGGTTAGAATAACTATAAATCGAAAGTTATCACTTTTTTGCTTTTAAAAATAATTTGTCATACAGAAATCAAACAAAACAATTTCTGTATTTGTTCTATAATGTGTTTAAAGATTTTATTTTCAGAAAAAAAAATGTTCTTTTTTTGAAAATCCTATTAAATCCTAAAAATTTGGTAACAACTCCGCACTTTGATTTCTGTTTGGTTTAACAGGTTTTGGCAGTCATCTCAAAACGGAAACTAGCCTAAGCATATATTTTAAGATTTGAATGTATTATTATATGAGAAGTTTGTTGTTGTGTTAAATTTCTTATTGAATTGAAATTATCAACATTCAAATTCTCTATTGAATTCTAAATTAACAATCAAAAATCCTACTAGCTTTCTAAGTAACCAACTTTCATTTTTTTTTCTATGTGGTTACTAAATAATTATTTCAGATCAACAAAAAAATCTTGAGTTCTCGGGGGGGGACATGACCCCGTGACCCCCCCCCCCTGTATACGCCGTTGTACATAGGTAACTATTTATGTACCTTACCAACCTACCCCAACGAGAGGGGGAGGAGTGTTCCCACTAAGGCACTTCTCCTTTCATCGAGGCGGCAGCGGACACATTCTCTAGATGGAATCAACGGTGGCGTCTACAGTTCCAGTTAGGTTGAACTACTTAGTGAACACCTTATATGGGCTACTATGACATATTTGTAGCTCAGGCCTATAAGGAGCGGTATATCCGGCTCCCTACCCTTGGAGTTATACGAAGGGTCTGGTTCTCCAGGTCGGGGGTTGTGCGTCGGGGTAACTTCCCTACCAAAAATGTTGTTCCGAAACAACAACAAGCTTCGGATATGAATGATTTTAAAGTGGACGACCCCAGCAAACGAAACAAGGACAATGAATTTCGGATCTGCACGTGGAACGTCCTGTTCTTATACAGAACACGTGTAGCCGAACAATTAGTGGAGAACCTGGACAGGCTAAAGGCTGACGTAACAGCCATCCAGGAAGTGCGATGGGATGGAGAGGGCATACGGAGCCTGAAAACTTGTGACATCTACTACGGCGGGTGCTTGAAGGAACAGGGTCAGCGGCTCTTTGGGTGTGGTTTTGTGGTAAGGGGAAGACTAAGGCAAGAAGTCTTGGGCTTCCGAAGTGTAAGCGAGCGCCTGGTCACAATCCGCATCAAGGGCAAATTTAAGAACATTTCGCTGATCTGTGTTCACGCCCCTCATGAAGGCAGAGAGGACTCAACCAAAAAAGCATTCTACGATCTCCTGGAGACAACGTATAATATGTGCACGAAGTACGACGTGAAGATCATTCTTGGTGACTTCAACGCAAGATTCGTTAAGGAGGGCATCTTTGGTTCGATAGTCGGAGGACACAGCCTACACGACGAAACTTCCGCCAACGGACACAGGCTGGCAGACTTTCCGGCGGAGCGAAATGTCATCATCTCAAGCACCTACTTCCCACACCTCAATATACACAAGGGGACTTGGCGGTCGCGTGATCAAGTAACCGTCAACCAAATCGACCACGTTGCGATAGACGCGAGACATGCTTCCAGTATCTTGGACGTCCAAACGTTCCGAGGGGCCAACACTAACTAGGATCACTACCTGGTGGTAGCTAGACTACGTATGCGGATATCCATGACGCGACAACGTAGAGCAGATGCTGTGTAAAGATTCGATGTCGAGAAGCTTAAATCGCAAGAGACCGCCAGAACTTTTGCAGACCACGTAACTCTTAATCTCTCAGGAGGCCGCCACCAGCATCAAAGGCAAGCCATCAGAAGTGCCGCCTCTGATGTGCTGGGTTTCACTAGGCGAATTCAACGAAACCCATGGTTCGATGAAGAGTGCCGGCTAGTGCATGCAGCTAAGGACGAGGCCTACCAGGCAATGCTGCAGACTCGAACAAGAGCTGCTGAGAGAGTGGCCCGGGAGCTCTACGGGCTGAAACGAAAAGAGGAACGCCGACTTCTCAGGAGGAAAAAGAGTTAGCACGAGAAGCGGGCGGTAGAGTCTATTGAGGGTTGTAGCGGTAGGGGAGATGTTCGAACATTTCATCAGAGGGTGAAGCGATCCACCCAAGGATTCAAGGCTAGAACGGAAGCCTGCTGAAATGAGAGTAGGAATATGGTAGTAGACACACAGTCAGTGCTGAGCATCACAGCCAAGATGCCGCTAATAGGCAGAACGCTCCATTCAACTTGGACGATGATGGCCAAGAGTTCCGTCCACCCGACTTAACCGAAGTGCGGCTGGCGATATCCAAACTTAAGTCGTACAAGGCTGCTGGTGCGGATGGCTTACAAGCCGAACTATTTAAATCAGCGGGAGATGAATTGGCTAGGAGCATACACCAGCTCATCTGCAAAATTTGGTCGGAGGAAAGTATGCCCGATGAATGGAACCTCGGTATAGTGTGCCATATCCATAAAAAGGGAGGTGTTCTGAAATGTTCCAACTACAGAGGAATTAGTCTCCTAAACGTCGCTTATAAAATCTTGTCGGCCATTCTGTGTGACCGCTTAAAACCTTTTGTCAACTATCTGATCGGCCCCTATCAGTGCGGTTTTAGGCCAGCCAAGTCAACCGTCGATCAAATGTTCACACTCCGACAGATTTTAGAAAAATCCCGGGAATTCCAGATCGATACACACCACCTTTTCATCGATCTTAAAGTCGCGTATGGTAGCGTGAAAAGGGACGAATTATACAGAGCCATGTCGAGTCTCGGCATCCCTGCCAAACTCGTCCGCCTGTGCAGGATGACGATGGAGAAATCTCGCAGCTCCGTCAAAATTGGTAAGAACACCACCGATTCCTTTGATGTTGAGGAAGGATTGAGGCAAGGCGACGCGTTATCATGCAACCTATTCAACATCGTTCTTGAAGCCATTGTACGCAACGCATATGTCAACAGCAGCGGTACAATCTATCAAAAGTCCGTTCAATTGCTTGCATATGCGGATGACATAGACATTGTCGGCAGAACGAAGCGAGCTGTGGCAGGGGCATTTGCGAGCATTGAATTGGAGGCGGCTAGAATGGGATTGGCGGTCAATGAGGACAAGACGAAGTATATGCTGTCATCGAGAGAGGAATCTCAACATCGTCGACTCTGGCAAAATATCACGATGGACAGATATAACTTCGAAGTTGTCAAGGACTTTGTCTACCTAGGCTCCACTATCACATCGCAGAATGACATCAGTGCAGAGATCAAGCGAAGAATTACTCTTGCCAACCGCTGTTTCTTCGGTCTAAGAAGGCATTTAAGTAGTAAGGCCGTCTCTCAGAGAACCAAGGAGACTTTATACAAAACCCTAATCATCCCGGTCCTGCTTTATGGGTCAGAAGCATGGACACTGAAAGATTCGGATAAAAATCTGCTAGGGTGCTTTAAGAGGAAGATTCTTCGTGTGATTTTCAGTCCGGTGTGTATTGAAGGAGTATGGAGGAGAAGATTCAACGACGAGCTATACGGGCTATACAGCGACGTTGACCTGGTCAAAAAGCTGAAAATACAGCGGCTGAGATGGCTGGGGCACGTATGGACAGCAACGCACCTGCCCGACGAGTCTTCGAATCCAACCCCGATGGGGTACGCAGCAGAGGAAGAACCCGTAACAGGTGGCGCAATCAAGTGAATGACGACATCAAAGCACTTGGTGTGCGCAACTGGAAGCGGGTAGCTAGGGACAGAGCTGGCTGGAGGGGCTTGTTATTTGAGGCCGAAGCCCATCCTGGGCTGTGAGCGCCATCAAAAGTAAAGTAAGTAAGTAATGTATTTTAGTTTTTCCACTATTGTAAAAAGAGCAATTTACACAAGTGGTCATTTTTGAAAATCAGAGCTATTGTTTTCATTTTCAGTAGTGAATATTTATATCTTTTTACTAAAATTAAGAAACAGAAAACAATGCACAGTACCTGTGATATTTTACTAATTTTTCCTGCAACTTCAATTCGCTGAAATAAAAACTTTGATAAGATTAAAATAAATTCTGAATAAAATTCAAGCGAAATCAAGCGAATCCATAAAATAATTTTGCTCAGTATTTTGACAGCTAGCTAAACTGATTTTTTTTTGTCAGGCAACTGGAGATTGCTGTATGCTGTTGCTGAGGCCCTCCGAAATAAAAAAATGTAACAGTCAGGAATAAAAACGAAAAGCGTGTTCACTGGTCCAGCTTATAAAGGTTCTTTCGACTCAGTTGTTTATTTTAATTTTCTTTGGAACCGAAAATGAGGTAATTTTGCAAATACCAAAAAAGTGTTTTCGTCTTAAATTTGTTAAATTTTTTGTATAGGTAGGTAGCTCATTTCATTTTGAATAGGCTTTGGCAGTTCGAAATATATACTTTCAACGAAATTGCCTAACTTGGCGTAGTGAAAATGTAGTAGTCGTAGTCTGCTATTTCACGCCAACTTTTGATTCTTAACTGTCTTGAAATTAAATGAGTTAAGGTACGATATATTTTTCCAGGATATGAACGATTTTAAATTATTTTAACTTATTTTTTAACAAAGGTAATGTATTATAGGGTTTCCCATTAAGAGCGGGACGGTTTTAAAATTGAATAAAACGAGATATCAATAAGGTTTTATCTTTATTTTAGAGCCCTTTTATAGTAATATAACATCGCCCTGGCTTCGCTGGGTAGCGCGGATTCAAAAGGTCCAGTTTTCGATGACTTTGGCGCATAAATCAGGCTGAATTTTACCGATGGCATCGATTATGTTGTCTTTGAGGGTCGAGGTGGTTTGCAACTTATTCGCATAGACCTGCGACGTAAAAAATCCCCACAAGAAAAAGTCCAAAGGGGTCAAATCACGCGATCCTTGTGGCCAATTCACGTTGCCTCGGCGCGAGATAACCATGCCATGAAACCGCTCGTGCAGAATATCGATTGTGTATTAAGCTGTGTGGCACGTAGCGCCATCCTGTTGAAATCATATATCTTCAGTGTCCATATCATCCAATTAAGGCCACAAGTAGTTGGTGATCATCGACCTATTGCGATCACCGTTGACGGTGATGGCCTGGCCAGCATCATTTTCAAAGAAATACGGACCGATGACGCCTCCAGGCATCTCGCCCAAAATCCACACAAAACAATAACTTTATTTGGATGCATTGGCACCTCGTGAATCTCGCGTGGATTAGTGGCGTTCCAAATCCGGCAATTTTGCTTATTCACGTACCCATTCATCCAAAGATGGGCCTCATCGCTAAAGATGATTTTTCAACCAAAATTGGGATAAACTTCTTACTGCTCTAAAACATCATTTGCACGTGTTGCTCGATGCTGTAACTCACCGTGATGATTTGTCTGTAGTAACTGATTAAAAGACGATATTTTGACCGAAAGTAAAAGAAACAATATGGCCGCCACGAGCTGTCAAAATCAACCCGTCCCTATTGGAAAACCCTTTAGTATAGTTAATTAAGATCTTTTCCCTTTTCTTTTATATAGCTACGCACAGTTAAATATGAAAAAAAAAAATATAAGGCACTTGACTTTTAACAAATATTAGTTTGTGTTATTTTTTTTGGCATGACCCCCCCCCCAAGAACTAAAGCTGTATACGCACATGCTACATGCGTATGTTAGCTTTAAAATTCTTCCCAGTAGAAATGAAGTTATGATTTTTTAAAAATCCAATTAGAAAATTGTTACCTATACCAATACTACTTATGTATATGTATATGCGATTGTCGACGATGAACCAATCATATAATTTAAAAGGAATTTCACCGATTTTTTATTATCAAGAGTAATGATTAAATACCTAGATGCCCTTAAGACTGTATACCTACCTACTATGGTGATATAGTGGTAAGTTAGAAGTTCAAATTTCTCACTGAAAACCCTAAATAATAGCCTGCATCCCTTATTATTTTAAACTTCTAAACTTACCACTTGAAAAGAAAAAAATCAACGAAAAACAATCATAAAGATTTAGGTACATAAAAATTAAGTAGGTAAGTACCTACCTACCTACTAGGTACCTAGTACCTACCTAGATATTAATACAAATTATATAAATACAAACATACCTATCTAGGTACTTAGATTAAAACAATAAAAAAAACGACATACCTACCAACATAACTACCTTCAGCATGTTACATTAAAAACATCATCGCCATCAAACCCATGAATTATTGCATAACTCATATATTCTTACAACAGACCTAAATTCCTATATAGAAAGCCTTACCCTTGACCATCATGCCGCCGCTCGCCGGCCGTCCCCGTTGTCATCTTGCACACAAGGTACCCAAAGTTATAAAAACAAACTACCCCTTCCTCTTTAACCGCACATAACCCAACAAACCATGGAGAATTCCCAAAATTTTATTTCATGCCTTTTAAATCTCTGCATCTTTAGATGGCAAAGTAAATGACAATATATGCACCCCTTCCTCTTTAACCGCACATAATCCCAACAAACCAAGGAGAATTCCCAAAATATTATTTCACACTTTTTAATTCTCTGCATCTTAGCAAAGTAAATATAATATATGTACATAGAATTTCATTCTTCTTTATGTGCTTTATCTTTTCCTTTTTATGCCTATCCCTTAACAAAAACATTAATTCTAAATATTTCACTCTAACTATTATAAATAATAGTATTCCTTTCTTATTCTTACTAGAAATTCTCCACAAAACTCAATTTTCTCCACTGTGAAATTCGATGAGATTCTTCCACAATCGATCTGAAGATGGCAGTCCATTCGACATTCACCATGATAGTACTATAGTTTATATATACAATGCTTGTATATGAAAACCATAGTACTATCATAGTGAATGTCGAATGGACTGACATCTTCATTCAGTAGGCTGCAACAGAATCTCAATAATCTCATTGAATTCCACAACTCTATTGACAACTAGAAAAGTCAAAATGCGATAGCTGGTGGTAAAATAAAACAATAGGATGTATACACTAACCATTGACAGCCATAAGGAATATCCGTGTTTACTATCATGTAAAATAATTTATTTTTTAATAAAAATTGATTTTGTTTCAAACAAAATATAATCACATGTCTTTATTAATATTATTTCTTTATTTATAATTGCAGTGCTTTGGAAAATCATCAGCTGGAGACCACAAAAAGGAGAAAGAAAAAAAGACAAATATAGACAGCCGCAGTAGCGGATCCAGGGGGGTGGCTATAGGGGCTAAAGCCCCCCCCCACAGCCGAATCATAAAATAATTTGAAATATAGAAAGCAATACATTACAACGTGTAGAATTTTATATTTCGTCTAAAATATTGTTAAGATATGAAATTTGATGGACAAACTAACGTGGTTGGGGCTGAACTATTTGCATACATGTTATGTAATTTCTAAGCCCTAAGATTGGGGCTAAAGCCTGAAGCGAATTGGACAAAAACTAAGTTGGGGGCTATGAATATGGATATTTTTAATGCAACGAAAATCTTTCCCTAAAAATTAAACCCAGAAAATTGGGACGAAAAAAAAAACAGCTTTGGCGCAATAAGGTCTGAGAATATTGGACAAAAAACCTAGCCAGGGCAAAGCAACTTACTTCCTAAAAACTAACCTTATTCCATGGAGTTTTGGGGGCTCAAGTCTAGGGACTGTCAAAGTCCGAAGTTGGGGCTAAGGCTTGAAGAGATAAGTAAAAAGAGATAAAAATGGTCAGGGCTTTACATTAACGTGTCAAATGCCCCAACTGTATATACTAAAAACAAAGCTAATTTACCGAAAGAATCGCATTTGAGGCTTAAACCATTGGAGAACAACGGGATGTCAAGTTTAGTGTATGTTTAATACAACAGGAATTGTTTCTTATTGCCTTGGCTGGGCTTAAATTTCGGGCCTAAGTTTTCAAAATTTTAAAGGTCCAAGGCAATTGTACATACAAAACATAGAAATTCTTCAGTCAAGGAGCCAAATTCCAAGCGTGGGTTTTCTCTGTGCGCGCTCAGAAAATCATGCAAAAGCAAATGAATATTTGCAATCCCTCTAGACTCTAGAGTGACGTGCAAATTTGTGGACATATTTTTTTAGCATGAATACCTATAAAGCGTATGCAGCGTATACACGGAAACTCATTCACGCTGGCAGAATTGGGCCGTGGTTTATTTCTTAGAGCAGCTTTGTCTTATGTCGTAAAGTGTTAGTTTGAACAAAATAGTTTCTCTTTGATTGGATAATTCAGGAAAAATGAGATCTTAGAGGACTAATACCGTGTCAAAGCACATATATGAGCTTTTGCCAGTACGAACACTTAAATATAATTTTTCTGAACTAGCCAATTAAAAACAGTTTTCAAATCTTGTCAAAAATGGGAAGTTCAAAACATACCCACCTAATCAATTTTAAAATAATATAAGTTAACGAATTTGTACGCGTGGTTCAAGCATATATGGCTAAAAATTATTGTGCGCCTTTGAATTTGCTTCTATCTCCGCTACAGCAATTATGAATAACTGTTATTGTACTTTGTATTAAAAACATTTTGAAGCACAACAGGAGCGGATATAAATGCACACAAAAAACGGATATCATTAAAGGAAAAGGAAAAAAAAAATACTTGACCTTAAACCTTACAGGTTAGACCGCACTCGGCGGAACTGCACTGCATCGCAATTCAGAACTACACTTCACACGAATTCGTATGAATTTGTATGAAGTTTACTTGCCGGTTAGTGCGATATAGCTCCTTAAATTTCATACAAAATAATGTTTTGCGCGTTGTCGTGAAGTTTAGTTCGACTGAAGTTGAGTACGGTCTTGCATTAAACCTAAACTCATCTTTATTATTTGTTATAAATTATAAAATTTATCTTGGGACAGGCAAATTTTATTACTTAAGGTCTCAAAATGGATCTCCAAATTGCAAGATTACTTACTTTACTTTTGATGGCGCTCACAGCCCAGGATGGGCTAAGGCCTCAACTATCAAGCCCCTCCGCACACCGAGTGCTTTGATGTCGTCATTCACTTGATTGCGCCACCTGTTACGGTTTTTTCCTCTGCTGCGTACCCCATCGGGGTTGGATTCGAAGACTCGTCGGGCAGGTGCGTTGCTGTCCATACGTGCCCCAGCCATCTCAGCCGCTGTATTTTCAGCTTTTTGACCAGGTCAACGTCGCTGTATAGCCCGTATAGCTCGTCGTTGAATCTTCTCCTCCATACTCCTTCAATACACACCGGACTGAAAATCACACGAAGAATCTTCCTCTTAAAGCACCCTAGCAGATTTTTATCCGAATCTTTCAGTGTCCATGCTTCTGACCCATAAAGCAGGACCGGGATGATTAGGGTTTTGTATAAAGTCTCCTTGGTTCTCTGAGAGACGGCCTTACTACTTCAATGCCTTCTTAGACCGAAGAAACAGCGGTTGGCAAGAGTAATTCTTCGCTTGATCTCTGCACTGATGTCATTCTGCGATGTAATAGTGGAGCCTAGGTAGACAAAGTCCTTGACAACTTCGAAGTTATATCTGTCCATCGTGATATTTTGCCAGAGTCGACGATGTTGAGATTCCTCTCTCGATGGCAGCATATACTTCGTCTTGTCCTCATTGACCGCCAATCCCATTCTAGCCGCCTCCAAATTCAATGCTCGCAAATGCCCCTGCTACAGCTCGCTTCGTTCTGCCGAAAATGTCTATGTCATCCGCATATGCAAGCAATTGAACGGACTTTTGATAGATTGTACCGCTGGTGTTGACATATGCGTTGCGTACAATGGCTTCAGGAACGATGTTGAATAGATTGCATGATAACGCGTCGCCTTGCCTCAATCCTTCCTCAACATCAAAGGAATCGGTGGTGTTCTTACCAATTTTGACGGAGCTGCGAGATTTCTCCATCGTCATCCTGCACAGGCGGACGAGTTTGGCAGGGATGCCGAGACTCGACATGGCTCTGTATAATTCGTCCCTTTTCACGCTATCATACGCGACTTTAAAATCGATGAAAAGGTGGTGTGTATCGATCTGGAATTCCCGGGATTTTTCTAAAATCTGTCGGAGTGTGAACATTTGATCGACGGTTGACTTGCCTGGCCTAAAACCGCACTGATAGGGGCCGATCGGATAGTTGACAAAAGGTTTTAAGCGGTCACACAGAATGGCCGACAAGATTTTATAAGCGACGTTTAGGAGACTAATTCCTCTGTAGTTGGAACATTTCAGAACACCTCCCTTTTTATGGATATGGCACACTATACCGAGGTTCCATTCATCGGGCATACTTTCCTCCGACCAAATTTTGCAGATGAGCTGGTGTATGCTCCTAGCCAATTCATCTCCCGCTGATTTAAATAGTTCGGCTTGTAAGCCATCCGCACCAGCAGCCTTGTACGACTTAAGTTTGGATATCGCCAGCCGCACTTCGGTTAAGTCGGGTGGACGGAACTCTTGGCCATCATCGTCCAAGTTGAATGGAGCGTTCTGCCTATTAGCGGCATCTTGGCTGTGATGCTCAGCACTGACTGTGTGTCTACTACCATATTCCTACTCTCATTTCAGCAGGCTTCCGTTCTAGCCTTGAATCCTTGGGTGGATCGCTTCACCCTCTGATAAAATGTTCGAACATCTCCCCTACCGCTACAACCCTCAATAGACTCTACCGCCCGCTTCTCGTGCTAACTCTTTTTCCTCCTGAGAAGTCGGCGTTCCTCTTTTCGTTTCAGCCCGTAGAGCTCCCGGGCCACTCTCTCAGCAGCTCTTGTTCGAGTCTGCAGCATTGCCTGGTAGGCCTCGTCCTTAGCTGCATGCACTAGCCGGCACTCTTCATCGAACCAGGGGTTTCGTTGTATTCACCCAGTGAAACCCAGCACATCAGAGGCGGCACTTCTGATGGCTCGCACTTGATGCTGGTGGCGGCCTCCTGAGAGATTAAGAGTTACGTGGTCTGCAAAAGTTCTGGCGGTCTCTTGCGATTTAAGCTTCTCGACATCGAATCTTTACACAGCATCTGCTCTGCGTTGTCGCGTCATGGATATCCGCATACGTAGTCTAGCTACCACCAGGTAGTGATCCTAGTTAGTGTTGGCCCCTCGGAACGTTTGGACGTCCAAGATACTGGAAGCATGTCTCGCGTCTATCGCAACGTGGTCGATTTGGTTGACGGTTACTTGATCACGCGACCGCCAAGTCCCCTTGTGTATATTGAGGTGTGGGAAGTAGGTGCTTGAGATGATGACATTTCGCTCCGCCGCAAAGTCTGCCAGCCTGTGTCCGTTGCCGGAAGTTTCGTCGTGTAGGCTGTGTCCTCCGACTATCGAACCAAAGATGCCCTCCTTAACGAATCTTGCGTTGAAGTCACCAAGAATGATCTTCACGTCGTACTTCGGGCACATATCATACGTTGTCTTCTGGAGATCGTAGAATGCTTTTTTGGTTGAGTCCTCTCTGCCTTCATGAGGGGCGTGAACACAGATCAGCGAAATGTTCTTAAATTTGCCCTTGATGCGGATTGTGACCAGGCGCTCGCTTACACTTCGGAAGCCCAAGACTTCTTGCCTTAGTCTTCCCCTTATCACAAAACCACAACCAAAGAGCCGCTGACCCTGTTCCTTCAAGCACCCGCCGTAGTAGATGTCACACGTTTTCAGTCTCCGTATGCCCTCTCCATCCCATCGCACTTCCTGGATGGCTGTTACGTCAGCCTTTAGCCTGTCCAGGTTCTCCACTAATTGTTCGGCTACACGTGTTCTGTATAAGGACAGGACGTTCCACGTGCAGATCCGAAATTCATTGTCCTTGTTTCGTTTGCTGGGGTCGTCCACTTTAAAATCATCCATATCCGAAGCTTGTTGTTGTTTCGGAACAACATTTTTGGTAGGGAAGTTACCCCGACGCACAACCCCCGACCTGGAGAACCAGACCCTTCGTATAACTCCAAGGGTAGGGAGCCCGATATACCGCTCCTTATAGGCCTGAGCTACAAATATGTCGTAGTAGCCCATATAAGGTGTTCACTAAGTAGTTCAACCTAACTGGAACTGTAGACGCCACCGTTGATTCCATCTAGAGAATGTGTTCGCTGCCGCCTCGATGAAAGGAGAAGTGCCTTAGTGGGAACACTCCTCCCCCCTCTCTCGTTGGGGTAGGTTGGTAAGGTACATAAATAGTTACCTATGTACAACGGCGTATACAGGGGGGGGGGTCACGGGGTCATGTCCCCCCCGAGAACTCAAGATTTTTTTGTTGATCTGAAATAATTATTTAGTAACCACATAGAAAAAAAAAGGAAAGTTGGTTACTTAGAAAGCTAGTAGGATTTTTGATTGTTAATTTAGAATTCAATAGAGAATTTGAATGTTGATAATTTCAATTCAATAAGAAATTTAACACAACAACAAACTTCTCATATAATAATACATTCAAATCTTAAAATATATACATAGGCTAGTTTCCGTTTTGAGATGACTGCCAAAACCTGTTAAACCAAACAGAAATCAAAGTGCGGAGTTGTTACCAAATTTTTAGGATTTAATAGGATTTTCAAAAAAAGAACATTTTTTTTCTGAAAATAAAATCTTTAAACACATTATAGAACAAATACAGAAATTGTTTTGTTTGATTTCTGTATGACAAATTATTTTTAAAAGCAAAAAAGTGATAACTTTCGATTTATAGTTATTCTAACCAAAAAATATTAATGTTAACGATAAAAGACATAAATATATAAAACTATGATGAAAACCTATTATGAAAGGATTTTGTTTGCACTTATTCAATATTTACGATCGGACAATATTGTTATTGATTTGGATGTGGATTACTTTTACAAAGTAACCTATGAATCCCATAATGCAAAAGCCAATAGCTATGGTAAAGGAGATTTTTTGGAACTCCTTGCGGTGAACCGTTTGACCAGTCGGATGGAATTATTGACGAAAAGCGACTAGGCTCGTAAAATTTAACAATTTTGCCCATTATTTTTATCAGAAAGGCTTACTGGTAAGAAAGATTAGGTATATTTGATGTACATATTTATTTTGGAAGGTGCCTTTCACTTTTCCATCGGTGGCAGTCTTAGTGACATACATTTTTTCCAAATCAGAGGCATATCGAAATGACTCGTGAATTTTGTTCACACTATTCTTGAAACGCAACGAAAAAGAATCTTTGTATTCAATTATAATACGAATATGTAATGTATTTTCATCAGCGGGAGATAAATTGGCTAGGAGCACACACCAGCTCATCTGCAAAATTTGGTCGGAGGAAAGTATGCCCGATGAATGGAACCTCGGTATAGTGTGCCCCATCCATAAAAAGGGAGATGTTCTGAGGCAAGGCGACGCGTTATCATGCAACCTATTCAACATCGTTCTTGAAGCCATTGTACGCAACGCACATGTCAACACTAGCGGTACAATCTATCAAAAGTCCGTTCAAATGCTTGCATCTGCGAATGACATAGACATTGTCGGCAGAACGAAGCGAGCTGTGGCAGGGGCATTTGCGAGCATTGAATCGGAGGCGGCTAGAATGGGATTGGCGGTTAATGAGGACAAGGCGAAGTATATGCTGTCATCGAGAGAGGAATCTCAACATCGTCGACTCGGGCAAAATATCACGATGGACAGATATAACTTCGAAGTTGTCAAGGACTTTGTCTACCTGGGCCACTATTACATCGCAGAATGACATCAGTGCAGAGATCAAGCGAAGAATTACTCTTGCCAACCGCTGTTTCTTCGGTCTAAGAAGGCATTGAAGTAGTAAGGCCCTCTCTCATAGAACCAAGGAGACCCGTAACAGGTGGTGCAATCAAGTGAATGACGACATCAAAGCACTTGGTGTGCGCAACTGGAAGCGCCTAGCTAGGGACAGAGCTGGCTGGAGGGGCTTGTGAGTTGAGGCCGAAGCCCATACTGGGCTGTGAGCGCCATCAAAAGTAAAGTAAGTAAGTAATGTATTTTAGTTTTTCAACTATTGTAAAAAGAGCAATTTACACAAGTGGTCTTTTTTGAAAATCAGAGTAATTGTTTTCATTTTCAGTAGTGAATATTTATATCTATTTACTAAAATTAAGAAACAGAAAACAGTGCACAGTACCTTTGATATTTTACTAATTTTTCCTGCAACTTCAATTTGCCTAAATTATATGTATATATATATGTACCTAAAAAGAACCATACATTTGTATGTACCTACCTACTTACCCACAAAAAAAAAAAATAAAAAAACAACTCCAACTCATGTCGCGCAATATACATCAGTGCAAGTGCATGTGCCATCATTATATTTAAAAGAGAAAGAAAAAAAAAACAATAACAACACCTAAGCACAACGAGTGGTTTAATCCTTCCCTTTCCTTCCCATCTTCTCTCGCAGTTGAGTTAACTAAATCGTTGCAGCATTGTGCGTGTAACCCCCGCACACTGCGCGCAAGGATTAAGTTATCATGATCTCGGATAGATAATTGTTCGTCTCTCTAAATAACCAGGGGCGGTTCAGTGCAATTTGTCACTAAGGCATAACACTGGTGATAAATTGTAATTGAAAAGTTCAAATTGGAATTTAGATGTGACGTTGAATTTAGGTAATTGTCCGAGTTGGTTTTTAGTTAGTTTTGAATTTTTTAATGGCGGGTAAGTGTAGGGTTGATTATAGCAACATTCGTGGGCTTAGGAAAAAATTCTATGCTGCGTATGTCTATACTGTGCAAAACAGGCCAGCTGTTTTGGCACTGAGTGAAACTCAGATTGGTGAAAATTCTGATCATTCGGAATTTAATTTATTTGGATACAACTTAGTGCCATTATTCTTTCCCCACCATGGTCTTGCCGTTTATATAAGAAATGATGTTGCATACCAACTTCAACCACAATATGGTTTGTGTTCTAATACAAACTTTAATTTCATGTGGTTAAAATTCACGGTAAATAAGCACATCATTCACACTTGTTTCGTTTATCGAAGCCCCAATCTGGACAGAAATTCAACTTGTAACGAGTTTGATGCTCTGTCTGACTCCATTCAAAGAATTGTTGCCCATTATCCTCACACTGAAATCGTCATTGCGGGCGATTTCAATGTACACAATTCTAGTTGGCTTCGCTTTTCTGGCCAGACAACACCCGAAGGAAGGTATGTTGAGCTCTTTGCTGAGTTAAACCACCTGTCTCAGCTTGTTGACGAGCCAACTCGAATCCATGATGTTGCAGGTCAATCCGCCAACACACTTGACTTGTTTCTTACCTCTGACCCTGATAAATACACTGTTAGTGTATTATCGCCTCTAGGCACATCAGACCATTGTGTCATATCTGCTAATTTCTCGTGCCAACAAAACTCAGTTAAAGAGAAAGTACCAACGATAACCGTTTGGCAATACGAGAAAGCCAACTGGGACGGTCTCAACGGTTTCTTCAGTAACTTTAACTGGTCACTATGCTTCCTCGATAGTGACGTAGATGCCAGTGCAGATATGATAACAAACTTAATTCTTTGTGGAATGAGAAATTTTATCCCGAATAGGGTAAAATCTATCAAACCCAAAGAAAACTCATGGTTTGATTCGAGCTGTAAAGAGGTTATTAGGGTCAGAGAAGTAAGTTTCCGTAGTTACAAAGCCAACCCTACTGAGGAAGACCGGAAGAAGTTTCAACAAGCCAGGAAGACCTGTAACGCTCATATTCGACGAACCAAATTTTTGCATGACCAAAAATTAAGGCAAAAAATACTACAATGTCCCAATAGTAGTAAAAATTTTTGGTCATTTGTAAAAAATATTCGAAACACTACTTCGTCTTCGGTTCCAACACTCGTCTTCAACGACACACCTGCTGTCAGCTCGCAAGATAAAGCCAATTTGCTTGCAGCACAGTTTGCTGTTAATTCGACGCTGCCAGCAAGTGATAGAACTCCGCCTGTACTTGAGATCGTAAACGATTCTATGAGTCAAATCTTCTTTCGCACTCGTGCAGTTGCTAGAGTTCTAAAATACCTCGACATACACAAATCCGCTGGCCCGGATAGTATCCCTCCCATTGTTCTGAAGAGGTGTTCTTCAACGCTGGCAAAACCAGTGCGTAAGCTTTTCCATCTATCCTATTCTACTGGTCTCTTTCCGAGTGGATGGAAAACAGCATTTGTCCAGCCTGTCCCTAAAAAAGGCGTATCTTCTTCACCCTCAAACTATCGGCCAATTGCATTAACGTCCCTTCTTTCCAAGGTCATGAAAACGCTGATTAATTTTCAACTCAAGAAATATCTTGAAGAACGAAAGCTTCTTAATGACCGGCAGTACGGCTTTCGTAGCAATAGGTCCACTGGTGATCTGATGGTATATCTCACCGAACAGTGGCACAAATCTTTACATCGCTTTGGAGAAAGTAAGATTATTGCGCTTGATATTTCTAAGGCGTTTGATAGAGTTTGGCACCAAGCTCTCTTATCGAAAATGCACGCATTTGGTTTCGATGAATCTCTTCTTCGTTGGATTAGAAATTACCTTTCGGACCGATCAATACAAGTTGTATTGGACGGTTTCAAGTCTGAAATTCACAAAATAATCGCTGGTGTGCCCCAGGGCTCCGTTTTGTCTCCGACTGTCTTCCTTATATTCATAAATGGTCTTTTGTCTGAAACTTCTAATCTATTAAACTGTTTCGCTGACGACAGCACCCTCAGCTTCTCATATTCGTTTTCAGTTTCACGTCCATGTCCTTCGGATGTGGAACTAGAACGGCAGCGTATGATTAGCTCATTAAATTCTGATCTCGACAGCATTGTCCAATGGGGAATCAAAAACCGCGTAGAATTTAATGCTTCGAAAACTCAATGCTGTCTTCTGTCATCAAAACGAAACACACCTCCCATGCCGCTGTCCATGAGCGGCACTTATATTGAAGAAACCGAAAAGCTTTCAGTCCTCGGTATGTGTATCACAGACCACCTTCTGTGGAATGAACACATATTCGACGTCGCCAAAAATGCAGCTAAATGCTTAGGCTTTCTTCGGCGATGCAAGAAATTTTTCTCCCCTTCTGATCTGGCTGTAATCTATAAAGCATTTATCCGTCCGAAACTTGAGTACAATTCTCATATTTGGGCAGGTGCCCCAATAACCCACTTGAGTATCTTAGATAGGATTCAAAAAAGAGCTTTGAAAATGATAGGTGACAGAAATATAACAGAAACATTTGCATCCCTCGAACACCGCCGCGATGTTTCATGTCTAACATTGTTTTACCGTTACTTTTATAAACACTGTTCTAGTGAAATAGCCAGCTGCATTCCTCCCCTAAGACAATTCAACCGTAATACTCGTACCTCTAAGAATGCACATCAGTTTACCCTCGAGACCAACTTCGGACGTACTGTCAAGTATAGAAATTCTTTTTTTAGCCGCACTACCCGCATGTGGAATGCTTTACTCGGCTCTATCTTTCCCGACCATTTTAATATTCAGAGGTTCAAAACCAATGCGCATCGGTATCTCCTCTTAAATCCTTCCCTATTTTCCCAACGCTCGCACTGTGTTTAAACATTTTAAGGGCAGCCAAATCCCTTTAGTGCGCGCTCAATCAAAAAAAAAAAAAAAAATTGGCGTAGTGAAAATGTAGTTTTCGATGACTTTGGCGCATAAATCAGGCTGAATTTGACCGATGGCATCGATTATGTTGTCTTTGAGGGTCGAGGTGGTCGCATAAACTGCGACTTAAAAAAGCCCCACAAGAAAAAGTCCAAAGGGGTCAAATAACACGATCTTGGTGGCCAATTCACGTTGCCTCGGCGCGAGATAACCACACCATGAAACCGCTCGTGCAGAATATCGATTGTGTATTAGGCTGTGTGGCACGTAGCGTCATCCTGTTGAAACCATATATCTTCAGTGTCCTTATCATCCAATTTAGGCCACAAGAAGTTGGTGATCATCGACCTTTAGCGATCGCCGTTGACGGTGATGGCCTGGCCAGCATCATTTTCGAAGAAATACGGACCGATGACGCCTCCAGGCATCCAGCCCAAAATCCACACAAAACAGTAACTTTATTTGGATGCATTGGCACCTCGTAAATCTCGCGTGGATTAGTGTCGTCCCAAGTCCGGCAATTTTGCTTACTCACGTACCCATTCATCCAAAGATGGGCCTCATCGCTAAAGATGATTTTTCGACCAAAATTGGGATAAACTTCTAACTGCTCTAAAACATCATTTGCATGTGTTGCTCGACGCTGTAACTCACCATGATGATTTGTCTGTAGTGAATGATTAAGAGACGATATTTTTACCGAAAGTAAAAGAAACAATATGGCCGCCACGAGCTGTCAAAATCAACCCGTCCCTATTGGAAAACCCTTTAGTATAGTTAATTAAGATCTTTTCCCTTTTCTTTTATATAGCTACGCACAGTTAAATATGAAAAAAAAAATATAAGGCACTTGACTTTTAACAAATATTAGTTTGTGTTATTTTTTTTGGCATGACTCCCCCCCCAAAAACTAAAGCTGTATACGCACATGCTACATGCGTATGTTAGCTTTAAAATTCTTCCCAGTAGAAATGAAGTTATGATTTTTTAAAAATCCAATTAGAAAATTGTTACCTATACCAATACTACTTATGTATATGTATATGCGATTGTCGACGATGAACCAATCATATAATTTAAAAGGAATTTCACCGATTTTTTATTATCAACAGTAATGATTAAATACCTAGATGCCCTTAAGACTGTATACCTACCTACTATGGTGATATAGTGGTAAGTTAGAAGTTCAAATTTCTCACTGAAAACCCTAAATAATAGCCTGCATCCCTTATTATTTTAAACTTCTAAACTTACCACTTGAAAAGAAAAAAATCAACGAAAAACAATCATAAAGATTTAGGTACATAAAAATTAAGTAGGTAAGTACCTACCTACCTACTAGGTACCTAGTACCTACCTAGATATTAATACAAATTATATAAATACAAACATACCTATCTAGGTACTTAGATTAAAACAATAAAAAAAAACGACATACCTACCAACATAACTACCTTCAGCATGTTACATTAAAAACATCATCGCCATCAAACCCATGAATTATTGCATAACTCATATATTCTTACAACAGACCTAAATTCCTATATAGAAAGCAAAAAGAACAAATCTACCTACTTGCCTTACCCTTGACCATCATGCCGCGCGCCGCTCGCCGGCCGTCCCCGTTGTCATCTTGCACACAAGGTACCCAAAGTTATAAAAACAAACTACCCCTTCCTCTTTAACCGCACATAACCCAACAAACCATGGAGAATTCCCAAAATTTTATTTCATGCCTTTTAAATCTCTGCATCTTTAGATGGCAAAGTAAATGACAATATATGCACCCCTTCCTCTTTAACCGCACATAATCCCAACAAACCAAGGAGAATTCCCAAAATATTATTTCACACTTTTTAATTCTCTGCATCTTAGCAAAGTAAATATAATATATGTACATAGAATTTCATTCTTCTTTATGTGCTTTATCTTTTCCTTTTTATGCCTATCCCTTAACAAAAACATTAATTCTAAATATTTCACTCTAACTATTATAAATAATAGTATTCCTTTCTTATTCTTACTAGAAATTCTCCACAAAACTCAATTTTCTCCACTGTGAAATTCGATGCGATTCTTTCACAATCGATCTGAAGATGGCAGTCCATTCGACATTCACCATGATAGTACTATAGTTTATATAGGTATATACAATGCTTGTATATGAAAACCATAGTACTATCATAGTGAATGTCGAATGGACTGACATCTTCATTCAGTAGGCTGCAACAGAATCTCAATAATCTCATTGAATTCCACAACTCTATTGACAACTAGAAAAGTCAAAATGCGATAGCTGGTGGTAAAATAAAACAATAGGATGTATACACCACAGATAAGCAATACCTAGATGGGAATCTACGGCTGTCAATTCGGTTTGCCTACAAGCTCAAACGTCAAATGGCCGTGGTGAACATCGGATTTTTGCACTAGTGTACGTGCAGACGACCGTGGTGAAAATCGGATTTTTGCACTAGTGTACGTGAAAAAAAATCCGAGTTTCACCTCGGTTCGTGAACAAAATGGCGGATAATTTAAGAATCCAAGGGTTTGTTTAAATGTGCTAGGTTCTTGTATGCCGATTTCTTTCGACGATTGCAGATTCATTTTTTTTGTTGTAAGGAAATCGCAAAAAAAATCGTGTAGCCGGTGTAAATTTTCTATATGAAAGATTTGATTTTTGATCTTTTTTTCTAAACAAATCAAATTTTTCTATCACAGATTTGATTTTTTTGTTGAAATGAAAGTTACATTTAGGTTTAACTACATATACCTACCTACTTTTGCAAAAAAGTACAAAAGTGAGAATTTAAAATGTTCGCTAAAGAAACCTTCTTGCAAGAAAACATACAACAATTGTTTTGACAGAAAATGTAGTATAACTTCTTATTGGCTGTAGAGCTACTAGCGATGTTGTATTTGTAATGCCTGTAAAATCGAACTGTACTATGGATGGCTTTTGTGATAAAACACGCCTATTGTGTTTTTTCCTCAATCAGAATTGACTTTATTTCAGTTTTTGCAATTAAGAACAGATGAGATTCACACCATTGTGGGTGCTTTCTTTTATCCCCATTCAAATTAATTCTGGCAGATGAAGGTTTTGTTGGTATTCCAAATGTTTCGCATCGGCTTAGGAGACCATTTTTGTTGCAACACAATTTAAATTGTGTAAAGGATCTTTTAAATCAACGTTAAAGGCTCTTCCAAACCAATGCGAAACATTCGTTGCGGCGAAGAAACATTCGCATGTCAAAATTTATTTACATGGTGATAAATGAGAGTGCCCACACCAACGCGGCGGAGAAACATATGAATTTATTTTGACTGACGAATGTTTCTTCGCCGCAACGAATGTTTCGCATTGGTTTGGGTGAGCCTTAAATCGGAGCGAAACACTCACGACAACAAAACATTCACTTTTTAAAATTAAGTTACATGAAAATAATTGAGAGTAGGTACCCACAATGAAAAGCTCTCCCAAACCAATGCGGAACATTCGTTGCGGCGAAAAAACATTCGCATGTCAAAATTTATTTACATGGTGATATATGAGAGTGCCCACACCAACGCGGCGGAGAAACATATGAAATAATTTTGAGTGACGAATGTTTTTTCGCCGCAACGAATGTTTCGCATTGGTTTGGGAGAGCCTGAAAGCGGTGCGATTTTCTATATGAACCCGATGACTGACAAAAATGTTGTCCACGCATCGGTTTGGGGGACCTTAAATTAATTTCTAAAAATTTACGTCGGAATTTGACCATGATGCAATCCAACCCCTTACGTATAAATTAAAATAATTTCATATATTAAGTGTGTCTATACCCTAAAACTAAGAATATAGTAGCTGTCAAATTTGCCATGGTGAATTTAATTTTTGTTGATTTCTCGAACCTTATTATTGGTTGGCGAGATTTTTTTTATAATTATTGTGCTGTAGAGCTGAAAAAAATTGAAATTATGTTTTTAATTTTCATAAACATAATTAGGTCTTTTGCCCTTTGCTATACTTTGCTCAAACAGGGCCCCTTCGGAGGCGACAGAGTTCTACAAAAAGTTCTCATCGCGCATCGTCTGCCCAAGTAGCTTTTTGGCGAATCGGAAGAAAGAAACATGAAAGCACCAAAAGATTTTTCATTGAAATTCAAGGACTCGTTCAAGTTCCGCTTGCCATGCGGGCATTGTGCTTGGTGAAACAATTATTTTTTTGTTAATTTATTTTTTAATGAAAATCACAAACACCGGAATAAAAATCTTCGCACAGCACATTTATGAAAAAAAAAAATGAACTGTCAAACAAATCAAATTCACCGCGTTAAATTGTTGTTGCAGTTCACATCTATTCATCGACACGAAATGAAATTACAAAAACAACAATGTAAACAAATGGGTTTTGGGGGGTGATACGAACGAAAGATTCCTATCTAGGTATTGCTTATCTGTGGTATACACTAACCATTGACAGCCATAAGGAATATCCGTGTTTACTATCATGTAAAATAATTTATTTTTAAATAAAAATTGATTTTGTTTCAAACAAAATATAATCACATGTCTTTATTAATATTATTTCTTTATTTATAATTGCAGTGCTTTGGAAAATCATCAGCTGGAGACCACAAAAAAGAGAAAGAAAAAAAGACAAATATAGACGGATCCAGGGGGGTGGCTATAGGGGCTAAAGCCCCCCCCACAGCCGAATCATAAAATAATTTGAAATATAGAAAGCAATACATTACAACGTGTAGAATTTTATATTTCGTCTAAAATATTGTTAAGATATGAAATTTGATGGACAAACTAACGTGGTTGGGGCTGAACTATTTGCATACATGTTATGTAATTTCTAAGCCCTAAGATTGGGGCTAAAGCCTGAAGCGAATTGGACAAAAACTAAGTTGGGGGCTATGAATATGGATATTTTTAATGCAACGAAAATCTTTCCCTAAAAATTAAACCCAGAAAATTGGGACGAAAAAAAAAAACAGCTTTGGCGCAATAAGGTCTGAGAATATTGGACAAAAAACCTAGCCAGGGCAAAGCAACTAACTTCCTAAAAACTAACCTTATTCCAGAGAGTTTTGGGGGCTCAAGTCTAGGGACTGTCAAAGTCCGAAGTTGGGGCTAAGGCTTGAAGAGATAAGTAAAAAGAGATAAAAATGGTCAGGGCTTTACATTAACGTGTCAAATGCCCCAACTGTATATACTAAAAACAAAGCTAATTTACCGAAAGAATCGCATTTGAGGCTTAAACCATTGGAGAACAACGGGATGTCAAGTTTAGTGTATGTTTAATACAACAGCAATTGTTTCTTACTGCCTTGGCTGGGCTTAAATTTCGGGCCTACGTTTTCAAAATTTGAAAGGTCCAAGGCAATTGTACATACAAAACATAGAAATTCTTCAGTGAAGGAGCCAAATTCCAAGCGTGGGTTTTCTCGGTGCGCGCTCAGAAAATCATGCAAAAGCAAATGAATATTTGCAATCCCTCTAGACTCTAGAGTGACGTGCAAATTTGTGGACATATTTTTTTAGCATGAATACCTATAAAGCGTATGCAGCGTATACACGGAAACTCATTCACGCTGGCAGAATTGGGCCGTGGTTTATTTCTTAGAGCAGCTTTGTCTTATGTCGTAAAGTGTCAGTTTGAACAAAATAGTTTCTCTTTGATTGGATAATTCAGGAAAAATGAGATCTTAGAGGACTAATACCGTGTCAAAGCACATATATGAGCTTTTGCCAGTACGAACACTTAAATATAATTTTTCTGAACTAGCCAATTAAAAACAGTTTTCAAATCTTGTCAAAAATGGGAAGTTCAAAACATACCCACCTAATCAATTTTAAAATAATATAAGTTAACGAATTTGTACGCGTGGTTCAAGCATATATGGCTAAAAATTATTGTGCGCCTTTGAATTTGCTTCTATCTCCGCTACAGCAATTATGAATAACTGTACTTTGTATTAAAAACATTTTGAAGCACAACAGGAGCGGATATAAATGCACACAAAAAACGGATATCATTAAAGGAAAAGGAAAAAAAAAATACTTGACCTTAAACCTTAAAGGTTAGACCGCACTCGGCGGAACTGCACTGCATCGCAATTCAGAACTACACTTCACACGAATTCGTATGAATTTGTATGAAGTTTACTTGCCGGTTAGTGCGATATAGCTCCTTAAATTTCATACAAAATAATGTTTTGCGCGTTGTCGTGATGTTTAGTTCGACTGAAGTTGAGTACGGTCTTGCATTAAACCTAAACTCATCTTTATTATTTGTTATAAATTATAAAATTTATCTTGGGACAGGCAAATTTTATTACTTTAGGTCTCAAAATGGATCTCCAAATTGCAAGCCCCCCCCCCCCCCCCCCACAGCCAAATCCTAGATTCGCTACTGGACAGCCGTAAGTACTAAGTAATTAAACTACCTACAATATTCTGTTCAGGATATTATTTATGTATATTTTTTTTAATAACGAAAGAAAAAACCTAAACAACAGAAGTTATATTGTTTTTGTTTTTATTTTAGTGGACTGTATTGAATGAGATTCAATAAAAAGTATTTAAGCGACATTTAGTCCAATGCGTTTCGGTCCTGATAACAATTACAGTGGACTTCATCAGTTAGAGCTGTAATTGTTACCTTTCTAAGACGCAACATTTAAGTCGATGGCTACCGACTTTTATAAAATTTACAGCATAAACACACTGCAAATTATTTTATTTTTTATAATATTAAATACTGTGCCTTTATGAGAGTCACATAAAAAGGTATATTTCTTTATAAATTTTGGGGGTACACTCTCTTTAATAATTTAGAAACTCGACCTAATGAACGTAAGAAACTCATACTTACTTACTTACTTTACTTTTGATGGCGCTCACAGACCAGGATGGGCTAAGGCCTCAACTATCAAGCCCCTCCGCACACCGAGTGCTTTGATGTCGTCATTCACTTGATTGCGCCACCTGTTACGGTTTTTTCCTCTGCTGCGTACCCCATCGTGCGTTGCTGTCCATACGGTGCGTTGCTGTCCATACGCTCCACGTGCCCCAGCCATCCCAGCCGCTGTATTTTCAGCTTTTTGACCAGGTCAACTTCGCTGTATAGCCCGTATAGCTCGTCGTTGAATCTTCTCCTCCATACTCCTTCGATACACACCGGACCGAAAATCACACGAAGAATCTTCCTCTCAAAGCACCCTAGCAGATTTTTATCCGAATCTTTCAGTGTCCATGCTTCTGACCCATAAAGCAGGACCGGGATGATTAGGGTTTTGTATAAAGTCTCCTTGGTTCTCTGAGAGAGGGCCTTACTACTTTAATGCCTTCTTAGACCGAAGAAACAGTGGTTGGCAAGAGTAATTCTTCGCTTGATCTCAGCACTGATGTCATTCTGCGATGTAATAGTGGAGCCCAGGTAGACAAAGTCCTTGACAACTTCGAAGCTATATTTGTCCATCGTGATATTTTGACCGAGTCGACGATGTTGAGATTCCTCTCTCGATGACAGCATATACTTCGTCTTGTCCTCATTAACCGCCAATCCCATTCTAGCCGCCTCCGATTCAATGCTCGCAAATGCCCCTGCCACAGCTCGCTTCGTTCTGCCGACAATGTCTAT
The DNA here is from genome assembly GCA_949320155.1 of Melangyna quadrimaculata. Taxonomy (NCBI): domain Eukaryota; kingdom Metazoa; phylum Arthropoda; class Insecta; order Diptera; family Syrphidae; genus Melangyna; species Melangyna quadrimaculata. The sequence goes on from OX439486.1 coordinate 34,349,753, forward strand.
GTCGTCCGCATATGCAAGCAATTGAACGGACTTTCGATAGATTGTACCGCTGGTGATGACATATGCGTTGCGTACAATGGTTTCAAGAACGAATAGGTTGCATGATAACGCGTCGCCTTTCTCAACATCAAAGGAATCGGTGGTGTTCTTACCAATTTTGACGGAGCAGCGAGTTTTCTCCATCGTCATCATGCACAGGTGGACGAGTTTGGCAGGGATGCCGAGACTCGACATGGCTCTGTATAATTCGTCCCTTTTCACGCTATCATACGCGACTTTAAAATCGATCTGGAATTCCCGGGATTTTTCTAAAATCTGTCGTAGTGTGAACATTTGATCGACGGTTGACTTGCCTGGCCTAAGGCCGCACCGATAGGGGCCGATCAGATCGTTGACAAAAGGTCTTAAGCGGTCACACAGGATGGCCGACAAGATTTTATAAGCGACGTTTAGGAGACTAATTCCTCTGTAGTTGGTACATTTCAGCACATCTCCCATTTTATGGATGGGGCACACTATACCGAGGTTCCATTCATCGGGCATACTTTCCTCCGACCAAATTTTGCAGATGAGCTGGTGTATGCTCCTAGCCAATTCATCTCCCCCTGATTTAAATAGTTCGGCTTGTAAGCCATCCGCACCAGCAGCCTTGTACGACTTAAGTTTGGATATCGCCAGCTGCACTTCGGTTAGGTCGGGTGGACGAAACTCTTGGCCATCATCGTCCAAGTTGAATGGAGCATTCTGCCTATTAGCGGCATCTTGGCTGCCTTCGCCATTAAGCAGTCTAGAGAAGTGTTCTTTCCAGATGCTCAGCACTGACTGTGTGTCTACTACCATATTCCCACTCTCATCTCGGCAGGCTTGCGTTCTAGCCTTGAATCCTTGGGTGGATCGCTTCACCCTCTGATAACATTTTCGAACATCTCCCCTACCGCTACAACCCTCAATAGACTCTACCGACCGCTTCTCGTGCTAACTCTTTTTCCTCCTGAGAAGTCGGCGTACCTCTTTTCGTTTCAGCCCGTAGAGCTCCCGGGCCACTCTCTCAGCAGCTCTTGTTCGAGTCTGCATCATTGCCTGGTAGGCCTCGTCCTTAGCTGCATGCGCTAGCCGGCACTCTTCAGCGAATGCCCTCTTTTCCGAATCTTGCGTTGAAGTCACCAAGAATGATCTTCACGTCGTACCTCGGGCATATATCAAACGTTGTCTCCAGGAGATCGTAGAATGCTTCTTTGGTTGAGTCCTCTCTCCTTTCATGGGGAGCATGAACACAAATCATCGAAATGTTCTTAAATTTGGCTTTGATGCTGATTGTGACCAGGCGCTGGCTTACACTTCGAAAGCCCAAGACTTCTTGCCTAAGTCTTCCCCTTGTCACAAAACTACAACCAAAGAGCCGCTGACCCTGTTCCTTCAAGCACCCGCCTTCACACGATTTCAGTCTCCGTATGCCCTCTCCATCCCATCGCACTTCCTGGATGGAAGAAACTCATACAGTTTTTAATTAATTTTTCATTTTTTTCAGCCGGCAGCTCAGAATACAGCGGCAACTGGTGGTTTTGGTGCTTCAGTTCAACAAACCTCTGTCTTTGGGGCGCCTTTAATAAAAAATAAGCCAGCCTTTGGTCTGGCAGCATCTACAGCCAATACTGGATTCGGAGGATTTGGTATACTAATGTCAATACCAGCACCGCAGGTGGGGGACTATTTGGACAAAAGCCTGCTCCAGTATTTGGGAACACTTCTGTGTTTGGAGCAGCTGCTCCGACCACTGGCTTCAGCAACTTCCAGACCAACCAAGTCGGTTCGTTGTTTCAACTGGTGTTTGAACACGCAACCCACAACTGGATTTGGTGGTTTCTGAGCACAAACATAAGCTGCTGCACTCACATTCAGTAATATTCACGGACAACCAACAACGCAAGAAACATAACGATAACGCCAGTTTCTCTGTGACAAACAATAACGCCGGTCCACGGTCATCGTATGTTGTCAAGGAAGTTGAACGTTTAAAAGAGAAACATGGAGCTCGTTAAGGTGAAAGAGGAAACATGTTCATGAATCTTAGTCCGGCCAATCCGAATTGGCATTTTATAAGAACACTTTTAAGAATTTCAAGAAAAAATCATACAAAATACTTGTAAGTGCTAGTTATAAAACGCTTTTATTTCAAAACCACTATCTTGATTTGGTGGATTGAAACTGTTCTCAGTCTTAAGTTAGGTACTCGTATTGATCATTGTAATCATTTTTAATACAGATAAATATTTAAACAAAAATTCATATAAAACACGTTTGAAAAATTTCAGTCGATTTTATTGTTTAAAGTATCCCATATGAATTTTTTTTGAAATATTTATCTATATTAAAATTGATTGTAGTGTTTACTGCCACGACTTAATTTAAGACTCAGACTCAGAATTCAATCAACCAAAACAAAATCTCGTCCAAAGATAAATTGTTTTCTTTGTTTTTTTTTAAGATGATCTACAACACCTATGAGAATAAAATAAAAGCAGAAGGAACAAAGATTGATTGATCCGAGGATGCCTTCGTGTCAAAAAGGCAATTTATAATTAAATGTCCATTCTAAAGGTTTTAAAATCGATTTTAATAGAAATCTAAGAAATAATTTCTCGGCATAGTTTTTCATTTCATTTATTTAAAAAAAAGTATTAAATTTAAAAAACACATAAAGATTTAAATGTTTTAAGTGTATCAATAATTTAAACAAAATTCTCTACATGTTCAAATTTATGAAAAAGTAATTCTAAAAGCTCAATAATGTACAATTATTAAGTTATTAAATAATAAACTTAAGAATAAAATTACTTGTAACAAAAATTAAAATATATACCTATAAAATATTAAGATTTCATTAAAATAATACAAAACTAGTTTCCTCTTAAGATTCGTTGTTGCCATAGTACCTACTGGTATAGTTGATCAAGAACAAAAATATACATAACTTTTTATCTTAAAAATTAAAGTAGTTACACCCAAATACCTACAACCAATTTTGAAAATGTATATGAAATGTGTAAAAAGTCATACAAACATTAAAATCTGTGAAATTATTATATTATCAATACAATAAAGCAGAAAATTACAACAAAATATTTTCATTTGTTTCGAAACACTTAAAAAAGTTCAACGATTATGAAGTTAAAAGGCGTTGAAACATACACACAAAGCCGATTTTTTCAGTTTCTTAAGAGATGAGGAGAATCTCGCACTTCTTTTGGAAGGTGAAACATAGAAATTTCACCCATTCTATAAGAGTTGCACTGGGGCACTCCGCAATGACCAGGATTAAAAAAAAATAAAAATAAATCGGGTGGCACAACGGCTCATGAAGAACCAGGGCCTAGTGACTAACAACTCGCAACCATTCCTGTGTGCGCCTTTCGACAGGATTGGAAGGGACTACAATTGTATGCCGAATCCGAACGGCTAGACGAGAAGCACTTATTCGTGACAAGCGATACTCTTGGAGGATTTGTCAATTCCTCGCAAGAGGCAGTAGCCCTGAAAAAAAACTTTTTAGTTTTTAGGTGGACGAGGCTGGGAAGCGTGACAGTCGAACGCACTAACCATTACGGTACGGGCTACTACAATGACCAGGATTAGCCCTCGGAATTATCTGGAATAAAACAAAAATAGATACAGCCACGTATCGAAAAATTGTAATATTCAATAAATAAATAATGGTAACAAAAATGAAAAAAAAAGTATAAACTGAAAAGCTTTTGGACTGTATATTTGGAACAAGTTGTCGAATAAAGGCAGTTGATATCTTTTATAATCGGTGCTTGATACTCTCAAAACTAGCATCAAAAGTTTTTACATAAAATGCTTTTTGACAAAAATCACTCTTGAAATACACTTATTTGGAATGTGGTATACGTATTCCAAGAGTTATTTTTTTTAATACTACTTCTTTGGAAAAATTGTTGATGCTTATTTTGAGAGTAGGAAGTGCTGATTCAAAAAAAGTATCAACCGCCTTTATTGGAGAACCCGTTCCAAAGGTATACTTTAAAAGCTTTTCCCTGTTTACTTAGAAAAGTAAAATCTTAAAATGGATTGGGGTGTATCTTTAGAACTGGTTATTCAATGAAGGTGGTTGATACCTTCTTGTAATCGGCTCTTGATACTCTCAAAACTAGCATCAAAAGTTTTTGAATAAAATGCTTATTGACAAAAATCACTCTTAAAATACACTTATTTGGATTGTGGTA